>QNTS01000178.1:915642-935648 GCA_003317085.1 Hucho hucho | reverse complement strand
CACACACACACACACACACACACACACACACACACACACACACACACACACACACACACACACACACACACACACACACACACACACACACACACACACACACACACACACACAGTCCCATCACAGTTTGTGCAGGGGCTTCTGTTAACATAATACTCAGCTGTTATGAGAACTTCTGACTGTTTTCTGTGCTATAATGCACACAGTAGGGACTATGAAACAGAACGTCCGAGCTGCGGTCAGAGAAGGAAATACCTCAGTGTTTACTGGCTCTCTAAAACGCGGAGGCACTTCCTTGTGAGTCCTCTGCGAGTCCTCTGCTGAAGGCCAAGAAGCAGGGCATTCAAAATCGATTTGAGATGGATCACAAAATGTCTCATGTGAGGGGAATTACTAGATCCCAAACGGTATCAGGTGAGGAAAACCCTCATGGACCACAGAATGGGAGGAAAAGTGAACGATTATTGATGGCAAAGGTTAGTAGTGATGGAAGACACTATTTTCTTAAGTTACCTAATTGTTTTGGTCTTTGTGATGCATTTTCATGAAGGTAAGACTAGGGGCTCTATTCAATCCGTATCGCGGAAGTTCAGTGTTACAGCGTGATTGACATTTAAAGGCAATGTTCCCGCGTTAGCCGAGACTGCATTCATGGAAAACACTGCATATGTGGGCTCAATCAGAAATGACCTTTACATTTCTATCGTTTCAGCGATACAGATTGAATAGAGCCCTAGCCGTTCACTAGGCATTTTATTTCCGCGTCTAACACACATCTTTAGCTAGTCTGGCTATGTTGATCCTCTATATGCTGAATGAGGCTGCGGCTGAAGCATGTCCGTGCAGAGCATTTTGGATTCATTGAAGATTGTTTTCTGGTGTGCTGTCTGTCTCATTTACTGTATTCTGACAGTGACCCAGACTAAAACCTCCTTTTGAGAAATCCTATAGTCTCCTCTCTGTCAGGAAGCCAATCCACCAGGGGTGTGCCAGCAGGTCACCCCTAGGTCATGCCGGGCATCCATTAGAGTGCTTATTTAGTGGATTACTCCTTTAAGAAGAGTGATCGGCCTGCTAAGGCAAAGAATCATTACCCTTCCTCCCGCCCCCACCCTGCTAACAATCAATACAGAGGGATCATTAAAATGAATAGCTGGACATTCCCCTTTCCTCCGGATCCTCATTGTGAAATCAGTGTCAGGGGAAATGAAGATTGAGCCCAGAGAAGGCGTCTAAAAGCCTCCAGTGATTGACATGAAGTCATCTTAATCCGAGAGCCCTTAGCTGAGAGAGAGAGAGAGAGAGTACTAAGCACCCACCTGAACTCTGACTAGCCCCATTAAGAGCAGCCCACGTGGCTGCTGCTACTGTAACGTCAACACAACTACATAGTGTATACAGAACTGTATGGTAGACAAGCTTGAGTCCAAATAGTAGGGTCGATGACAGTACGGTATGTGTGAGTGTTTTCAGCATTTTTTCCGCATGAATTTAGAGCATTAAAAAGGAATCAGAAGGGGATATCCGAATTACATTTATTGGATCGATTGACACACTGAAACCTTAGGATAATATCAATAAATGGACTATTTTAGAATGATTTTCGATTCAAGTCTCCTCAAGCACAACAGTATGTCCTCGTCAGAATTGTGTAAATCCTTGCATGACATTTCACGCATCGCAAAAGAGAGAAATAGTGAGTCAAGTTGAATGATTGCAGATGAAGAAAAGACATACACACAGATTTTCCAGTCCATCTGGCTGTCTTTTTGAGTGTCTCTTAAAGTCTCTTTTAAAAGGGGATTCGTCTTTGAGACCGCAGTGATGTGACCATGTCAGTGGGTCATCTGTTGGGCCTGTCACGTGTCCAGAGGGCCCATGTGGAGAGAGAGTGCACCTGTGGATCCCACCTCCCCTCACACACACACACACGCACACGCACACGCACACGCACACGCACACACGCACACACACACACACACACACAGACATACCCTATCAACCTTCAGCCCCTCCTTCCCCACTCCCTATAAGGGGCAATATAATCATTCATCCTCATCATGGGCAGTAGATGCTGATCAGAGACCAGCATTAATATCGCCACTATCCTGCTAAATTTGCATAACGACATACCCTTATGTCTCTAACTGTGATCATGAAAAAAATATCCATGCAGTTTTCCCCTTTACCCAAAATAGAAAAACGTCAAAAACATCTCGTTTGCTTAGAATGACAGAATATTAAAGTCCAACTGTATGCATGGTCAAGCAATCATCTCTTAAAGCATCTCTTAAAGTCGCCCCCATGGCTCTCTCAACATGCCCTTCATAACAGAGGTAAGTTATATCCTGGATTTACGATCTGCAGATTGGACTGGAGGAGAGGAGAAGAGAGGGCAAGAGCTGAACCACCGTGCCTAGCTATGCATTCACTTTATAAAAGCAGAAATCAAGGGCTCAGTGGGAATACAATGACAGAGGAAGCAGAGCCATAAAGAACCTGTAAATCTACCCTCTGGAACTTCTTAGCAGTGCCCCGTGCCTGGTGAAGGGTGCATCCCAGGGACCAAATGGCACGAGCTAGAATCAAGACGATTTTCACTAGGATCTTTTTTCACTGACAAAAGAAGCACATGGAATCGAGCCACATAGGTACACCTGTGAAATCTGTTGATTTATCTCACGCTGTATTAGGCCACTTCATCAATAAATGCCCTATAACATGAACATGATAGGACCATTGCTACTTGTATGTCAGTTAGATTTTTCTTCTAAATCAACTATATGGGTCCTCTAATAAAATGATACCGGTTTCAATGATTACTCAACTGTGTCAAAGGGTAGCTGGCTCCGGCAGAGGAAGATCTAGGTGAGAGTGGGCGCCAGGAAAAATAGGCGTGACTGCTTCTGTAAATAGAGAGGCTATTTTGGGACTGCCATGGGTGTACAGGGGAGCACCGCCCAGACCTGCCCGCCTGACTTCTGTCACTATGACGATGGGCCATTCGAAACTTTCATGCTGGATGGAAAAAGTCTGGAGGACTGGCAGGTGGTGAACAGGAGCGTGGTACAACTCCCTTGGTGAGAAACACTATGCCACTCCCATAACCACCCACTCCACACATGCAATACCGTACTGTAGGCTATACACGTCCTTGCAAAGACATACACCTGAAGGAAATGCATGTTTAATCGAGTATAGCAGCTGGTCAGGCTAGTCAGGTCAATCTGAATTAAGGTAAAGGCTTGAATCTTGGATCAAAGGCTTGAATTGCATAAGAAGAAGAATGATGTCAAACAATGCCTGCTATTTGCAGATAATTTATGTAAATACCTTGTTGCATCTCCACCCCCCAAAAAATAACTGCCCATCAAAAAATTCTAAAATGTTGTCCATATATTTGAATTGTATTTCAACATTTTGTTAATACATAGGCCGTATATCTATACTACTGTATTGTGCCTTGTAAGAGACCTTGAAAAAAGAGACCTTAGAGGAAATAAATAAATCACCATAGTTTAAATGTCTGCATAAAGCCATGGTAAGATAATCAAATTTGGCCCATACATGTCAAGGTCCTGCTGTGTCCATTTCAAGGGTTATTAGGCATATGGGGACAGGTTGGAACCATCCAAGGTTTTCCATGGTCAAATAGTATAACACAAGAAAATCAAAAGCTGTTGAGTTATAGAGAAAGTCTTAAACTAAAGCATAGCCAGATGGAGCACGGACGGACAAGGTAGAGAATGAGTTCAATGTGCTTAGAAAGATGCAATTGGTAAGTCATTGATTCCGTTTCGCTGTATGGAAAATATTGTTGCAACGTTGAGGGTGAATTAGATATCTAAAAATGTTATGTCGTTCCAGACAGTCGGAGGGATAAAACACCATATAGGATTTCTGGTAATGATTTGTGCCAAGAGGAAAGGACTTTTTTATAGCACACACATAGATTCATGGACAATGCCATCTGGTAAAGACAGCAATATAAAACAGCTAGAGTATCACTGCATGTGTGTGTGTGTGTGCGTGTGTGCGTGTGTGTAAAATGCTCAACATAAAGGTCAAACTAAAATCCTAATAACAGCTATGCACATGTCAGAATTGTCAATATTATGTCATTTATTAATTCCTTTTTTTTATAGAACACATCGAGTGTACATAAAACACCATTTGAATTTCCATAAATATTTCATATTAAAGAGGAAATATGTTTCACCTTTGTGCCTGGATAGAAAATGATTAAGAGATACAATCATGTTGTAGCAGAGAGACAATGGAGAATAAGGCACAATACATCAATCTGTTACACAGAGCCATGCTATCATATATTCCACATTTATTCATGAAGCTATTTAATGGTATAGTAAAGCTAAATCATATATATCATTAGTATTCCTTGCATGCTGAAGAAAGACATTGTACTTGACGACATAGAAAAAGATTGCAGATCTGTCATCCTTTATAAGAAGAGACCCCGTGGCTCAGTAAGGGCTGTCTGTTCTATCATACTAAGTATAGGAATCTAGATCCTATAACATTTGGTCATGACGGAAGAGAAACCTGTGCTGCTACTATGGTAAAGTGCATTACATACTGATTGAAGCCTACTGAGCCACTGTCTCTAATAGTAAAGAAGAAGCTTGAACAATCATGTCAAAGGTAAAATGCTTTGATATGAAGAAATCAATTATTGCCAAGCTGAAGGCTCAGTCCTTCTCTAGCTTTATTATACAGGCAAGGGAAATACGATTTTGTCTTAGATAGTCCTTATCATCATATGTATGGTATGTACATGCAAACCCAGTTGTTCTCCTACTATATGTACAGTAGGCTCTTTCCTGATTGTCTAAGCATTTCTGAATATTTTTGAAAGAAGGGAAGAGGGAGGCCAGAGCAGAAGGAAAGAAGAGGCACTAGGTGTCAAGACAGATGCTAGCAACGAGGTGGTACACATTGGATCATCAGAAAAAGGAAGACATTGAAAGAACCGATGAGCTAAACCGCAAAACTGCATAATAGATTTAAGGCATACACAAAGTACATTTCAAATACATGTTCATACAAAGAATATCATACACAACATTCAGTATAAATGGACATAATAAAAAAAACAGATACACAAATCTAACCTATACACATGTCCCTACATATTTTTCAGCCATTTTTGTTTCCCTGTAAACGAATGATTGAACTGATTGAAGTGACATTGCATTCTAGTCAGTGAGTGATGTTGTAAGGCACCGCTTGGGTTGCTGTGGTTTGCCAGGACGCTCTGACCAACATATGACACACCCATTGGCTTGTCCGTATATTAGAGTCCAACACACATAAAGAAGAGGCCATCAGTAAAGAAACGAGTATTCAGTCTTACTGAGCTGTTTGGTCCATGGAAGAGCAAGAGTTGTCATTTAAGGCAAGTGTAGTAATTGTCACAGTCCCTCCCATTATATCTAAGGCCGTCTCACATTATATTATAACATTCGTTCATATGGAGCTTTGCAGTTTCCTGTCAATGACCACCAGTCGGCCAATCGTTCTGCAGCGTCACGAGTGGCAAGCGAATCAGGAACCTGGGAAATGTCTCAATGTAGCAAGGAGGAAGTGGTAATGTGAAAGCTCTCTGTTAAGGGGTTCCTCATGTGGATAAAGGAGCTTTGGTTTGGGGTCCTTTTTGTATCTGCCGAGAGTTTATGTACTGAGATGCACTGAGATGCTGGACAGGTCATTTCGGATGATCTCATTGACTGTGGAGATAAAAGGAGAGATATTGTTACTCGAAAACCCCCCAAAACATACCTCTCATTATATCATCATCATTGTCACAATATTCATCTTCATCATCTTCATCATCATCATCATCATCACCATTTTCTGTGGCTGTACCACATGATATTTGGTGGTTAAAAGTTTGTCACTGTGATTTCTGCGGATTCATGTAAGAGTAATATCTCCACTGTCTCAACAGCAGCACAACTGCAAAGTGAAAAATATATAACTCATTCTAAATCTTGTTTGACACAACAATAAAAATGCTTTTCTTAAGAATTTTCAGTGAATCACCACTGTGGGATTTAGATACATTTACACACTCACACACACCCTTATTCTCTTTCTTGTCTTTCCTGTTCTAGATCCTGTGCCCGCGTGTTTCCCACAGTTGGGCAGACAGAGAGCAGTCCCCTCCCTTTATCTGCTGTGTGCTTTGGCACATTGGGGGGAAGTGACTGACCTGGGCCCTCGGACTGGGAGCAAACAAGAGGCTCCTCAGGGCACCCCAATGTAAAGCAGAGGAACCAAGAGAGAGAGAAAGAGAGATAGATAGAGAGAGATAAAGACAGAGAGAGAGACTGAGAAAGAGAGAAGGGCCACTCAGTCTGGAACTCAGTGAGATCCCCATCCACATCACTGGAGGCGGGAAAGGAAGTCAGCCCCCTCCTCATATCCACTCTGCACCCACAGACCAGGGCAGACTGGGCCTACTTTATCCGCTCCTAGCCCACTGGACAAACAGGCAAACAGTGGAGACAGCCTACCCACACAGATATCGCAACGCCCCAAACACACAGACACAGACATAGACATCACCACCCTACACACAGGAGAGAGGAGGAGGGGGGGGCTTATCTAATGAGGGAACCATTTCATTTATTGTGTCAGTAGAAGTGTTTACATGATTAAATACTGTATTTTCCCGGTGTTTCTATGAATATGAATGTTTATGGATATGAGTTGTGATAAACGAGTTCAGTGTTTGAATTATGATCGACTTAAACAGCTCGGTACAGGTAAAAAAATATGAATTCTCGGACATATGCACGCACGCACGCACGAGCACACGCAACACACACTCACACACACAGAGTTGGGGCTCACCTCCCTTTCATGAGGAACTCCTACTGGAACAAGTCAACCTGAGCCAATACCGCTGGCTGTTTTTGCCAGTGATTCCGCTCCGGGCAAAACAGGCTTTTACACGTTGCGGTTATCTTTAGTTACGCCTCCGCGGGACAAAAAAAAGGCACACAAGCATGTTACAATTAAATTCTCAAACTTTAATGCCAGTCTTCAATTCCATCGTTGTGTGAGAAACAAGAAAATAGGTTGGGGCAGAGAAGTATTGTCGAGGGCATGGAAAATCCAACACCTCAGCAGAGTATGCCACAAATGTGCCTTTTCTTTGAGAGAAAGGCAGTAGCTTCCTCTCTTCTTGTCAGTCAGGGTAAAAACACTGCCATCTCAACGCCCACGTATTAACCACAGTGTTGTTTTTCTATGGTTTATCAACTAATATTTTCCATTTTCGAAGCGCAGGATTTTCCATGGTGCTAAAATGTTTTATTTGTACAGGGACTACCTTTGACTGACGGCCTCCTATCTGAGCCCTGTTGACGTTCAGAAAGCTACCGAAACAGGATGTGGCTAACTGTTACACCACACAACTATCACAAACAGTTATTTATAACTAGCTAACTCCGTCAGTTATCTGTATCTCAAGGGGAAAATAATCATTCTTAGGTAGGCCGCAAAACAATTGACTGACCAGGGACAAATTAGTTTGTATTCGTGTTTGGTGTTTTACTGTGCTTAGAGCTCCCTATAAGATGTTATGTGGAACTTTACTGCATTATTCAAGGTCCACTCTATTATGAAGTCTGTCTCTAATTATATGCACGCGTTACTAGGTAGGGGCTGTCCTAAGTTGTAGGCTAGTATCAAGGTTAAGGCTTCAAGTCCTGGATCATGTTCGTGGAAATGGTTTCAAACAAAAATCAACGTTTCTCATTGGACAAGTAAAGGTAGTCCCTCCCTATCTCAGGCAGTTTTCTTCCATTTGGTACCTAATGGACATGACCCAGTTGCATTCCTGTTCCCTAGGCCACCCTGTCTAGTCCTTGAGGAGAAACACATTCTTCTGAGGTGCGGAAAGAAGGGATAAGGGGTCAGAGGTCGGCCTAGGTCCTCTCATTGCATTCTTCTTCCATGACGCAACACTAACCCAGATGAGAGTGCTTTACTCACCTCACTCTCTCCCATATGAAGGAGACAAGCACAAAAACCCAGTAAAATGGTGTGAAGTCATATTTGAGGGCGAACATTTGGTTCAAAGTGGAATTCTGCTATAAATCAAGGCAGTTCAAGGTATTGCACAACCTTATGAGTTAGTGCACGTCTGCAATGTCTCCTCATAGACTGAGTAAGACCCTATCAAATATGCCCAACTGTCAAAATAGAAAAATGATCATACTTCATGCATATGATAATGTCAATCTTCGGTAGATAGGCAGTCAGTATCAAATGTAGTTACATTATATAAAGTGCTATTCATTTAGGTTATGATAATAGTATCGCAATATTATTGCAACCACTACAGACTCTCCTTGGATCAAACTCTGATTGATGATAACACTCTGCTATTGTCATGTAATTCCAACCTGCTTGACAAGCTTCTCAACAGCGTCGGAAACATCTTTTTTTTCGGTTCCGGTTTCTGATGTATGGAAAGCTATAAGTGGGAGAAGTATTCTGTTGAATAAACAGAAACAGTGGAGAATTCAACTGAACATATTCCACTCATGCGAAACAACACAATCCTCGCCAAATAAATAATAGTGTCATCCTTTATTACCTCAAGTACCTCTAATCACGTCCAAACCACAGCCATAGCTGTCAGCCTGTTTAACAGCTCATTTTGGAAGGTGTGAGAGAGACAGAGGGTGAATCTCAATTGGGATCCTTGATTCTCGCCTCCTCTCTCCTCGCCTCCTTAAGAGGGGAGGAAAATTTGATTTTCTCCTACAATCAGTACGGTTACATGCACACAATAATATGATTATTGTGCATAGTCAGGTGAATATAATAGTTTGTTTAAAACGTTTACACATTTTGCAAGAATAACGATTTCCCTAATAACCCTGTTTACACGGACACATCTGAATTTAGGCTACCCTATGGGGCGTAGTGTAGAAAATCGGCAATCAAAATAAACCTTTATACCACAGAGAAGCCAACACAGGTTGGAACGCTGATTAAGCTGTTTCCATGTACTAATAATTCTAAAGATTACTCAGAAAACCAGGTGTTTTAATCGGCGTATGCTTACTTCGATTTTGACTGTACGCCGATTAAGATAAGCAAAGTGTTTACATGACTATTGCCATAATCACCCTACTGCCATAATCAATTTTATAATCAAATTATTACTGTGCATGTAAATGTACTCAGTGTTTGGAGAAGGAGAGAAGGTAGTATGGAAATATAGTGTGTCAATGAAGCAGCCTTCGCTCCTACCCACCTCTATAATTATCCTGTACTTTCTATGTGTTTGTGCGGTGGGGAGTACACATCTAACCATGTTTCTACGGACAGACAGGCAATAGATGGATGTATCTATGGGATTGGCTTGGGTTGGGCTTTCTAATCTCTCTGCTACAATACATCAGGGAAGAAGCAGCTTTCCCTCTGGGGTGGGGCCCTACTGAACAAGTGTATAGAGAGCTCTCCAAGGTACTCTCTCTGTCGGCATAAACAGTCATTAAAAATACTTCCCTCATCTCAAGGAGGAGCTGAAAACCACCTCTGAAAGGGCCCAAAGTGCACAGCAGAGGGACTGCAATGCCATATAATTAAATTTCAAGCTTTGAATAAACCATGTTTGTCAGTTGTACATGAAATTAGAACACAGAACCAAGCGAACTGGGAGGTTTAGATTACAGGCTGCTGTTAGGTTAAGCTACCGTAATGTGCCTGAAATGGACGCCAAGGCAGTAGGCACCCAAAAGGTTAAAGAGCTTGTCAACGTTCAATTCTGATAAAGACTGATCTGAGACCAACAGCGAAGTCCATCAGAGCAGCAGTGGAGCAATTTGGCCCTATTTTGATTGAGTTATTCAGACAGAAGCATTATGACTTCATTTGGGCGAGAAGAACGCGCCACCCGAGCTCCCCTAGCCGAACCTGACCCGCGCGGGGGATTGAGTTAGCCGAGGTTAGCGGATAGCGTTGGCGTCGGGGTTCGATAACATCCAGGTTTCCTCTGAGAACAGAGGATAGCCATGTGGTTAGAGGAGACGAAGAGGAGAGCCTCCCGGGACGCAAAAACACTCGGTGGTCCCTGCAAGCGTAACCCGATTCCCCCTTTACCCAATCAACGACTGGCAATGACTTGGCAGCAGCGCTGACTTCACTTCACCTTCTTCCTGTTCAACTTTCTAAACAGACCCTTTGAACTCCGAGTTGTAAGCGTTGTAAGAGAGGCATCCCGCTTGGGAGATTCTATTCTCTCTGGCTGCTCATGAAGGAAGGCATAGCTAACTTCCTGAAACACTTTCACAGGGTGGATAAACTACATCAACTCCAGTGGTGTTAGGGTTAGAGACCTCGGTGCAGTTGTGTTAGGGTCAGAGACCTCGGTGCCGTACGTAGGGGTACTCTTCCTATGCTTACACTTCCCCGGGTTCTCGAGTGCCCCATCATGCCTTGTGAGAAAGACAAGCACAGCTTCCACCTATTGTGTTCTGGCTCCGTACTGCACATGAAGAAGCTGCTCTGAATCATAATGTTCATTCATATAAACATGCTGCATATTAACATGGACACGCACTCGCAAGCAGGCACACAAGACAGCATCCATGAATGCACGCACACAGGCAAACAGAGACGCAGACAGACACAAACAGGCACACACAAAGGAGCACGCATGCAGACACGTGCAAACCATGCCATGAAAATCCATATGATTTAGGAGCAATAACGTAATGCAACAAAACGACGCATTACCCTTCGCTATTTCAAAATACTGTAATAGGCAGAAGAGGGGAGTACAGCCATTTGGATATCCACCAAAACAAATGCTAAACCTCGTTTGAACTCAACGTCTACGTGAAATTGATTTGGTGAGGAAGCTGAACTGGAGTTTGAAGCTGCTGAAGAGAGACAATTGAATTTCCTGCTACATATTACTTTTGTTTCCCCACAATATCAAATCTGCTCTCGGTTTCAGCAGAAACGCCTAATGGACAATGTGCAGCCTCCCACGCTTGTCTGCAACAGCTAGAGGGAGAGGCTGGAGGCACGTCACTCACTCCTCTTCTCATAAGGATCTGTCAGAACCAGTGTTGTGAAGGGGTTTGAAAGGGTCAGAGCATGCAGACAGGCACACGCATACCCATGCACGCACGCACGCACACACACACGCGTACGCACACGCACAGCCTATGCATGCACGCAGACACACACAGACAGACTCGTGCACTCCTATAGATAAACGCCGTTGGACACAGAGAAGTTACACTAAGCGAATTCTTCATCGTGATCGAACGCTTCATAAAGTCATCTCAGACTGGCAGGTAGACAACAGAGACTGATACCCTGGGAAACCCTGTGGGTGTAATGATGTGATTATATGTGCAGACTGGGATATATCATCCCCACAACTCTGCTGATGTGTGAAGCCTGCCTTTCCCCATGTGGAAGCAGTCAGCCTCACGACTGACCGGAGGAGACGAAAGAAAAAGTTAAAGTGTGTGGGAGAGAGAGCGCAGAGAGGCGGTGGGGGGTGTGTGTAAAAAATGTAGCTGGAGTCGACTGTGAGGGTCTCTGCTCGAGTTTTACAACCCTTCCGGCAGCAGCTGGGCCGCTGCGCAGACGTCGCTGTGTGCCCTGGGCCTCGGCCAATCCGCTTCCTCCACTGCCAAGGCGCACACCAATGGTAAGGGGGGAGGAGAGAACGGGGGGGAGAGGAGTAATGGTTAACAGAGGCTGAGGCTGAGCCACGCTGGCGGAGAGAGGGAGAGCGGGAGTCCTTGGATCTCCAGGAATACTTTCCTCTGATGGCTGCTACTGCTTGCCGGACCTCCGAGTATAGCTCCATGGAGAACAGCCTTGAAAAATGGCAAAGCCATTAGTTTCTTAATACCATGTGGAGCGGTGGAGAGCAGGGAGTGGGGAGACAGCGAGATAAAGTGAAGTGCTGCTCTCATCTCATGTCATCTCCACCTGTGTCTTCCTACGTGAGTCTCTGATGTGCTCCTCATCTCAGACGACTTGCTTTATTGGTCTCCGTAGTCAGATGAAGCCCGCTCGTTGCCAGGCTAAACGAGTGGACCCCTAGAGAGCTAGCGAGCGTCTTCTCTGTGCTCAGCCTAGACGGAAAACACCAGGCAGTAGCCAGGACTGCAACCGCCGCATCACAGACGGAAACTGAAAAAAGGCTGAAAAAACAATAGCCAGCCTCCCCAAAATTAGACAGACAATCTAAAAACAACAGCCTTTTCACTGATAACCACCCGATACTGATTTGTTTGTTTTGGCAAGGCACTTTCTTTTTGATCTTCTATGGTGTGTTGCTACTGCTGCCTCTCCTCCCTATCTTACTTCTCTGTGAAATGCCGCCACCGCCTGTTCCTCTCCTCCTCTCACTTCCTCTAAGGTCCTGGGGGCGGTGGGTGTGATCGGTGGGGCCCGTCTCCAGGGACGAGGCTGGGGAGGTGTTTACATGTTTAGGGCTGCTCTCCTGTGAGCTCATCATTGATGGACTGAAATGTCACTTTTTCTCTCAGGTTCTCTACTACTAACAGTACAAAGTAAAGCAGTGGTACCAAGATTTCATGATATATTTGATAGTAAAATTAAACAGGGGTTAATCTCCTTCTGCATGCCATAGCAATGCGATGTGTGTTTCTTTATGTTTAAAGCTGCAATAAAGCGCAACTAACCACAACGTCTAAAAATATCTGAGTGAGAAAGTGAGTGAAACACACGTCTGCATGGTGGAGAAATGAAAGGAGACAGATTAAAAATGTTCAGCATGCCTCATTGACTAAAAGTTTCATGCTAAAATAACGATGGCCATCAGATATGGCCGGTCTGATTGATACTGAATTGGAAAGGCATGAGGCAACAGTGGCTAATGCACATGGATAGAGATCTCACTTTTTGAATATGGCGGAAAAGCATGGACATATTGAAGCGATCATGCTTCGCTAGATTACAACCATCTGAGTGAGAATTTGGCCGTACACCTGCATATAACAGGATTTATGACATCAGCATTTGTATTCTGCTTCTTTAAATCACCTGTTCCTTGTCATCTAGAAAACCATATTCCCTGCATCCAAAAAGGCGTACATTAGTGCAAGTTTAATTAGCCCATGTCTATCATAGACATAAGGTTTAGAGAGGTACCTTGTCGTTTGAGTGTACGTGTGTGTGTGTGTGTGTGTGTGTGTGTGTGTGTGTGTGTGTGTGTGTGTGTGTGTGTGTGTGTGTGTGTGTGTGTGTGTGTGTGTGTGTGTGTGTGTGTGTGTGTGTGTGTGTGTGTGTGTGTGTGTGTGTGTGGAGAGCCTGGCACTTGGCCTTCGACTGGACCGTTGCTCTTTCTATCCCGGTGAAGAGGTATGAGCTACTGCCATCTCTTTCATGCATTATAAAAGGGAGCCCTTGAACTTGACAATATACTCCTGGAGCGCCCATCCCAATGCCAGCAGGGATATTGTCTCAATCTGCCTCGCAATGTTGGATATACAGTGAAGACCTTGCCATGAGGAACTTCCAGGAGTCACAGCACATCACAGCGCAGCACTAAAACTCAGGATGACACTAAATCCACAAAAGGCTCAAGCAGTGCAGAGAAACTTCTCTTGTCTCCAACACTCCTGCTGAGATCTCGCAGCTGACCTACAGGGTCAGACTTATATTTACTGTAAGTCTCAGATCTGATTCACTCTCATTCCACTGACCTGAAATCTGCTCTGAGTCTGCACTGTTTTAAATCTTCTCCCACCTGCTATGATTGGTAGACTGAGAGGCAAAAGGGTCTACTTAGGGTGACTCATGGACTTACTTACCTGGGCTAGGGTTAAAGGGAAGGGGGTGGGTTGGCTTGGCTTGGCAAGCCCTCTCCTCACGTCAACCTCTTTTTTGATTTACCTAGTGTGCAGACAGACAACCTACATCTGGAGGTTCTGATCCATCCAGCCAGCCTAGATAATATAACTATAGGGATCCCAGGATATCTGTTCCAACTTCTTCCTACACACATCACAGCGCGCACATGCAAACTAACACACCCAGACAGACACACACACACACAAACGCACGCACACACGCACACACACACACACACACACACACACACACACACACACACACACACACACACACACACACACACACACACACACACACACACACACACACACACACACACACACACACACACACACACACACACACAAAAACCTATCTGAGCCGTCACAGGTAAATCACAGCTGGCGGTTTCACCTGATTATGGCCATACGATTTCATCACCTGTAATGCTTGCCATCCCTTGGGGAGTTCGCCACATGAACGTCTTAGCAGAGAGGGAGTCCTGCTCTTTTTCCTAAATACAGTAAATCGTACTGATTCAATTAAAACATGTGACATCGCCGCTCATCTGGAGCATTTATCAACTGACCTTATCTGACACGAGGAATGTGCGAGCAGGTTTTACATCAGCGATGTATAATGCCTAACAGAGAGAAGCTCAATTTACCCATCTAAAGAAAAATAAAGTAATGTTTTAAAGAGTGCAGCTTTGCAATCTCATATCACCTCTGAGTTTTAACCTGGACTCCCCTGACTAGCTTTTAGAGGTCTTACCTCTTAGTGAGGTATGGCAGTAGACAGAGTTAGCTTAGCTTCCACCTTCATACATGTTAATATAGAGACGTCAACTTAAAATTAGATATGAGAGAAAGAGATCAGTCTGAGGATCTAGGGACTAATTGAGATGTATATCTTCCATGGTTCATAAGCCAGCAATGGGACACTGAACGCTCACCGCTTCTGAACGATCCTTAAAAGCAAACTCATTCAACCTCAGCGTGGTAATTCTCTGCTCTACAGGTGCTCAGTGGGAAAACGAGAAAAAGAGAGAGAGAAATACACTCCTCCACTCTGAGCCGCGTTTTTATTTCTTCGAATTCTATTGATTCAGTTAATAACCGCTTCAGCCCAGTCAGAAGCAAGTATGTTCTGTCTGCGTGTGAAGTACAGGGGCATCGGGAGAAACAGGGAATCTAACCAGAGATTGCGTGCTTCTTCCTTCACTCTCACATTTTCCCCTCTCTGTACGCCTCTTCTTCCCCGCTAGGTTTTCTCTGGTCGACAAGCTTCTTGTGAGTCTGCCCTGTGCGTGTCTGACTGAATATCCCTGGATCTAAGCAGGTGTTGAGGGTGCCTGCAACCCCCCCCCCACCCATAGCCCTTCTCATTGCAGCTTCTGCCCCATTGCTTCCTATCTCTCTTGAAATATATATATAAATATACGTGTATGCCATTTAGTAGACGCTTTTATCCAAAGCAACTTCGCACTTGGTAAAAACTGGTTGAATAAATGTTGTTTCCACGTCATTTCAACCCAAGAATACAATGTGATGACGCTAAATCAACGTGGAACACTGATTGGATTTGCAAAAAGTAATCAACGTACTGTAAGGCTATTTCGTCTTTTTTTCACCCACCTTTTAACCTAAATCCAATGACATGGTGACATTTATTGTTGACTTTACGTTGGATTCACGGTTAGTTCACAACTCAACCAAATGTAAATAAAAACTAGATGTTGAACTGAGGTCTGTGCCCAGTGGGTTACAGTCATGCGTGCATACAGTACATTACTCTCTCTCTCTGTCTCTCTCTTTCTCTGTCTCTTTCTTTATCTACGATTCTCATTCCACAAGGAGAATATATACTAGTAGAAAATAGAAAATATCTCCCGTGATCCTGATGCTAAAACTTGTCATGATTACAGAAAGAAATACAGAAGAAATCGATAAATAACTGCACAATTATGAATGTGTATACGAGAAAACTCTTTTTCTCTCTGTTGAAACATCTGTGTAGAGGATGATTTGTGTAACGGCCTGCACCATTGAAACAGGGCGTGATGTGCAGTTAGTATATAGGCCAGTGTCAGAAGCTACTGGGGGACTACTTGTTCTCCATCTCTCTCTCTCTCTCTCTCTCTCTCTCTCTCTCTCTCTCTCTCTCTCTCTCTCTCTCTCTCTCTCTCTCGCTCTCCCCTTCCACTTTCTTTACCCCCCCTTTTACTCCCTCCCCTCAGCAGAACACAGTGGAGACGGGGTGCTTTGCCAAGAACAGCAAACCCCACGTCATTCCCCATCCTGCCTGGCTGGAACAGCCCTCTTCTGTTGACATCCGTCACTACAGGATACTATTTCACTGAGCTAATACATTTCAGATGGGGCATATTATTAACGAGTCTGAAATGAGAGATCTGCTTCTGTTTACCGATGCCACAGGTATTTACCTTCCCCAACAAGCTAAAAACTTAAAACCCACCGGTATGAAGAGTGTGAGATTGAGGACTTACAGTGTGACAGTGGTAGGCCTGCTTTGTAAAGGGGGACTCAACACAGGAATGTGTGTTTGTCTGTCTGTGTGTGTGTATCTACGTGTGGGTATAAATTGTGTGTTGTGTGTGTGCCAGCAGACAATCACAGCAGTGAGAAAAGAGTTACCGTGTACCATTCAGAAGCCAATATGTCAGTGGTCTGGAGTAGAGGAAGCTACAATCATATCTAGCATAATGGCTTTGCCAGGCTACAGATAACCTCAACGGCTCACAGGCCAAAAGGGAGTCAAATGGGAGTCAATCAAAGCCTTTGGAGAATAATATAGATCCTCCTGTCAGTGTTGTAAACCACATGCACATCAATCATCTTTAGATGCTGTGGAGAGAATGCATGGGGCTATGGGGCCACCACCTCACCCAGATGCATGGCCCATCCCAGGCCAAGCCACAGGCCTCTCTTTGGGGCTTGACCCGCTGAGATTCGCGTGGCTCAGTGGCTTCTGAATGTGTACTCTCGGAGCCTCAGAATGCAAGCCACAGAAACCAGCCATCTAAACGGCTGCGTCAGGAGAATCTGCATAAACACACATCACATGCCCATCTAGGCAAGTACAAATGATAGAGTAATGAAAAGTCCTACCGACGCACACACACTCGCGCGCACACGCACCTTACTTTCATTAGATCAATTATGAGAAAGCACAGCTAGCCAGTGTCATTTGGCCACTCTTCAAAGAACTGGAGTTTGTGATGCCATAGATAGGCTTCTACCTAAATCAGTTCACGTACTGTACCTAACCATGTGCGCACAGCATGGAATAATTAGACAACAATCAGACACTCTCACAGTAGCAAATCGTCTAGAAGCATTCCTGACATCTGAGCATTCTTTCATAAACACAAAACCCATTAAAAAAGGGAATCTGGTCTCGCATCTAATTACATCAGGCCTCTGACATGGAGAGACCCAATTTGTTTAGATATAGAGCTGCAGTTACGTGGTAGATGGATTCTTTCACAGTGACTGTGGATATTATGACGGAGCGGCCGAAAGCACAGCAGACTACTGCGGTTAAGCTGCTGGGCCTGTAGGGACACATTTGAAAACACCCAGAGCCCAATGGAACTTAATAGGTTGACATTTAAAGAGAATATACAGAACTTTTGTCTTTGGGACAAAAGGGGTCCCTTTAATATAAATATTGCCCAGAAATGACCTAATTGGACAGAACGGGACACATATCCCCATACCCATGAGCAAAAGCATACATTGTTAGCTTAAAACTAAGGATTGTGTGGTCATATTAGATAAGAAATGGATGAATGTTACATTCATGAATACCAAAAAATATATCTAACTTCCATATAGTATGTTTAAAGTTAGAGTCTTCATACAGCTCATCCCGCAAATCACCTTCCTTGTGAGTTTACTACAAGGATACTGCAATTCAAAGCTCGATGGTGACAGCCAATCATACTTTCACTATTATATGTAACCACTTCAATAGGAATATCTCCCCTTTCCTCATTATCTTGGATCAGAGAGCCTATAACACCATGACATGTCATAATTGGGGGAAACGTGTAGAGAGCAGCTGGTCCCTAACAGCAAGCAGAGAGCTTCTCAAGCCTGGCCAAGAGGACAGAGATAAAAGCACACTGAGAGGAAACAGAACACAGTGCTAAAGGTAATCCAAAGTGCTTCACACGCGCACGCGTGCACACACACACACACAGTGCAAAGGTAACCTATTCCTCAAAGCGCGATGGAATCTCGCTATGACCATGAGATCATGGTATATTCTGATTCCAGGGTTTCATTGAGTCCAGCATGCATATATTATATTACAGAACATCAAATAGTTACATTAAAAGTGTAAGGAGTGAAGCGATCTCTCTGAAGACTTTCCTTGCTCTGGACTTAATCCTATTTCTAAGTCATTGCATATCATTTCCTACTATGTGCGTAAGTAATGTGATAAGCAAAGAAAGGATATTCATCGTGACTAATAGTACATTGGGCCAGTCTACGATGACAATAGTAAAATGAGAAAGAGATTTGTTTAAATCGCAGGGTACAAGACATGGTTTTGATTCCACTAGGAGAAATCTGCAGTTGATACAATGTCCTAGTGATCTTCATCCTC
Source organism: Hucho hucho (assembly GCA_003317085.1). Taxonomy (NCBI): domain Eukaryota; kingdom Metazoa; phylum Chordata; class Actinopteri; order Salmoniformes; family Salmonidae; genus Hucho; species Hucho hucho. The sequence continues at coordinate 917,141 of QNTS01000178.1, read as the reverse complement.
TCTAACCATCTCCTAAGTGGTCAATGGCTCTCAGAGGCCTATCATACGGCCTTTTTCCTACCATTATAAAACTTCCCAAAAGCCTACACCCTCCTTTATCCACCATCGGTTCAAGGTTCTGCCAGGAAAACAAGATTCCTAACATTAAAAACGCAGCGATAATAACAATATTAAAAAGTCCACATCCTCTCTGAAGCCATAAATAATAAACAAGCCATCCCCCTTCTATTATACCTGTCAATAACATGAAGCATAAGCCATGGGGATAGGAGGTCTTGACACTGCACTTAACCAACAGAGAGTATTGCTCTTCCGCCTCTATTAGCCCAGGCTCCGCCCCCTCCTAGCAGAGCTGGGGGTCAAAGGGCGAGTGTTGTGAAAGCACAGGCTCTAACCACCAACGGCTGACAGTCAGATGGTCTACCTTGACTCCTCACACACACAGGCAGGCTCGCAGACACAGACACACACACACATGCAGGCAGGACGCACACATGCAAGCACGCACACGCGCACACACACACACGGGAGCAACTCAATAACAGCAGCTCAGAGAGTCCATCCCATTAGACACCCCCCACCCCAACCGCAGCTTCTTTAATGAACCCCCTCACCCCCAACTCCGCGCCCGTTTCGCGACACACACTCCGATGTTAGAGACTCAGCATGTTTTCAGAGCGGTGCGGACACGCTCTCAATCATCATTAGGGGTTTTGCAGAGTCCTGGGGTCTGGGCACCTTGCCAGGATGTGTAAAGTTTCCATGAGAAAAGCTTGAGTTGCTGTTGGAGGGGAACGGTGGCGGACGGGGATCCTCAGAAATGTTAGAATTCTGTATTGTTGTTGGGGCATGGATGAAGGGAGTGAGAGAGAGAGAGAGAGAGAGAGAGAGAGAGAGAGAGAGAGAGAGAGAGGGAAAGAGAAAGAGAAAGAGAGGGAGGAAAGACGAGGTCTGTCTAGAAACCTGTTGCCACTGACGTCTGCCTCTCTGCCTCATGCAACACCGGGTCTGTTTCCTGTTTCGATAAAAAAAGGTATTTAATTTCAATTGTAGAAAACTTGAGTTGAGGAGGAAACAACTACTGGAAAGCTGACCCTGAAATAGAAGGCAATCAGAATACACATGTCAAGTGTCAGAAATCAGCAGTGTACATTTGGTTGTGTTTTTCTCATGTGGGTGAATAAGGCCCCTCTGTATTCAGCTGTAACCATATGGCAAGAGTCTGGCTGGCTGATTAGCGTTAGCCCTGTGCTAGTTCAGCTGTGCTTCATGATATCACCCATCACACCAGAAGCTAATGAGAGAAGACACACAGTGGCAACCTTGCTGGATCCGTCAGATGTCCAGGCCGGTATACTACAACTGCATTACACACATGCGTGCACGTACATGCGCACACACACACACACACACACACACACACACACACACACACACACACACACACACACACACACACACACACACACACACACACACACACACACACACACACGCAC
>QNTS01000178.1:862816-914279 GCA_003317085.1 Hucho hucho | reverse complement strand
CACACACACGCACACACACACACACACACACACACACACACACACACACACACACACACACACACACACACACACACACACACACACACACACACACACACACACACACACACACACACACACACACACACACACACACACACACACACACACACACACACACACACACACAGGAATGCACATACACACACACACAGAGGAATGCACACACACACAGTGCTGTAGGGCTGCCGCTGTTTACAGTAGGAGTGAAACAAAAGGTGCACAGGAAGAGGGATGTTCCTGAGTTGAGTGGGGACTCGCCTTGTTCCCCCTGTTTGGATGCAGGGGGACTTCATCTCTTCTGGCATACCGCCACGGATGCCGCGTACCGCACAATCAGAGCATAACAACAATGTGATGAGCAACCCCGACAGGGCCATAACAGGCTGGGAGTGACTAGAGGGAGGGACGATTATGAGGGGGGTGGGGACACACACACACACACATGGACAGTTAATAGGGGGTCTACACACAAACTCTGCGTTCCCCCATTCCCCTGCCTATGCCTGGGCTCACAACCAGTGGGGCTCTAGTGACCCCCCAGCCTCCCCAGCCTCCCTCGATGACGTCAGCTCCAACACTACACCCTCCGCAGGGAAAACATGGGAAAACAAAGTGCCTCCTGACATCCCTCGCAGTGAGGGGGAAAAAAGCGTTGCAGCTCAGGAAACCCCTACCCATTGTTTTGCTTCCTTCATTAGTCCTTGTGTCAACAGTCGGGGCCGGCACGCGTGCGCCACTGTTTTTGTTCTCTTGCTCCCTGCCTGACCTCGCTGCTCCTGATGTCTTGACAGATTGTTTCGAAATCACATCAAGGCCCAATTGACTTAAAATAAAGCTGCTACTAACTCGGACAACATACACGGTAGTTGCGAAAACAAAATGAATCTGGAATGTCTAAAATTAACAAATCTGACGTAAACCCATGGTTGATAGCGCTGCAATTTGCCAGGAAAGAGGGAGATGCGGGGGAAAGGGTGTGGGTGGGTGTGGGTGTGTAGATAAGCAAAGGTGTAAAGTTAATGTAATGTGCACTGTAAATGGAACGTTCTAGAGAGAAACGAGAATCGTATTTTTTTATGACCTTGTGTTTTCATAAGGAAAAACAACACCAATGTGATAATGACGATGATGACGTGATGTCACTAGCTAATAGAGAGCGTTGATTGACAGGTCTAGGTAGATACACCTTGTTCTTGTGACTCACCATCATCCAGGTACATCTGATCCAGATCCTGGGGTTCCCGCTTGACGGTGACGGCAAGGGAGTGGGGGCTGGCGTCCACCGGCAGCAGGCTGGGAGGGCTGCTCCTGGCCTGGGTTTGGCTCTGTCCCTGGGTGGGGCTGTAACGTTGTGCCTGGGCGAACGGGCTCTCTGCTGGCCCCCCTGGAGTGGAGGGCAGGGACCCAGGGGAGGTGGAGGGGCTGCTGTTGGGGTAGAGCGGGTGGTAGCCATGGGGACCGGGGCTACCAAGGTGATGCGGGCTGCTGCCCTGGGAGTGGAGCATGCCCAGTGGAGCTTGGTCAGGTGAGGAAGGGCAGACCTCCTGGATGGCGGACACCAAGGGGCCGTTGTGGGCGTGCGAAGGGCTGGTGGAGAGGCACTTGGGGTAAGCCACGGGGGACAGGTCGTGCAGTGTTGGGCTGGAACTGGGGGAGGAGGCGGGCATGCTGCCAATGCTGCCATGGCAAGGCGGGCAGGGAGGATAAACCCCGACCAGGCAGGTGTCAGCGTCCCCCACAGGTATGATAGGAGTGAGCCTGGGTTGGCCATAGTAAGGCTTGGAATGAGCCCCCAGAGGCTCATATTCATCATTTGGTTCTGTCTTTATTATCGGGACTGGAAAAAGAGAGAGAGGGAGAGAGGGAGAGAGAGAGAGAGAGAGAGAGAGAGAGAGAGAGAGAGAGAGAGAGAGAGAGAGAGAGAGAGAGAGAGAGAGAGAGAGAGAGAGAGAGAGATTAGAAACGTGAGGTTGGTCCACGTGGCTGTGTATGAGTAAAGGAGCTGGTGTAGTGAGATGGATTGTGGGTAGGATACCCTCCAAAACCAAACAAACAACCGCCGATTAAAAGAGACTGTGTCATTGGCTGGGCCTCTCAAACGCCAGCTCAAAACCACCCCCCCCCCCACCGCAAAAAAAGAAAAGAAAAAAAGAAAAAATAGATGAGTCATCAGAGCAGAAAGCCACAGCTGGCTCTAATCATGAAACGGCGCTATATTCTTTGGACTCTCCTTCAGCTCTGATATCCTATGAAAGAGTGCTTTAAAGCGGCTGGGCTGCTGCTGCAGGAGCCCGGGACCCCTAGCCTCCATGCTCGGAAAGCAATTGTTGCTCTCAGGACAAAAAGAGAGAGAGAGAGAGAGAGAGAGAGAGAGAGAGAGAGAGAGAGAGAGAGAGAGAGAGAGAGAGAGAGAGAGAGAGAGAGAGAGAGAGAGAGAGAGAGAGAAAAAGGATGATTTGATTGGGGTGGTCCGTGCTCCTTAAGAGAGTATGGTATGCCTGCGGTTTCAGGAGCTCTGACTTCAGCTAATGCAGGAGGAGAGTGCTATGACCCCACTTGCTCATGCCGCCGTCTTCCAACTCACTCAGAGTCCATTTGGGAGATGTTTCCACCATTTCCTGATTAGTTTGGACTGACAGTCATCGTACACTAGGTTTCCTGGCTGTGCGATCAAGATCAGTTTTCATCTTTCGGAGACTGACCATGACGTGTGCACTATTTATGGAATATTTAAACATATCCTCCAGTTGCACACACACGCGTGCACGCACACGCACACACACACGCACACGCCCGTTATAAACCCCCACATGCTCCGATTCTGCCACGTGTACTGTGACACAACTAGGCTTGAATTAAGACACCCAGATGAATAACAAAAAGCTTCTGAGTCACAACACATGCACTGTCTGTTGCTATTTCAGCACACAGTTACACGTGTTAATGGGTGTGGTTAGTGTTTGATGCCAATCATAAGTGTTTTGGCAAAGTCTGAATCACTCTAAATGTCTTCTGACACTCTATGCAGCCTACTAAATGTCTTCTGACACCCTATTCAGCCTACTAAATATCTTCTGACACTATTCAGCCTACTAAATGTCTTCTGGCACTCTATTCAGCCTACTAAATGTCTTCTGACACTCTATTCAGCCTACAAATTGGCCATCATAAATGGATTTCTTATAATAGTTACTTTTTACAAACAAAGTAAGAATAAGTAAATCCTGATGAAGGTGTAATAATACTAATAAGCATTTCTACTTCCATTGTCTGAATAAATGAGTGTTTTGAACAGATGAAAAACCATTCCTATCGTGGTGTTATGATGTTATTATTGTAGGTACAGGACGTAACTGAGAGATGAACTTTCACACTCCCAGTCTCCTTTGGGGAGAGATGAGCTGGTGTGATTACCCAGTGGGAAGCCCATTTACGTCAGTCTTGTCAGAGCCACGGGGCCGGACCATCTATCTTAGAGGCTCCCTAGGTAAGGTCTGTATCCTTAAGAAAGTCCCAGGATGACACCTCCAAACACTTAATAGGGAATATCATACTGGGCCTTGTAACAGGCTCTCCATAGCCCAGACCTGGGTTCATGCTAGGTCTAGTATTTGTTTTCTGTTTTCTATACTTTAGCTGCATTTGATTGAGCTTGCCTATTGCAATGGAACCAATGGAATAGTCCCAAAAGTGTAAACCTTACATACATAGCAATACATAGAATATTTAGCAATCTGATTTATTCTGTAAATCAAGCACAGCTTCATAGTCTCTCACCGTCTCCCACTTTCCCTGAGACTCACACGCTCTGTCACACATTCCCCTTCTCCTATCTGCAGAATGAGAGACAGAGGGATCCTTTGAGGGATCCCTCTCTTCTCTCCTCCATCCAGCTCTATTTGTCTCCCCCACTCTAACCGATCATTCCTCAATCTGTCTCCTGCCCTGTCTCTCTGTCCACTCCATCCAGCTATCTATGTGTGTGTCCCTCCAAACACACACCCTGCCCCTTCCCAGGTCCATGAAAGCCGATTCACCCTGTGAGTCCCATCCCCAGCTGGCTTCTATTTCCTCCCAACCTGCGGGTTATGGTCGACAGACAGTTTACGCTCTGCACATGTTTTTCTTCCCATCTCTGGCTGTCTGTGTCTGTCTGCTCACATTAAAGTGATCAGGCCTCATCTGACTATTTATTAGGAACTGGTTTCCTCCCAGGGATGGGGGTGAGGGTTCGAGGACGGGTTTGTGGGGTGTTGAGCACAGGCGGCCTAGGTTGTCGTGTGAAGGGAAGAGACAGCCGGGCAAGAAGGTTTTCTGGGATCCACTCTGATTCTCATTACGATTGGCTGCTCGGCTCTCAGAGTGGAACTATGGATTGCATGCTCTACTGTCTCCATAAAAGAGCTGGTTTGATTGAACTGTGGAAAGAGTGAGCCCAATGCATTATACCTAGGGTCCTGAGTTTTTCCTGACCATGTGACCTGACTAGGGAAAACTCCAGGCCCTAGTTTTAGCAGACGACCACCAGGGCCCAGAGTTTTTCCCGGTCAGGTCATGTGGTTAGGAAAAGTATGCTAGGTGTATCTCTAAAATTCAGAATGGAGCAGATGGTGCTTCATGGTGGCAGTCATCAACTCACTGGTGTCTAATTCACTACGTCCCACTGTGGTCGCAATCTGGCTGACAGCTGGTGTCCTAGTCTACGTAGGCCATGTAAATGTGTGTGTGTGTCTGCGAGTGTTTATGTGTGTGTGCGAGTCTGTCGCTGTCCTAACTTGGAAACAAGGAAACGTCTCAGTCTCCAGTTTGGTTAACATGACACATCTTTGGGGAGAAGTTCACGGCGTGCGGTTCGCTAAGTTTTCATGTATGTGTCTCTCTTGTTTCTTCTGAACATTACCCTTCTCTCTCCTCCCTCCCATGTCTCAGACCACAAACCTACGGCCAGGAAGCAGCAGCAGCAGCACCCGTTGGTGTTGATAATAGAACCCGATCTACAGCAGGAACCTCCAAACGGCTTGTGAAATGAAAGGCATTCCGAGAACTGACTTTGGTTGGGCTTTCGTCAGCGCCAGCCCTGTTGGCGTTTGTTGTTTCATGTGGTTTCGTGAAACTGTTTCTTATTTAAGGAGAAGAGAAGGACGGCATGTCACGTCTTTACTCACGCAAGAATGATTGGACAAGAGCTCGGAAAAGAAAAGCAACACTCACTCACACACACTAGGATGTAGACAATGACACTTGTGCTGTATCTTCATCGCAACGGATATGTGGTGATTTATACAAACCAAAACTGCTGCCAACAGCACATTTTAGAGTCTACAAAAAGGAATAACTTCAGTGACATACTGCTTAGATTCTTGGATCTTTCTCCTCTCAAATTGTAACTCATGATAATGCACTTTCCGGACAAGCTTATTAAGCTTTAGTCATCAAATTCATTAGACTAATGTTGTGAAGGAAAGTGAGGACAAGGAAGAGCATTTTGGAAAACACAAAGACAATAAAAACTATTTTCATAAGACAATCTACATTCTATTGTTTGGCATCAACATGCAACGGAATTATTACAATGCTAATTGGCAATTTGAAAAACTCCCTGGATGAAATTCGGAACAATATTCCCAATAACATCTGGAATAAGCAACAGTTCAAATCCGCTACTCCTTTCTTGCTTGTGTAGGACAAAACAGGCCTACGACAGCCTTGTCATCCGAGCTTATCTTCACCTGTCAAGCTTGGCAAAGACTCAATTGTTTCCAATCCTCCAGACTGCATCTGATAATAATATCCGTACTAGCTCTGAGGCGTGACTAAACCAAAGGGGAGATAAGAATCAGATGATGTTTACACGACAGAAACAATGCCTCTCCTATGAGATATGACTGTCCTATTTATAAGATGGAGAGGAAACGATTCAAATACATACTATCTCTTGTTTCCTTACTTGGGCATTTAGCTACGCCGTACATGTTTGAGGTGCTACAGCGAAAGCTTTAGGCTGTCAACAGGTTCAATAGACCTTTTCACACACTTGTCTGCTTATGTTTTCCCATGAATGAGTAGAGAAAACATCACGTGACTACAGTGGAAAATAAACGTTTTTTTTCAATAGCGATCGGTGGACAGCAGATCGTTTGTTTCGTCCTTCACACTTTTTCAAACAAGCAGGGCTATTTTAAGTGGCGGCTTTGCCTTTTTATAGACAAGCACACACCCGAGCGTGAATGAGATGTTCTTTTTAGAAAGCATAATTGACGACCACGACTGTGTTTAAAGTGGGCAAGAGCACTGGAAGCCCCGCTCAGATGGGCGAAGGAGGAAGAGATGAGAACAACCTCTACGTAACACACACACCACCCCCCCCTTACCTGGCCACAGTGCTGAGTTGGCTCTCTATCTACGTGTTCAAACACTCTCACACAGTGAAAGCCTCAAAAGCAAACAACCAGGGTTTCCTCTCCTTTGCCATGTATATATCACTGTTATAGTTATCCTCAATGTGACTTAGAGATCTGTTTGCTTTGATGGCAACCTGCATCTTATCTTGGACAGATATAATTAGGGCTTCTCTTTTATCTCGGCACAGTTGAAACAGCTCTGCTTGCATTTACAGTAGAGGCCACTTCACGCAGACACGTGCCCATGGGCAGGCAGACATGGATTCAAACTAGATGAGTGGTAAACTCAGGGACGTTCAGGGACTATACGAATGGAAATGAGCTCTGTAGTGAAATGCGCCACTATTGCTACTCAGTATTATCTGAGCTGTTGATTGTTGATTGTTGACTATCGTGTTGAATAAATTATATTTAAGTGTTAAAGCCTGAGGAGGTGTGGTATATAGCCAATATACCACGGCTAAGTTTATAATAGCCTTATTGCTATTATAAACTTGTTACCAATGTAATTAAAACAGCAACAAAAAAAATGTGTAATACCTGTGGTAAACCACATCTTTCAGACAATCAGAATTCATGGCTCAACCCACCCAGATTATAATATATAAATAAATATCAAAATAAGAAATAAGAAGGTCTGGTGAACCACAGCAAGTGCCTTTGACTGTGACTGTAGTGGTACATTATGTTCCGACACTGCCCCTGCTTGTGTGGTCCCCACTGCAGTCTAGTTTATTTGGCATCGTAACATGACTTGAAGATGCAACGGTCAAAGCGTGATAAGTCTTCTCCTTGTACAGCTTATCTCCTTGTCTGTCTCCCTGGTTCGTATGGGGCTGCCAAATATGGCCAGAGTTTGTCTGTCCTAAACTCCCACCACCGCTCGTTCTGCTAGGGTCAGTCACCCCAAAATGTCCTGTCTTTCCCTCTCTCTCTCTACTCCCCCCTCCTCACCTCTCCCTTTCTCAACCTCTTTCTCACTCACTCTCTCTTTCACTCTCTTGCTCCCATCAACCATCTCCAAATAGGGTCGTTGTCAAGGTGGTGATGCGGTCTCTCTCTCTCCCTCTCTCTCTCCCTCTCTCTCTCTCTCTCTCTCTCTCTCTCTCTCTCTCTCTCTCTCTCTCTCTCTCTCTCTCTCTCAGAGTCCCATCCAAAGGCCTGAATCATTGCTTCTTATCTCCTCCAGGCTACAATAGCAGCTGGTGATCATTGAAGTGTTTAGGGAGTCTGAAAATCACATTTTGTCAGTTTAAAGGTGAAGGCTGCCTTTCAGCACTACTGGACCTGATTCTTCATTTAACACGGGATCTAAAGAGAGAGAGATATTTGAAATGTCTTTATTCTTTTGGAACTTATTCTTTATTGTTTATTTCACTTTTGTTTATTATCTAGTTCACTTGCTTTGGCAATGTTAACATGTGTTTCCCATGCCAATGAAGCCATTCAATTTAATTGAGATAGAGAGAGAGAGATGCAGCAAGCTGTGAATAATTAACAATGTTGCTTCTAGCAGCATCAATGGATTCCAATCAATATCAACGTGTCTATGCATGAAACTTGGATTGGCAAACGTACATTTATTCTGAGCCCAGAATGAAAGGTATTTAGTTGGTGATGTAAGACTGTGAAATGACTCCTAATCCCAATAACTTCTTCACATTCCAATGTGTCAAGCCAACTATACATGTGGAGACCAGGGGGCACGTGAGTGTGTAGTGCAGAACGTGAGTTGTGTGTGATGGATGTACCCATGAGTTGTGTGTGAGGTCGACGTTCCAACTTAACGTCAACATTGGCCAGAGGCTCTGTCAGTCAACCCTTCACACCTCATCAGTGGAGAACGCAAGCTCGCAACCAAATCAACACAACTCACATCTTCTGCTTCATTTCTGCCCTCGCTCGACAGAGCCTGTGATGCGGCGGTGTCAGGCATTACCGAAGCGACAACAGATTGCGTGTGTTTTTGTGGAGCGAAAAGGATTTAGGAGGAAACACTGAAAGGTATAATTGGGTAACACTGCAGGTATAATGCATGAGCATCTATGACCCATTTATACGTTATCAAGAAAAAGTAGTAGGAATAACAAACCCCCAAACCACATGTAAGCGAGGAGGTAAACCTGTTGGTTTGTGGGGTTACCGTTTGGGGAGAGGTAGGTGAAGCGCTGGTATTGGCTCCTCTTTCTCTTGCCATTGCAGACGTAGAAGTTGACCTGCACTGGGCTGGATATTCTCTGGTTCCTGTAGGGAGGGATCTCCACCACCAGCGCCGTCTACAACACACAGAAACAGCACAGAATGGATACACGTACTAACCCTCCAGATGCACTGTAGATCATTGCTCAGCAGATTTTCAAAAAGCTGTCAAAAAACATGCATTTTCTAAACATTCTGAAAACCAGCCAAATATGGCATGGTGAACATTTTAGTTTGAACTTCCCTCACTAGCTTAGGCCTACAACCCCTTTCAATGCTCTTCTAAGACACAAACATAACTCCTACCGTACGTAAGTGTCAGCTCATTAATAAGCAGGTATGCTTGTTTTGCTTTCAGGGAACCCTGGAGGAGTGTTCTGAACAAGCTTTCTGAGCTGGGTCTTCAGCCCAATCTGGATGGGCTCAGCAGGACCCCCAGAGTGTGTACCACGCCCCTGTTTGTGTCTGTCTGAAGCCCTGAGGGCGTGGTGTTTGAACCCTACCCCTGGACTACTACAGGGGAGAGATGTGGGTCTTTGGCCTTGTTTTCACAGCCCCTGATCAGCGCGTCGCTCCAGGCCCAGGGTGAGACCTCGTAATCCTGGACGGACGTGAACTTTGGAGGCTGCAGAGCAGGGGTTGAGGTGCATGACAAAGGCGCCATTTGGGACATGACTGAGTGTCGGCCTGCCTAGAGCCTGTCTGTCTCTGGGGGCCAGCTCAGGCCATATGGTGGTGGAGCAGAACAGGAAGCCATTCCCAGCATATTTTGTGGGGTCTATCTACGTGTCTGTGTGTCTGTTCATAGGCCAGGTCTGGACCAGACTGACGGGGTCAAAGACAGCACAGATACAGGTGTCGATGATCCCCCTCCATCCCCCTCTCCTCCCATCCTCCCACCCAGTGAGCAGCGCGATCCAAACAGGAATAATGAAAAGGCCAGCAACACTGTGGCTTGTTTGTCGGCACACCAAATAAGCACACTGTACTATTTATCTTTCACCTACCTAACCTAACCCAACCCCTCACTGTAATGTTCCGACATGTGGGACTAGCCTTAACATCAGCCAGCCCTTAAGGTCAATTAAACATCGAAGCATCAGAGAGGAGGCCGTATTCAACACTCCTGATGCATCAAAGCCATTCACCTGAACGTAAAAACACATGACAACAAAAACAACAACATCATTGAAATGCTGCCGTATTTAAACACATGTTCCATGGGCGATGGTTTATTCTAGACCCCTGCAATTGTCAATTACAGCAGTTAGTTTACAGGGAGACAGAGGGATGGTGAGACCCTGCCGATGAAAGAGAAGAGAAAGGGAGTGGGCACGGATGATTTGAAACACATTGTCATCACACACCCTAATGTGCACCCGAAGACACACACAGGCAAACACACACTCGCACAGACCTTGCGAGTCTCTCCTCACCATAAGTATTTCATAATTAACTCCAGAAGCACATGTAGCTTTTCTATGACATGTACAACATTTACCGTCCCCTCTGACGAATCCCCTTTGCCTTGTTTTTATGAACAGAATGTAGGCCTAAATGTGTGACTGGGCATCAGTAGAAAGGTGCACTGGTTTATTTTCTCATTACTTCTCTCGTGAAAACAGCAGGTAAAAAGGGAGGGGGAAAAATCCACTCTTGGCCAGGCGTCAAGCAGAAGGCCGAGCTCAGACAAAGTGTTTAAGCGTTCCTCCTCCCTGAACTAGAAGTTGAACAGTGAACTAAATGTCTGGTTATGCTGGCGGAGGTGTTTGGTAGGGCAACTGGGCTTGCATCAGTATTCACTAGGCAACAAACTGAATTTTTTTTACTGAAACTAGAAGGGACTACCTAAACTTGTCCAATGAGAAACATACTTTTTTGTTTTCCATTACAAAGTGGTTTGTTATGGTGTGCTCTAATTAATATGACCTAGTAGAGAGAAGGTGGTGGTGTGTGTGTGCACGTGTACACAAGTGTGTGTTGGTGTGCACGTGTGAATGTGTGTGTTTATTGAGGGGTGCTTGTTGCAGTGGCGGTTCTAGACCATTTCAACTGGGGGGGCCAAGCTGGGGCCAGTTGTACTGTTAGAGGGGCCAGTTACATTAGACGTTATTGTTGTCATATCGTTTTCTTCACTGCATTGCAGGCATTAGCAGGCAAAAGACCATGTCCCTCTAGTAAATGTGTGGGTTTAATTAGTGTTCCGCGTTGCCACTGTCTAATAACGGACGTAAAAATATTATGATAGCAAAAATGTGTTATGCAAAAATTATTTCATACTCCACATTTAGGGGGGCCACAAGGGGGTCCAAAATTGTTGTCACAGGGGCACTGCCCCCCCCCCAGAACCGCTAGTGGCTTGTTGATGAGGAAGCAAGATGCTCTAGGTGCAATCACTCTGTTTACTGTGTCTGCCGATGAGGACAGAGAGAAAATGTGTGAAAATTCCATTCAGGATTGCATGGACTAATCAACACGACTAATCTCTCTCCTTGGTAATGTCTTAGCAAAGATTACATCAGCAAAGTGAGTAAGGGGAAGCGAGGGAGGTGAGAGAAGGAAATACAGGGGGAGAGAGGGGGGAGAAAAAGAGAGAGAGAGAGAGAGAGAGAGAGAGAGAGAGAGAGGGAGAGAGAGAGAGAGAGATAGAGAGAGAGAGAGGTAATATAATGGAAGAGAAAGATGTATGACTGAGCCAATTTACACTTTCAATCTTAAAAACAGGACTGCAACTAATACAGTACTGTATTTGACTGAAAACACTGAGGACTACTCACAGACTTGAAGGAGTCCTTGTCAACTTTGGCTTCTGTCTCCCATAGGTGGTGTCCATCTATAAAAAAAGGACAACAGAAAATATTAAACACTACATAATCACACACAATATAATTCAAAAACGAACGGGAAGCATAGAAATAGCGCACATAGAACAGATCTACTGCTTCTTAGACTTGCTTTCGATGAGAATGACAGAACCTATAACTCCAATTTCTATGTGAATTTTGTCGGATCGGCCAAAAAGTTACATATTGCAGCTTTAACTCTGCTTCATAAACGCTTTTTGTTCGTTTCATCTTGAGAGTGTGTTGTGGTGTCAAGGCCTCCCTGTCATGCAATGAAAGCCCAGGGATCAGCAGCAGCTGCCGAGAGTCTGTAGCTGTAGCAGTTCTCTCACATTCTTTGGGTCTCTCCGGTATTTCATGCCACACCTTCGCGAACAGACGCTCTTATGCTCTGTTTATACAATCAGGCCCAAACCACAGCACATTTTCTTAAAGCCTATGACTTGTTAGTGGATGTCAGAAATAGAAGTAACAATATCCAGCCTTTGTGTGTCTGTGTCACTGCCAGTGTCTGTATGTGTATGGCACTGCCATGCTGGCTGGCAATATAGTTTAGTCTATGACACTACCATGCAGTGTTGGCTGGCAATACAATTGTGCCAGTGTGTGTCTGTGGCACCGCCCTGATGTCTATGGCACTGGCTGACTATATAATTCTGTTTGTGGTCCTAATTTAACAAGGACTGTGAGATATGTGTGAAGTAACAAAGACTAAATATGTTATGGCCATTGGGCAGCTGAACTAGTATAACTGAAGAGCCAAGTAATAAGATGTGGTCTCTACACCAAATTGTTCTCCCAAAGTCTTATTTTTCACAACGCAAAAAAAGGGAAGAAAAGATCCCAGTCATGCTTGGCCTGCTATCACTCGTGAAGAAGGGTGGAGCTGGGGTTGGGAGAGAGCTTAGGAGGATGGAAGTCACCATGTACCTGTTTCCAAAATCAATATTAAAAGTGAGGAAAAGAGAAGAACAGACATTGAAAAAGATCACAGACAGATGTCTTTATTTTGAGTTCAGGCAGAAGTGAGAGAAATTAAGAAAGAATAGAAAGATGAAGCAAGTAAACAGACAACTGGGATATTTCAGTAGGGTGACTAGTATGCCTATATGACTGTATAATGCTATGTGCAGGTGATCATGATGTGCCATGGAACTGATATGCTTGTCAGGCTGTGAGATGGGAAAGAGAAAGACAAAGAGAGTGAGAGATGATAGGGAATGCTCATTCCTAATATTATATCTGGGGAACCAAGAGGGAATCTCGCCCGCCCCCGCACTGGAACTCACTCCAAGAGGGGAAACCTTAGACGTCAACCCTCCACAAGTAAACATGTTTTTCAGGCTACTCTCTCTCTCGTTCTCTTTTTCTCTATTTCTCTCTTGCTCTCATTTTCTTTCCTCTCTCTTCTTCTCCCTCTCTTTCCTACTCTTTCTCGTCTCAATCCCTTTAACATTCTCTTTCGATTCACCTCACGTTCACCCTCTGTCTGCAGAAGCAGAAATAAAACAGACACTCCTACTCTTCTAAAATAGTTCAGCAAGATTAAACAAAAAGAGTAAAAGCAGTCATTTCTCCCTCTTCTCTCTCTTTCACCTTCGCTGAATCGGGAGACAGCCACATATGTGGCGTGCAAACCTTTTCAAGTCAGAGTGCCGCGGGACTGAACCACAAAAACGTTACGTTCTCTCTCTCTCTTCCCCCCTCTCTCTGTGCAACATCTGCAAAACGCTTCCGTTCCGTCAACGGCACCGCCCCTTCCTACTTCGCAGAGCCCCCACCCACACACAACCCCTCCCTCCATCTCCGTCTCTACCTCGGCCTCCTCCTAAACTCTCCCTCTATCAGACTGGTCACAACACAGAGCAGTGGCAGTAGGAGGCATAGCAACTACCTATATGGGTCAATGACAATTGCACTCAACACATTTACACCAAAAGATTTACACACACACACACATCTTTGTCTCAAGCCTTTTGGGGAAAGATCAGCCAGCTGCCTTTTACTGTGTCTAAACTGGTGGGAAGAGTCCAAAAGGCTCACATTGTACAGGAACACACAACAATGGACCTACTGATGAACGAAGCATCATCAGGACACAGTTGACGGAGAGGTTTAAACAGCCTAACAACAACACAGTCCCTATGTTTATTCTATGATTCATATAATACAGTACATGCTCCCACATGACTACAATAACAATAACCTCCCATTTGTTTTCTTTCTCTACAGTAATTGCTTGGAGATTTGGTTAATGACAGGAGACACAATGTGGAACGCCACACAGGATGGTGGGACCACTCTGGTATTTATTGAAGAACCATTCTTATCTGGGCTCTCTTACACTTGTCCCTGCACTGACCTGTGGTTGGTTTACACCCAAACACAGAGAGACAGAGAGAGAGAGAGCGAGAGAGATAACTCTCCTCCTACTAAAACATAGGGAAGGGGGCATACCAACAACAGAACAACAACTTCCACTGGCCAAAGATGTTCACTTTGGTGGTTTTGGGAATGGAAAATATGATTCACCCCGACTTAATTGCAGAGGCACTCGTGAAACAAGCCAGCCTTATTTTTCGACTTTCATCCTTCCCAGAGATAATTTCGGGGGTGTATTTTTTCTCTTTCTATCCCTCTTTCCTGTTTATATAATACAGTCAGTTATCAAATTCGTCAAAATCCTGCTGCCACCTGTCTGGCAAAAAACGTCAGTAAATTTGGAGCCAAAATAGCAAGCAAAACCGCATGCCAAACAGGGTCCATCACACACCAGACCAGGGGTTGGCTTCTGTTTCTCTAGGACACCTTTGTACCTGCCAGTCCTAATACTGGTGACGTCTGACACATCTGTCAACAGGGTGGTAGGGTGGGAAAGTTAGGGGATCCAGGAAGAAGTGGGATCCAGGGTAGAGGTGCTAGGCTGGGGGTAGACCTGACTTCTTTCCCTGCTGTGGAGCTATATCTGTGCTGTATGCTCCAGACCTCCAGGCACAGCTCCAATCACACCAGATGTAAAAGCTATCCTGCTCACAAGGGAATTCCCTCCCTCCCCTCTGAGTCAGAGTGTAGGCTTTCCCCAGCACTCCCTTCCTCCTCTCCGCCTTCCCCCACTCCCTCCATGCATGGAAATCAGGGCAAGCCAGAACACACACTCGACGAGGTGCACCAGGTATGCCTTTCTGCTCCTGCGCCAAAACGAGAGGGTTGAGCGAAGTCAAAACACACACGCATTCATGCACATTCACACACACACACGCGTGCACACACACACACACACACACACAAACACGCACCCAACCCCCCCCCCCCCCCCCCCCCCCCNACACACACCACTGTAATAAAAATAACAGAGACATCATAGCTAATCCAACTGAGCAGCAACACAAAAGGAGAGGGAAAGGCTCGGAAAAGGAACCACTCCTAAAGCCTCTAAAACACTGGTACAGAGTGTGAGACTCAAACACGGCAAAACAACGCTCCGTTAACACATCATCTATGATCACTCTCAACCCACATCATACTTTACCCCTGAGTCAGAGGGGAAGAGGGCATGAGGGATGGGGGCATGCAAAGGGTAACAGCGTACTTATTATCAACTGATAACTTCAAAAGTTCTCTCAACAAAACCTGGGTGAAATATCGCAGACACTGTACTGTTTAGCTGGACAGAACAGTGGACACTTTGGACACAACCGTATAACTCATATCGAGAGCTTGGAGTGCAAAGATAATAGCCATCTCCAAAACCTTGTCGGAACTCACTCACTAAGCAGAGAGTCAACAGTGAGAATCGACAGTGAGAGTCAACAATGTGAAACACACCCAAGGAACGGCGGCAGGACATCCACTAGTGGACAATATCCGCCACTCCTGCCCCTGGCTTTCCTGAACAGCACTTTGTCTCACTTTGTGCCTGTGCCCCCTCACCTCTTCTCCTCCTCCCTCCCTCCTCCCCCTCTGTTCTCGTCTGTTCCGCTTCGCCTCTCTTCAGGGAAACCTTCGCAGATGAGTCACTGAAAACACTTCCTACAGAACACACAAACAGGCCCGTAGGCTAGCTACTAGACACTAGCTACCCTATCCCTCAGCGGCACACAGACAGGTACACACACACATGCACACACACACACAGACAGGTACACACACAGACAGGTACACACACAGACAGGTACACACACAGACAGGTACACTCTGTTTGCATCAGTCATCCTGCTGGTCCTTGATGCAGAGCAATGGGGACGGCCTTAGCATTTGAAAAGTAGAAGTGGGCACATTAAACCCTCCCGCAGTGCCACCATCCATGAGCTCTGCTCTTTTGTTACAGAGAGGGGGGGTCAAGAAACAAGCAAAACAACACATGAGAGAGGGAGAGAGAGGGAGAGAGAGGGAGAGAATGGGAGAGAGAGAGGAACAGAAAGACAGTCCATTATCAGCCTCTTAAATGGATACTGGTCGACTACAAATCTTAACCACTGTTATTGTGGCAACAAATCAACAACTTTTGGATGGAAAACGGACAATTCATTACATTTAGCCAAATCAAACTATATCTCGGTACAGATAATGTCGTTTTAGTTTGAACAATAGATGCGGTAAAAAGGTCAATGGCATGCAGGATTCTGTGACGCCATCATTGGCGCACATTCACAATCGTACTACACCGGCTCCGACGTTCGTCGGATGTGGCAGGGCTTGCAAACTATTACAAGCCACAAAGGGAAGCACAGCCGAGAGCTGCTCAGTGACACGACTCCAACACCATCATTAAGTTTGCTGATGACACAACAGTGGTAGGCCTGATCACCGACAACTATGAGACAGCCTATAGGGAGGAGGTCAGAGACCTGACAGTGTGGTGCAAGTCAACAACAACCTCTCCCTCAACGTGATTAAGACAAAGGAGATGATTGTGGACTACAGGAAAAGGAGGGCCGAGCACGCCCCCATTCTCATCGACGGGGCTGCAGTGGAGCAGGTTGAGAGCTTCAAGTTCCTTGGTGTCCACATCACCAACAAACTAACATGGTCCAAGCACACCAAGACAGTCGTGAAGAGGGCACGACAAAACCTATTCCCCATCAGGAGAAAAGATTTGGCATGGGTCCTCAGATCCTCAAAAGGTTTTACAGCTGCACCATCGAGAGTATCCTGACGGGTTGCATCACTGCCTGGTATGGCAACTGCTCGGCCTCCGACCACAAGGCACTACAGAGGGTAGTGTGTACGGCCCAGTACATCACCGGGGTCAAGCTTCCTGCCATCCAGGACCTCTATACCAGGCGGTGTCAGAGGAAGGCCATAAAAATTGTCAAAGACTCCAGCCACCCTAGTCATAGACTGTTCACTCTGCTATCGCACGGCAAGCAGTAACGGAGCGCCAAGTCTAGGTCCAAGAGGATTCTAAACAGCTTCTACCCCCGAACAATAAGACTCCTGAACAGCTAATCAAATGCTGTCTGTTATTATCTATGCATAGCCACTTTAATAACTCTACCTACATGTACATAATTACCTCAATTACCTTGACACCAGTGGCCCCCGCACATTGACACATTAACTCTGATCCGGTACCCCCTGTATATAACCCCTCTATTGCTATTTACTGCTCCTCTTTAATTATTTGTTTTTCTTATCTCTTATTGTTGGTTAAGGGCTTGTAAGTAACCATTTCACTGTAAGGTATTTGGCACATGTGACAAATACAATTTGATTTGAAATCCGTATTACTGAAGTCCGATTTGGATATTTTTGGCTGTTTTTGCTGTATAATATTTAGAAGAAGTGACTGCTAACTGAAGTTTGTACGAGCTGGTAGCATAGCTAGCATACAAAAATCGGCGGTAGTAGTCGTTTTTAACTGTAACGCACTTGATTGGGGACGATGACATGAACATATATCGGGGTTGACATCCATACAAATCATTTTACTCCGATTTTAACCTCAACATATTGTGAAATACACCAATAAACTTGATTTACAATACACATATGACTCACATTGAAAGACAAACTCGTTTTGATGGGGGGGAATATGGAGATTCGGGATCTTTCTCCCACGGCATCTTTCCCACCCAACAGGTTTCCATGGCAATTCCATTGTTTTGGTCGAGTTCCATTGACCTCCTTACCCCATCTATTTAACATCTTACAAATAAAGAGGTAGAACGGTAGAACTCTACAACCAATGAAAATGTCTAAATATCAAATATGGGCGTTGAAGTATAGTATGAAGGAGGTGCCCTCTCTGTGCAGCAATGGAATACCATGCCATAGTTTTGCATAGAAAGCTCAAGTTGGGTCAAGTTAAGTCCTGTCTGTTGCTCTTTTGTAGCTCTTTAAGAATAGATATTTGGAATTTTCGGGGAGGTGTTTATTGGAGCACATCTTGGAAAGTGAGCAGCTCTCCAAACCTTTAATCGCTGCAGCAGTAATGGATGTCACCGCTGGAACACAAGCAGTGATGGCTACAGTGTGTGTGTGTGTGTGTGTGTGTGTGCGCGCCTGTGTGTAATTAGTGTAATGCCCTGCATTTTACTCGTGAACTTTTCCAATGTAATATAAAACCATATTTATGGTATACAACTTTAATATAATTCGATTTTATTGGATAGCTTTTTCCTTTTTTCCTTTTTTTGTCTTCCGACCTAAATCAACAATAAGAGACTTTCCAAACTCAAAAACTTTTCATTCTATGTGAAACATTTAAATAGAGCATAAGAACATTTCTACAGATGTATCAACTCCTGTGAAGTGGCTATTATACAAAGGTTTCTGTGTGTGTGTGTGCGTGCGTGCGTGCGTGTGTGTAGTACTGTGATAATGAGCTTTGAGCTGGGAGACCCTTGGAAGTACTGGGTCCTTTATTGCTTACATAAGAGCAGACAAAGCAGACAGACACTGAGACAGGGTCAGGAGGAAGGAGGGGGCATGAAAATAAATCCCTCACTTTGTGCACCCTCTCAGAAGTCTCGCTCCCTGGACGCCACTGAGAAGGAAAACAAGCCACTGAAATGTCGATAGCAGGCAGCCGTGTGGGGATCCCTGGAGCACAGAACTCCACACCACCCTGGCTAATCGCTTTAACGGGCCGACGAGGAGAGAGAAAGATAGTGAGGACAGGGCTGGGAGAGAGCGAGAGAGAACGAAAGAGCGGAAGAAGGAGGGGGAACAGGGATGGGGGATGAAAGGTGAAGGGGGTAAAAGTGGTGAGAAGGTGCTAGACTAGACAGGGCTTCCCTCTCTTCAGGGATCCCCCTTCATTTGGAGTTAGTCCGACACGAGGAGACTCCCAGCACATTAACAAGTCAATCTCTCCCCCTCTCGGTGGCCTCTAAGGGGCTCAGGGGTGAGCCAGCCGTCAGGGTGAGAGAGACCCAATGACACAACTGTGGAGGAGTAAGGGGTTGATAAAGGGGTATCGGGAGTGTGGGGGGGTGAGAGGTTACTCTTGGCAGCAGGGGGTGTTTCCATGACAGGGGGACTCCAAGGCCAATAGTACCAGGCGTGGGGAAATCCTCTCCAAAAAACAGGAGCAAATACCTCGCTCAGAGCTGATTAAGCAGCTACAGAGTCCTAGAGCCTGCCATCTTCACCCAATAGAAAACAGACACCCTCTCAAGAGATAATGACATGTCAGGGATGATGCTTCAAGTCTTGTACCAGTCTACTGAGTTGTCCTGGAATGTACCTGTAGTCGTCTTTCTGAATAGCCCCTCCTCTATAGCTTGTCTAGCAACTCCAAATCATTCCTACGAGGGTAAATTAAGATATTATGAAAACCTCTCAAATATAACTTTCTCTTCTCACAGCACAAACATTTTGAAACACAAGCAGTAAATATCAGTTAACAAATGCCACACCTCTTTCCTTGGAAAACGTCGACCACTATCCACTATCTCCTCATGATCATCATTATCAACATCATCACGTGTGTTTACACAGCCCAGACTTGGCCAGTACAGTTGCCTTTGATTCACTGGACCCAATCAAGGAAATGACTGTTTGTAAACTTGATCACCAGTGTCTTCACATAGTCACCCCTCCTCTCCCTCCCACACAGAGAGGAAACGAATGGGAAACATATTAAATGTAAAAGTAATAACAAATCACACCGCAGGAGGGGTGAGACAGTGTGTGTCTGTGTGCATGTGACAGCATGAGAGAGAGATAAGGAGTGTGAGATAGAGAGAGAGAGAGAGAGAGAGAGAGAGAGAGAGAGAGAGAGAGAGAGAGAGAGAGAGAGAGAGAGAGAGAGAGAGAGAGAGAGAGAGAGAGAGAGAGAATAGGGGAGAAATTGTGGGACAGAGGTACAGATGCCATGTCTTGATTTGATCATCCTTTTTTTTGCAGGAAATGCAAACTTCTAGTATATTCAAGGTTTGAAAAGGCTTCTAAAGTTGGTAATTTCCACTTTGAAATTTCAGACTTGATTTTCCCTTACAAAAAATGTATCAACCCCTACAAAATGTCAATTAATTATAATTCTGTTGCTGTAGGATTATTTTCCTGTTGTAGCAAACTGTCTCAAATTAAGATCCTACATCTGTATGAAGGTAACTTGAAAGACGTGAAAGAGAGAGAGAGAAACAAAGAAAGAAAGAGACGTTGCACATGCCCTGCTTGTGATTCATTCCTTAACTTGTGGCGAGCATCACTAAACAGGCAATGGAAACTTCTACAAATGTAAATACGGTTTGGTTAAAAATATAGCTCCTTAATGCACACCACATGTGGCTCCCTGGCAGACCCTGCTCTATTTTGACGGGAGGAGACCGAGGGAACGCAATGAAGGGAGAGAGAGAGAGAGAGAGAGAGAGAGAGAGAGAGAGAGAGAGAGAGAGAGAGAGAGAGAGAGAGAGAGAGAGAGAGAGAGAGAGAGAGAGAGAGAGAGAGAGAGAGAGAGAGAGAGAGAGAGAGAGAGAGAGAGAGAGAGAGAGAGAGAGAGAGAGAGGCAGACAGAGGGATAACTTAAAAGTGAGATATTAAGGAAGAGTGTGAGAGAAAGAGATAAAGATATATAGAGAACGATAGAGAGTGATAGTGATAGAGTGTGTAGCTGCTCTGTTTGCGTCGTAACTTACCTTGGGCCTTCTCCACGAACACCACCTTGGAGTCTGGCAGAAAGTTGTGTCCGCTCAGGAGGAGCTTCTTTCCCCCTGTGGCGGGGTAGCTGTCCAGGCTCTGCTTCTCTATCAGCGGCAGCTCCTGGGCCGAGCGCTGGGCTGAAGGAGGGACAGACAGAGAGACAGACAGGCAGGCAGACAGACAGACACGAGGAGAGAGTGTTAATTCACATCCAACTTGGCACAATAGCTGGACAATTAAAAGAAAAACAGTGAGCGGATATACACTGTATACAACATACACAACAGCCCTCTATACTGCTAAAGCTTCCCTTACCCACTCCCCATCCGCCCCCGGACCTCCAGATCCCCTACCTCCCCAACTCTGCCATGTCACAGCAGGAGTTGGTTAGCAACAGCCTTATCAATTTTCAAATGGCTTTTTAACACCACTGGCTATTTTCAGATTTTCAGACAACAGATGTTTTTTTTACGTCACATATATAAAAATGGATCAAAACAATATTTATCTGGTGACCCAATCAACTTTTTTACTTTCTAGATTCATTATTTTTCATATTCACTCAGGGAGGAACAAGCCAAATAATGAGTCATACTTTAGTCATACTTTATCCACCACCTGTCTCTGCTTTTATCAATACACCTCGGGGTTCTTGGTTATCAACACCATGTTCACAGCCAGACACACAATGCTCCGTCATTACATCACTATGCAATTGACTTGATTCATTCATTCATCTGTAATAATGATCCATCAGACCATTGTACAAAATGTAGTATACAATCATGTGTCATCATCAACTTTGGACTATAAACTACAAGACTAGCACATTCCTACCATCCACCACACATAGTCTATCTCCTCAGGACGGACATGACCACACACACACACACACACACACACACACACACACACACACACACACACACACACACACACACACACACACACACACACACACACACACACACACACACACACACACACACACACACACACACACACACACACACACACACACATATACACACACACACACACATATACACACCACACAAACACACACATGCACACACACTCAACTGATTGACATAGTTAGTGGTTTCCATACACTCTTCCAACCCCGCCAGATCTAGGGCTGGCAAATGACCCTTCATAAACCTCTGATACTAGGGTCACCTCACCACAATAAGTTAGGCATAAAGTCATAAAATGCACTGAGGGATAAATAACATATGTGCCTGACCTCACAGTTATCAATTAAAGTACAATGCATTCAATGACTTTGGCAAATTGCTTTCATCATATAAAGATTTGAATTGGGTCCAAAAGGCCACCTCATACTGATTTCCATGCTAAGAGAGTGTTATTGGGTTTGTGTGTGTGTGCACCTGTGGATATGTGTGTTCATAAGGAACAGTCATTGTGTGTGTGTGTGTGTGTATTTGTGGTGTGTGCGTGCGTGTGTGTATATGTGTGTGTATACTCACAGCACTCGATGGGGTTGGAGGAGGCCTGTAGGGAGATGGTCCTGCCATTGGGTTGGTTGATGTGCACACGGAACACCATCCTCACACGCGTGTTTTTGCGCCCGATGTCCGTCTCGCCCTTACGCAGCTCGATGTCAGAGTTCCGCAGCTTCAGAATCCCTGCACAGTCAATGCTGCCACACAGGGGAGAGGATACATCTTAGCATCAGCATACTGGTACCAATCAATATACTGTCTGTACCAGCACTATGCTACTGCTTGTCTCCAGAATCCTGAGTTCATAATAGACCATGATCATGAGACTACATCGAGACATACATTACAGATGGAATATACTGTCATCATACTGTATCATCATATAACAGAAACAATAAAACCTACAGTATGTTATGATTAGGACATCATCATTAGATCATAGAGACATCTATAATGCAGATGTACAATTAGTCCTGGAACAAGTCCGTACCTCTCTGATTCAGAGGGGTTGGGTTAAAGGCGGAAGACGGAAGACACATTTCAGTTGAAGGCATTCAGTTGTACAACTGACTAGGGATCCCTCTTTCCCCTATTTGATCAAAGAAACCAGGGCCAGATCCACAAAGCCTCTCCCAAGGTAAGAGTGCAGATCTAGGATCTGTCCATATAATATTATTAATTATGATCTAAAAGGCAAAACTGATCCTAGATCAGCACTCCTACTCTGAGACGTCTTGTCTACAGTTCCGGACTAAGTCACTCCCCATTTCTTCTAAGAACAACATTCATTTGTTTATGTGACTTTTAATGTTCCTGGTGCCCCAGAATACATCTCTCGTGAGCAATCTTCAGGGTTGTGTTCATTAGGGCAAGTAACAGAAAACGCTTTAAAACTATCTGCAACTGTTTCACTCAGTTTATCGTCTATTTGGTGCCTAATGAACACGGCCTTTGGTCTCTCCACCGTCTCTTTCCAGAGGAGAAGCCCATTGGCTGCCACCTGCATTCTCACAGCCACTTTATAACCCTCTGCCTTTCATCAAAAGAAATAAATAAATGCTCCCTCTGCACTGTTCGGGTCTCATACTTTTAACATTTCAAACATTTACGGTTTCAACCTTACTAACCAATGCCACATTTAGCTGCAGACTTATTTTTTTTTATTTGCTGTCTTTATTTATTTTATTTCATTTAATATCTTTTTTTTGCGGGAGGATTTTCCTTCTTAGGGGAAAAAGGCATCACTTTTCAGACTGGCCTTTCAAGAAATTAAACTAAAACCAAAAAGTTGCTGGTAAAAAGTCAGGAAATACATATGGGATATGGCTTGGCATTTCAATTATTTTACATTGTAGCTTTTTGGGTGGAATTCCTGGAACATGTTAAATGTCAAGTTTTATACAAATCTATTTTTCCCCTTCACTTTGGTCTATCTGAATGAGATTTTTTTTTTTAAGAAATGAACACTAGTGTCTCTCTTCATGAACTATGGTTTGGAGCAGCCAGTCACGGCTTGTAGCAGTGATATGTTGAAGTCAGCTCAAAGTAAAGATCTGTAGGGACAGCATGGCGACTGTTGGTCACAATAACACTGCAAGATGTATCCTACACTTGTGGAGGAACAGTGTCAACAAAGCATTAAGTCACAGACAGCAATGGTGGAAAGCGAAAAGGGAAAGGGGGATACCTAGTCAGTTGTACAGGAAAGGTGTCAGGAAAGGGTTACCGAACAAAAAACTTGATTTGAAGGTTGATGGTTTATTTGTTTGTCAAATCAAAATGAACTGACACATTTGGACTAGTTGAGTGTAATTATAATTTTTTTCAACAACAATTCTACTTGTTCGGTGAATGTTACATGATTCGAAATCATAGTATAGAAGTAGCCCAGAATTTTCTAGATTCTCAGAGACAACATACTGTGTAATAAAGTAGTAGCTACTGGCTACTATCCATGTCAATGGGTGGATACTAAACAACAGATAAGACTTCATCAGTAACAATAGGGAAGGAAGAGATATGTGTCTGGAGTCTGACATCGGTTGTCTACAGTACCGTCTATGTAATGTCCCACACAGTGAGTGAGCGAGAGAGAGCTGGCGTGAGAGCAAAGGGCTGGCCGGAGTGTTATCAGGCTGACTGTTAACAGCTCAATGGAAAGACTCCGTCAGCGACCGACCCTCCTCAGACAGACCCTGGCCTTCCAGCCAGTCGGTAGAGAGAGAAAACATGGGCTGTGTTCATTAGACACCAAACAGATGAAAACAGACTGAAACATGGAAGGACTACCTGGACTAAGAAATGCTAATTTACTGACCTAATGGACTACCCTGGCCTGCACTGTTCTACCCCAACCATGAGGCTCAGTTCTACTATATATGTTCACTGCTCTCTCCCTCTAGCTTATACGGTGACGACAAAAGGGAAAACCTGAGGTCATCTGAATAGTTTTCTCGAATATCAGATTCATCCATTGTGCCCTGTAAAGTGTAATGGCTGAAGTATCCCATGTCTAGATGTAATACATTATAAAGGGGCTGTATTGCATTGTTGGAAATGGAAAGGTGTACTGTATGCATGTTACTGTAGGTTCAACCCTGTTAAACCAAATAAGTTCATTTTCCAGTCAAAGAGATCTGATATCTCATGGTGCTTGCCAAATATCTTCGCAACCTCCCACAATATCTAAACAAATATTAAAATAAGCTTTAACTTAATATAAACCCATTCAATCTACACCAGCTTTTCTAAAAAGTATATTATACAATTGAAACACAGAGGAGAGTAAAGCTACAGTTCAGTAGGTGGTGATGGAGCTTGAGTTGAGATTCAGCTGCCTTCTCCATCAGAGAAAGTCCTGGGCCTCGGGACGGCAGGCCAATTGTGACCTGAACAGAGCAACAGGGCAGGAGCTGCTACCTGTGCACCTTGCGGAGCACAACCTTATGACGTGCTGGAGATCCGGAGTTGGAGAGTGGTTTACAACTGCACATAAGTGATTTCAGGAATTGTGTATTTTTATGCACACGGCAGATTGGGTGCAATGGGGACAAAACCAACAGAAATAGGGCCTATTGGATTTCCTGGGCATTATTCCCTTTAGACTCTTACATTATGTACTGCACTGTATTAGACATGCTTTGGTTGTCTTTCTTCCTGAATTCCAACACACACTGTTGGTGATCATTGCAAATACTGCAATGGTACCATTTTTAACACTAGAAGTGCAGAGGCAGTCCTTTTGACTGCATATGAATTTAAAATAGAAACATCTCTCCCATTGTTAGTCATGCCCCCTCCTATATAAGTCTGTTGTTAGAATTTTGATAGAATTTCAATATCACAAACAGAATGTGTGTTATATGCAGTTTTAAGAGGACATGCCTTATTTTTTGCAGGGAAGACAATTTTGATTTCAATATAATATCAGAAAGGGCAGATTTCTGAGGTTTCCAAAACACGTTTGTTAATAACTCTCAAAATTGAAGAGATACACTCAAATGATAAATCTTTTCCGAGAATAACCACTGTTTCATGCGCTCCACATGTGATAGCTTACTGCAGGGTTCCCCAACAGGCAGCCCACAGGTGATTTTATTTGCCCCCACCCAAGTTGTGTGAGCAAAACAAAACAAAGTAAAAAAATAAAATATATATAATAAAATACCAGAAAATCAGCTCCAAGTGATTTTAATTTTGGAAATCTGTTCCCAAGTGCTCCCACACACAATAGAAAGACACATGATTGTATAGAAATGTAAGCAAGGTTTGAAATTATTCCGTTTTTGTCAAACACTATATCTGTTTGGGCTTCTTGCGGTCAACTTGCAGTCTACATATTATTTGTAATTATGTTCCTGTCCCCTGATCATCCGCTCAAGGAAAAATCTGCCTGCGGCTGAATCTAGTTGATTATCCCTGGGCTACAGTAACATAAACAAATGAAAATGCTATTGTGTTTTAATGTTACCCAAGACCTAAACACAACCAAATTAAATGAAATGCATTTATTACACTGTTAGAATGTTGCTTCAAAGTGGGGGTCCTTCGAGGCCTAGCTTTTCTAGTGTTAAGAGTGAGAGAGAGAGGAGAGTGGAAAGGACAAGCACTCACATGGCTCGCATGTTATTCTCGGGCAGCAGAGGGATCTCCAGCACCTTGGTGTTGGACTGCAGGGCCTCGTGGCTGGCGGTAGAGACAGTCTTGCCCGTGATGCGGTGGACCTGGTAGAAGGCGTGCGGTCGCAGGAGGCGGTCGTCTGCAGTCCCGATGAACAGCTGCAGGGTAAGGGGCTCGCTCTCCATGTAACCGTAGAGCTGGCGGGAGAACAAAGAGATCCAGGTGAGACCCAACGTCGGGTTTTAAAGCACCTCATAAACAACCCGTCATTTGGGGAAATAGAGATTGAACACCACATCAGCTACTGATAGTTAAGAAGCCCTTTAATGATTGCTTTTAGTGAAGTTTTTTGGGGGGAGGTTTCATAAAATAGGCCCTTTGGTCGGATTTGTTTTTCGGTCGGGTTGGAGACCCGTTTCCAGATTCTTGGAGTCTTCTGTTTTTCAAATTTGGGAACGGTTTGTTAATGTACATCCCTTTAGGGGAGGGTTAAAGAGGGTTTTGATATTTTGGAGGTAGTCTGTCTGGGGTAGAGATCTTCTGGGCAGCCAGACACAAGTGCTGATGGAGAGGACGGCTTCCCATCACTTCACTGTTCATTTAAACCTCACAGCCGCCATAAAAAAGTGCCCAAGGAGAGGCTAGCAGTCAACAGTGACTCAATGGAAAGTGACCATTTTGGAGACCAAATAGAAAACCAAGACGATAATTTAAATGTCTGCCTCTGAGCATGATGCACAATGTTATGAGGATTTGATCCCCTCAGCAATGGACTGAAGTTAGTAAACATTAATTTGCATGTCAGAATTAGGAGTTCATAAGGGGTAATCATAAACAGTATTTTGGTAATCTATGTTGAATATTTCTGCTGATGCACAATATGTATTAAGTATTTAAATGCAATCCTTTATAGAATTGCTTTTTAATGTGATCAGCAATATCAAGAACAATAAATCCTAGATGATTAGTAGCTCCACACGTGTTCAATAAATGTCTAGTACACACAATATCAAAATACCAATGTTTATGAGAAAATATAAATTCTGGTCAAAAGTGACGCACACTCAATTGAAACAAAATGTCATGACTCTTTATCGATTTGTTCATATTTCTTGGGTCATCTGTTTGATCTACATTGTTGATTACATTCTTTTGCGTTTGGTCCCAATAAATTATGAACTCAGTTGCCTTGTGGTTATAGAGCACCCTGAGATTGGAATGTGGGAATTCGATCCCTGGCCGAGTCATACCAAAGACTGTAAAAATTGGACCCAATCAGTCTCCGCTTGGCACTCAGGAGATTGATTGAGGATAAGGCCCTGCGATAGACTAGCGTCCTGTCCAGGGGGTGTACTTGTACATTAAGCTGCCTCACACTACAGAAGCAGGATATAGGCTCCAGCTCCTATGAGCTCAGGCTACTTACTTTTGGTTGCAAAATACAGAAGAAAATCTCTATGCACGTTTACTTGGATAGCTTGACTTTTACACAAAGAAAACACCAGATCACAGTGAAGCAAGGTTAGCTTAATCTCTACAAGTTGCTCACTCCCTTTAAAAACATTCACATACTTGTGCCTAGCATGCTGACAGCGTACAACCCCTTGGCCTCTGGGCATTTATGAACTTGCATTATGATTTTCATTAAGGCCTATGAAGCTCTGGAGCGGAACCAGAGACGGTGTCACACAGAGATGAAAGAGGCCCCTGTATCGGAGCCACCACTTCAAACAGTTATACACTTCCCCTCTTCCTCTCACGGACCACCTTTAGCTGCTACTGATTCCCCAATAAAAGCAAGTACACCAAAAAACAGGAATGGAAATCTAGCTAAGACGGTTATTACTCAGTACTACTCAGTAGACTCAGTAGAATATCGTTGCTCAGTGCGATCTCCAATAGCCCCAATAGCCAAACAACAGATAGGTGAGAAGGCGATGCTTGTCAGTTCATTGAACATTTAGTCAACCTTGGAAAAACTAGAATCATCTAAAACAACCATAGACCAATCAGGACAACCATCTGGAACAGTGCTATACAACCTTGTTCCTGGAGAGCTACCATCCTGTAGGTTTTCGCTCCAACCCTATTCTAGTGCACCTGGTTCTAATAATTAGCTGGTTGATGAGCTAAATCAAGTTAGTTACAACTGGGTACAACTGAGGGTATCTCTCCAGGAACAGCGTTGGAGAGCCCTGATCTACAACGATCTACAACAACACTGTCTGCAGAAAGAAGCATGGGGGATGGTTGAAACCCATTTGGAGAGGGGGAAAATACTTCAACCTCAGGGAGAAAATGGCAGAGGTGCACATTCCTCAATGTGGTGAATGTTACCAAATATTTTGGGGAAGAATCCAGACCCAGGCCCATTTGCTAACCCAATGGACCACTTCTGGTGCAACCAAATCTTTAGACCTCCCAGCTCCCAGGCATGTGCGTGTGCGTGTGTGTGTGGGTGTGCGTGCATGCGTACGTGCGTATGTGCATTTAATGTGGACTTGGGAGAATCTTCAAACCTAGAGACCCTCCAAAAATTGGGGATCCGTTCTGAACAGTCAACAGGCAAACCTCGCACTGGGTAATGATGGACAGACCTCCATGGCTTCACACAGCTCGGTTCTTGACCACATCAGAGACCGTCACAAGAGATCACTTACACTAGACAGGTCCTAACCAAACAACGTCCATCTGAAAAAAATCCCACAAATTGCTCAATTATCTCCCCCAGTACAAGTGTATCATTTCTTAAAGTTCAGTCTTATGGAAGTTCAGCGCTGCTGTGTCCGAGTGAAAACAGCGAGTCAAGCGGAATAAGCGACCCCGTGTTTATTTAACGGATTGAGTCATAGAACAAAACACAGACCACATGTAACCTATGACATAATCTGATTAATGGATTTATAATTACCTTTGCAAGGGGGTCAGGGATTGGGGAGTAAGTGAAGGTAGAGAAATACGTCATTGGAATCTTGTATCTCCAGTAATTTGTCTGCCTTTTTGGCCATGTTGACACTCGGTAACAACAAATAATTAGGACCCCACTCTGCCAAACACAAAGGGGAATGACCAACCGAAGACACAATCAGCACACATCTATGAAGGCAGTGAAGAAAGACTGAGCTAATTTTGCTCTGGTGAGACAAACTGATGATAAACTTGCCAGGTGACTGTGAAAACAAGTGAGGTGATCTACAAACCGAAGGCATAATTGGCTGGTGCGACATATTAAGTTATGCTCATGCCTGCCAATGCAGTAGCTCTCTGTTGGTGATTCTCAACACAGTACAGTACAGTACTAGACATATGCTATCAAAGGGTCTCAATAATGGACAAACCAGCAGCAATCATTACAAAATGATCTGGTTTTCTACTTCTCGACTTGATATCATCACTTGTTTGATTCAGATATCAAGGGAACTGGTTAAGCAGGCTATAGTCTCCTTTCTCCTTCACTTTCCCCTTTTTTCTTCTTCACAGCTCCACATAGTGTCTCCAGCAGCTGTCCTGACCTTTGTGCTAGTCACACATGCTAGTCATCAGTGAGTTACGCTGGGGTCAGGAGCTTCTTGAAGTCTATGTGTCTCCAGAGAGCACTTCATCCATGCGGTGATCTCACCAGCAGACCCCTCTCTCTGCTCGCCTTTTTATATTTTACTTACAGTGTCACCAGTGGTAATTACGCTTAGCCGCCACATGCTATCAGTTACTTACACATAGACAAGTCGACCGAGAAGGAAGGAAAAAGTTGTACCATCATGCTACGACGGAACCAATAGAACCGGGCATGAGGTACCAATTTGAAAACACAAAATGGTCTGTTAAAAATTGCTGAATTTCTTTATGATTTAATAAAAGGCAGGCTGCCACTCTGCGAAGCCTGTGTCCTCTGTCCCTTTTGTACTTTTCTCCTTGGTCGACTTTGTTATTGAATTTCTTGGTGACCTCCAACCATTGCCTTAGCCTCAGCCTTCACGTGTCTGTGTATGGATAAACCACAAGAGGTGAAGTGTGTATGTGTGTTGGGGGTATTCTTTATCCCTTCACTTTATCCCTTCACTCGGCAATGCTGCGGTAGCACACGATGTCGGTGGCGTCCTCCGGTGGGGTCGGGAAGTGATTAATGAGTTCAAGCAACCCTCAGTGATGCTGGTCTTCCCGCCAGCGAAAAGAACGTGGTAGGGTCCCCCCTGGGCGTTCTCCCTCAATTCATTTACCATATGTGCTCCCTCAACCCTCCTCTCCCCTATCCCCTCTCTACTTCTTTCCCTCTCTGCTCCTGTGACCTTCACTAGTCCACACACACCAACCACAAGCTGAGCGCAAAATGTACTTCTTCATTTTAAATCCTCACAAGGGCAATAAGAAAATACAAAGTTGAGGAACCGTGGTAAAGTTTAAGCGTGGTTCAGCGAGAGGCTTCGCACACCTGTGAATCCTACTTCATATTTGTGTCTCTAGCCATCTATGAGTCTAGACACACAGCCTAATCTTGACCAGATGAGTTTAGCTAAGCTGTGAATGTAGTCAAGCTGGGCTACGTATATTTATCTTTGAGATCATCTAAACCGAATTTGAATCGAAGCGTAATTTGCTGCAGTCACACTACACCAGCTTCTGCCACTGCATGTGCCATATTACTTTACACCTTTAACCACCATCTACTGGCAAGTTAGACAAACTCTCCTCTTCCAACACGTGCCATGCAGGATAGACCGAATCTCAAATAAAATAGTTTGTACATGTCAGCTGAAGCATTAATTGTATAATTGTACGCAGCTGGGTTGTCTGGGTTTTGACGATGTGTAACTGCGAGGGTGTTGAGCTCAGAAACCAGATCTCACCCCGTCCTTTTCCACCATTCATTTCACATGAACCATCACAGATCCATCATCACGGCTGCTAAAATTCAGCCCTGAGATGGTGGTGCTCTGAAGAGCTTTTTCCTATGGGCTTTCAAACCACGCTTGCCATGTTCTCTTAATAAGAATCATGTGTCCTTGTCAGTGATAGCTTAATGAACATGACGTTCTTTATTCTTTTTTTTGTAGCTGGTGCTTTATTACCTTGGTTTACGTACTGTTTATATAAAAACTCGACTTCACACTTGTCAGTGTTATGCTCAAGCTCTAGAGACAGACCTGGTTGAAATGTGACAGTGAAAAGATTTGCACATGTTTGTTTAAGAAAAGTGACTTGCTGGTGAGTAGCAGCACAGTCTGGGCTGTGGGGAGAGTGTGACTATGGGCCTGCACAGGAACGCTCTCTTTCCCTCTAACTCTTTCCAGCTCACAGAGATTTCATCACCGCCTAGAGAAATGTCATGACTAGTAGTCCACGTGGCGCATGCAGCGGTGGGGAGAGAAGGCTGGAAGCAGGAGAGAAGGGGAGAGGAGGGCTGCTCAGGTTTTCCCCATTATAACGCTCCCTCTCTCAAGTGCTGACAGTCACACAGCGAGGCTTCGTTGTACCCAATTCAAACACTCATCCAAGCTGTCTCTTTCCCTCCATACTGTCTTTATTATCCTCTTTCTCCAGTGCCTCATAGTCATACAGTACTCATATATCAACATGTGACTTGTTAATGTATTGGGTTTCTCATGTTCCAAATGGCACTTCTTTATACAAGCGACAAAGCGGGCTATATTCCTCAAAGTTTGTATTGAAGTGCATGCCCCCAATGTTATGTAATCAAGGGCAACATTTCAAGTCCTGGCCCAAGTCTAGACCAGCAAAGTCCAAATTCCAAATAAAAGAACGACTTGTTACCAAAATGTGTAGGCATTAAGTTTTAGCCAAGGTACAGGGTATTACACTTGGGCAGAGTGATGTTCAAATGATTTCAGTCTACCCCTGATATAAAGGCTGGCAACCAGTGTTTTGCCTCATAAATCTGGCGGCTTCTGGTCCTCACCTCAAACCAGTGAAAATGCAGTCATTTAGTCCAATTCTTTCCAGTTGCTGTTCAATGGTAATTAGTGGTTGCCCAATATACCAAGGCTGTGAGTAAGGGAAGCCCCTCGGAGGCAGAAACACAGTTTCATGGGATTCTAACTGCTCCTCGGGGCACAGACGAACAGCCATGACTACCTCTTGTAGAGCAGTACATGGTCGTGTTCAGTAGGGACAAAACAAAAAAAGAAAAACGCTCTCGAAATGAAATGAAACAGGGAGGTACTATCAGAACTTTTCCAATAAGAAATGCTAATGTTCATTTCTGTTGCGAAACATTTCACTACGGTGTCAATGAACACAACCCAGGAGTCTGCACGGAAGAACCAAAGGCATCTTTCATGTTTTAAACAAGACGTGGCACCAGATTTAAAACACAATAAATGACAGTCTTTACAGCGAACGTACATTTACTGTAGCTGTTGCCGAAGATATTACACAGCCAGCATAGATGTCAAGGTGAAACAGCACATGTTCGACCAGCAGCACATAAATGCTAAGGTCCTTCATGTCATCCTAAAGTAAAAAGACAAAGGTTGCTGTACTGTACTGTAACGCACAGTTCTACCAGATGGTTACGCCAAGCACACGTTAATGGGGATGAGAGACACATTCTGTCTACCATGCCTTTATTTTCCAAACGGAGAGTTAACGAGAGAGAGAGAGAAGCCTGTCATAGTAAGGCAGGCCCTGCAGGCCCAGTCATTATAATTACAGTATATACTCTATCCATATGTAGTACTTACTACAACACTGTGTGATGGGTCTAATACTCTACAGGTGTTGTCTAACACTGCGTGCCCTGTGCGTGTCTATGTGTTTCCTATGGTTTCCTGGCTCAATGTAAACCTGAATTAAATTTCCCGAGGTTGCTACCCCTCAATGCAAATATAATTCCATGTAATTCCACTTTGGCAATCATTCAATTCCATCATAATATTGGTTTCTTTGGAAAAACCCATCCATCATGACGTGGTGGTCCTCCCTGTAAAGGGAGGTAGAAGATCAGGTTTGGATTTTTCCTGAGCATGCCTTTGGAAACCATGTTGTAGACGTTGGGCATAACTGTGGTGAGAGGAGGGGAGCCTGGTGAATCATCAGGGTTTAGAACAGGGAGGGTAGTTGGGGTAGAGCAGAGGACCCTCCATCCCGTTATTGGGCGCTGTGGTCTGCAGCCAGTAAGTAAAGTGGAAAAGTGGCCGCGGGGGTCAGGACGTGGTACATCATCATGAGAAGGGGCTGAGAGGCCTGCACTGTAGGTCTGCACTATAGAGATCTCCAAAACAAATGATGGAATTTTGGATCAAGGAGCTAGAAAGTCAACCGGCGGGGGTGAGGGGTTACGGACAGCAGAGTGCAGACAGTGGACCGCATAATCTGGAGGTTTCCATCAGTGTGCGGCTGTGGCAACGGGCTGCAGCTCGGGGCCTCCCCAGATTTACATCTTCATCCTGCAAGAGGGGCCGGTGGAAAGCGTTATGGTGGAGGAGACGGAGCTAGGAGCTGAACATGATTTCACTGTTACAAAGGGAAGTTTCCTAAACAAAGAGGGGCCTGTGTGTTTGGCAGCCGGGATTAGAAAAACACCTCCGTTCATTATGTAGGATCTTCAGGAAGACTTCCGTGACAGCAAATTGAGTGGTCATGAAGACAGAAACAGTGGCACTGTAAAGGTAACAAACATTGTTTTGAGTAACTGTTTTTCAGTCAGGTGTTTGTCAGTCAGTGCTCTTGGGGTCATAGCGTGTGTTGCAACGCTTCATTGACTGATTAGGTTAGACACAGTGTCTCATCATGTTTTTCACCATGTTATTTTTAAACTGTTGTGCACAGCGATGGGATATGTCACAATCACTCATAGGTGTTGTGCCTGTCCAGCCCTGAGCCAAAACCCCAGTGCTGGTGTTTGTGCAGGTTTAGCCAGCATTGGGAATGTCGGTGTGGGAGAGAGGTTTGAGGAATGAGCGGCTCATGAGGAGCAACATTGGCAGTGAAGCGGAGGCCCCCTGGGCCAGGATGGTGGTGGGGGAGGAGGCATTGGATGGGCTCTGGGACTAGTCTCACCTCACCCTACCCCTCCTCCTCTCCCTCCACAGAACCCCAGGGCCACCCGGGCCCTAATCAGCAGGAAGCAGAGTCTCTCTGGGGGTAACACAGCCGAGACCCAGCTGCCTGCCTGCCTGCCTGGTGACTCCCTGTGCCCTCCCTCTCTCCCTCTTTTCTCTGCGCCGCTCCCTCCCTCTGCCCTCCCTACACCTTTCCACCGCCTCTCTCTCTCTGTCTGCCCTCATCACATCTCTCTCTGCATGTGCTCTCTCTCTCTCCCTCCGTCTCCCTCTCTCCCTGTCCTCCCTCCCTCCCACATCACTAAACACTCACCCATTCTCCATGATTGCACCACCCACCGATCGCCTGCCACTCATTGCTCATAACAGCAGGGCACCCCAGGGACTACAACATGCCCTATCACCCCTATCCAGCCTCTCTGGGGACTGCACAGGATGAGTGAAGAGAGAGAGAGAGAGAGAGAGAGAGAGAGAGAGAGAGAGAGAGAGAGAGAGAGAGAGAGAGAGAGAAAAAGAAAGAAAGAAAGAAAGAAAGAAGGAAAGAAAGAAAGAAGAGGAGGAGAAAGAGATATGTACCTCCGCATCCTACACACAGGGAAGAGATATGATGAGATCCTGTCTTCATTTTGCTAACGTTGTGTGTGTTTGCGTGTGTATCAAGTATTTCCCTGACCTTCTGCATTAATCGTTCTCTGCCAACAAACTTCCAGTCAGAAGCATGATTCTTAAGACATTTCCCAGATAATCTAATTCACTCCAAATGTAATATTAGAGGTGTTGAATCATTTTCCCATGAAAGTAAAAAATGTGAACAATGTGAGTGGGTGAGAATATGCGCGTCACTAGAGCAGCTGTCATTCTCTTTATCTGAACCATTGCAATATTACCACCATATGCTGGCACACAGTTGCTAATACCTTATTCAGTACTCTATACTGAATAAAAATTTACTCCAGCACACAAGTGATATTGGCTCTTTCAATTAATTTTTCCTCGATTCCTCACATCCTCTGTCCTTCCCTTCTTCACAAAAGGTATTGGAGTAGAAGATCTGAGGGGAGGGATCTTGGCCCTTCTCCAATACAGCTGAGAAAGTGGCGAGGAGATAGGCTCTGAGGAATCAAAAACGGGCCTCGAAAAAAAAAGGGCCTCGATGCTTGAGGCTCTCGATAGACATTCATCAGGGTTTATGCAGGCTTTAGTGTGTTGGAGTTTCTTTTCAATTCACTTCACTAAAGTATCTGTGTAGTAAGACAGTAACTGTCCTCAACATTACCATCACCCACCTGGGAAAAGTTTCTCACACGTACACACACAGGATGCTAATTCCCTAATCATGATTCACTCCTTAGACCCCCTTAAAGGCGGACACAGCCTGAGTCACAACGTGGTATAAACTAAACTAAATCAAGTTCAGTTTCACCTGCTGTAACACTGAACGTTGGTCAAAGTCTCTCAGTGCAACATGGGATGGCAGGGGAGTAGAATGTCAACAGTGCACTTTTATGTTGTTATACAAAGGGTTTTAATGAATGGGAGTCATTACTTTCATTTAGAGCGAGAAACGGAAGCTTGAATGGCTATGTCTATGACACCTTGTTGGGCGTAACAGCTGTTGTCAGAAGTTAAACTCAGAAGGTTCAGTCGGGTTGAAAAGATCTATTTGAAAAAAAACGGGCTGCAGTGCTAACAACACATGTTGAGTGTTTTGGAGAGAAGTAGGAACCATCAAGTTGGACCAAGAGAAGAGGGTTTGCTCAGCCCTTCTAAGAGGCAATGTGCTATGCTATACTTGTATTTGCTTCGCATTTATATATANCCTTCCCCCCATACACACACTACTGTCTTAGTAGCCTAACAGGGTCCCCACCTTGAGTAAACCAACATGTCCAAACAGTGTGACGGCCTTAGAGAGAAAGGAGCTCTGTGTTGGGCCGCTGTGGTGAGAGTGACGTGAGCTCTAGAAGCCTAGCCAAGCACAATACTGAGAGGTGATGGTCCTGCTCCGTGCTAATTGTGTCAATATGTGCAACTGCTAGCCACAGTGACCTCTTATTGCAGTACTCCCGGCTTCAAGGGACATTCATAATAGAGACACACACACGTTATTGGGATAGGTACCTGTACGATCGGATGACCCCCGGACGGAGCTTTGACTGCCCCGCGGCTGCCCTCTGTCTCGTAGTGGGCACGGTGGTGGGTCTTGGGCTGCACCTCGATCTGCAGACTGTACGGGCCAGAGCAAGAAGGCAGCTGCCAATCCAGGGCGGGCAGGGAGCTATGATGAAGAGAGACCGTGCTGGGTATTTTGTGGAACATATAGATATAATATATAATAATATAAATAAGAATCTACAGAATAACTTGGTCCCAGCTGCATGAGCCGTAGCCAACTCTTCTATAGCCATCATGCAATACATGGACATATATGCTTGGCATGATAATTAACGAAACCAGAAAGGAGTTGGATTAAATATAAACGGACAGGACCATCAGGCTACCTACAAACACCCACGCACGCACAAAGATGGATCCGTTTCACTTAAATCCAGATCTCTGTTTCCCTTGTTAAATAATGTCCTGATCCTTTCCATTTCATCATTGGCTCTAATCTAATCAATTGAAGTCATAGCCTGACGTATGTAATTCCTAAAGCCTGGGCAATAATGGCTCTTTTGATGAAAACTAAATTAAACTAAATGAAAGAAGCATGTGCTCTGGTTAGTCAGCTGTGTGTTGTTTATCTTGCTGTGACAGGTGTCCACAAGTGGACTCTTAGAAAAAAGTGTTCCAAAAGGGTTCTTCAGCTGTCCCCATAGGAGAACCCTTTTTGGCTCCAGGTAAAACCGTTTTTGGTTCCAGGTAGAAACATTTTGGGTTCCATGTAGAACCCTTTCTGGAAATAGTTCTACCTGGAACCAATAAAGGGTTCTCCTATGGGACAGCCAAAGACCCCTTTTAGGTTTTAGATAGCAATTTTGTGGAGGGGGCATAGTCATTTCAGCAGCACAATGATACAACATGCCTAAAGGCTTAACGTAGATAACCGATAAGTACATTGGTGGTATCAATAATACAAGTAGAGCTATCATCAAAAATCATTGAATCCCACATAGTCCTTTATTTTTAAATGAACAACTAACCAAGTAACCAGACAACTGTCTGACACACCCGAAAGACCATGGTATCTCAGAAAGTGTCACAGCTGGCCACTCATAATATCATTGTTCAGATGTCGCGCGGGAATTAGCCTTCCCATGTAAAGACTGCAGAGATATTGAACCAAAACAAACATTTGCGAGACAATATTTCACTGCACCGGATGCCTGTGAAGCATAAAACCCCTGACATAAAGGCTAGCCATGAAAAGCAATCTCAGGCATCCTCTTGGAACTTTCAGGGTGTTTGTTGACCCAAAACTAACTGATTTCCCCCCTCTCTGACTTTATCTGTGCTGGCCGAACATTACATCATGTTTAGTGGCCAAAGAGGAGGGGAGGGCACATGACAACACGGGGAAGCCGGTTGTGTGATTACCCCACCAACTGTTTCCTTGAGCAGGCTTGTCACCATCACTTCCCGTCTCTGCATTATCTTAATCAAACATTTGATTTCCAACAGGAAAGTGTGCCAGGGCAGGAAAGAGAAAACAGAGAAAGGGTCACCGTGAACTGTAAAGGTTGCCTTGTTAAGAAGGAAGTCTGTGTGTGTGTGTGTGTGTGTGTGTGTGTGTGTGTGTGTGTGTGTGTGTGTGTGTGTGTGTGTGTGTGTGTGTGTGTGTGTGTGTGTGTGTGTGTGTGTGTATGTGTATGTCTATCTGTGTGTATTGTTTGTGTGGGGGTTTCTATGGTAACAGGGCACATGTGCTACACTACTCCTCCCTGCGAAATATGATTTATGAAATGTTTTGTATCTTCAAAGGGAAGCCCTCTTGGAAGCGATACAGCGACTACGTTTCGACTGCTGCCTTTCGCTGCGGTCTTTGAAGACAAAATCTATTTGGCACTTGCAATAAATAAACAAGTGTAATTTTGGAAAAAGACATGACAAAACCTGGGATAGCAAAATAGCGGTGCAAGTGGAGGAACTGTTTTTTGTGTGGGAAAATAAAGGAGTAGACCTTGGGTTGGAATGTTAGTCCAAAAATCTTTTGAAATAAGTAAACACCTCAAGGCCTAATAACACTTAACAATGCTGCCTTATGTTCTAAGGGACTTCCCTGCCAACGTCAAAATTTGTTTGTTTTAAACTGCTGATAATAAATTATTATACAGTATAATTAATTGACCCAGTCCAGCAGTATTTTATTTCCACCTACCTGAGGTAGGGCTTTGGCTTTGACCAGGAGTAGGGGTGCTGGGGCACGTCTAGGAAGCCCCCACAGTAGCTCTCCTTCTTGAAAGGCAGGCGGGAGATGTAGTCCTCCTGGAGGAGCTCGCTTCCAGGGCCCATCTCCTCTCCTCCCGGCTCCGTCTTCAGGCTCATCGTGGGGCTGTGGTCTAGGTTGGTTTTGCGGGCCTTGACGGGGATGCCCTCGCCCATGTCGACCACTCCGTCGGTGGTGAGGGCGTTGATGGCCTCCACGATGGCAGAGTTGGTGTACTGGTTGGTGTTGGCCAGCCAGCTGTCGTCTGTGACGCTGACCCTGGGCGAGCCGCGCGGGGAAGGCGTGGACGACTGGTTGGGCGAGTAGGTTGGCTGTCTGTAGGTGGTGCTGTTGAAGCTGTATTTCCTCTTCCCCACGCCAACGCCGCCACCTCCTCCACTGCAAGCCGGGGAGTTGGGCCTGGAGCTTCCACAGGGCCCCTGCCCCGCCCAGCCCTCCTCGGCTTGGGCCCCGATCTGGGGGGAGGTGGATGGCGAGTGGCGGGGGGAGGTCGAGGGGGGGCCGAGAGGAGCGTGTGGGCAGGAGAGGAGAGAGGACGAGTCTTTCGGAGAGACGCAAGGAGACTGCCATGGCGAGTTCTGGGGTGAGTTGTCATAGTTGTAAAAGCCAGACTCGTAGGACGACGCATCCGAGTTGCAGCTACGTGATGACACGCTGCTGGCCGGGCTGAGGCAACTGGGGTCACGGTAGCCATCGGCGTTTGGCAGCGTCAGGGTCACAATGGAGTTGACCCCCCTCTTGTGGTGGACGATGTGGTCCATGGTGCTGCTCTCCTCCACCTCCTCCTCAGGGTACTGGTGGTAGGCTGTGATCTCGATGCGAGGACTCTCCAGGGCGGGGGCACCGTTAGGCCTCAGGCCGTGGGACATGTAGTAGCCCTGGACTGGGTTGTGGTTGTTGTGATCGTGGAAACCGTAGCCTGTCTGGTGGCAGGAGGACACGGAGATAATGGGGCTGGACTGCAGCGTGTGGTACTGGGTGGCCAGACAGGGGTTTCCCATGCCCAGTGGCAGGGACAGGCTGACGTTTGGAGTGTAGCTATATGCATCTGGAAATACAAACACATGATGACATTGTAAATATAGGCCACCATATAAACATTATTTTTTACAAAGTTGATGCTTTGTAAATAGCACCTTTTCTCATTTCTAAATCCAAGACATCAACAGTATTTTTCATGGAGTTTTGGTAACAATTTACTTTAGGTCACCTATGTATTCATAAAGCCTTTATAAAAGTTATATTGCAGGTTATAAAACATAGCAGGCTAGCAGATACCCATAGACTTCCAGTCATTGTGCTAATGCTAGTTAGCATTAGCTCTCAAAACTACCTCTAACTTCTTTCATAGTGGACACAGAGACATACAAATGGAGACATACAAATGGTATCCATGAGTTCATCTGACTTTGGGGGTGTAGAGAATGGGCTGCATTGCCAAATCCCAAATTATCCTTTAAACCCTATGTCTATTGAACTGATCAAGGTCCAATGAAATATGTGAGATATCAGCAGATTGTTAACAGTCCATCTGGAGCTGTGCAGA
Source organism: Hucho hucho (assembly GCA_003317085.1). Lineage (NCBI taxonomy): Eukaryota > Metazoa > Chordata > Actinopteri > Salmoniformes > Salmonidae > Hucho > Hucho hucho. The sequence continues at coordinate 874,168 of QNTS01000178.1, read as the reverse complement.
GATCCACGGTGTGCTCTCTCGACTATAGGACCTCCTCCAGCAAAGCAGTGATGGATACTTTATTTGATTGATCGCTTCACTCACTGAGTAAATTAGGGCTCGCCCATGTTGAACGCTAACAGCACTCTGCTTTGCTCTGAGCTTGTGATTAAGTCAGAGAGGTTACAGCTGCTGAGGCATCGCACACATACAGAATACATGCTCAGACACACATGGTTGGACACACATTCACACACACAGACATGTATACTGCACACATAAACACAAATACATACAGTACATACACACATTATCTGCCACACACACACACACACACAAACACAGAAACAGGACAACAGCAGCAGCACTTAGTGAGCAAACCTCCCCTTCTGTTATGATTTTATATAAGAAAGATCTTTATGCCCCTCTAACATTTACTTTAACAATTTACACAATTGTTACAATATAATGCTTTCTGTCTGATAAGGGTCATTTTACTATCTCAAATGAAAACCAACCAAATGTTGTGCAGTGTACTAGAGTAGGGCAATCCCCTTCCAGCTTGTGTGCTATATTCGTTAACCACAACTCTACGCAAACAGCACATCATGCAATGATGAACCTGTCATGCACCACAGAATACGTGGGTAGACAGTCTAAAATTAGTTCATGACAGACTATTTCCAGAAACAGTGGCAGGTCAAATTCTAATTGTATCTAGTAGTTCATAAAGTTTGTTTTTTTTGCTCAATGAAGCAATTAACAGTAGTATGAAACTTTATATGTGCACAAACTTACATTAAAGCACATTATGGTGGAGAAAGCAAAGGAAGGGCACTAACAAAGCTTGCAGTAATAAGGGAAGCAAACTTAACTACAGTATTAGATTTTCTCATATCTGCAATCATAATAAATGACAAGCCTAAATGCCACTATGTAAATTATTCTGCTAAGCAAAATACAAAACGTGTATTGTCCTATCCTTATTATGGTCTAAGTAGCCTATATATTATTAATTACACAAAAAAAAACATGAACAAAGCATGTAAATAAGATTAAAATAATCACACTAGGCTCAACTGCATCATGTAAAACATACACACAGAACAAAAGAAATCACCCAAACAGTTTGAGCAAACACAAGTTCAGGAACACACACCAACCCCCATCCAGAGATACGTCACTCACCGACCTGTGTCAGGCCTGTGGCCACACTCTCCCCCTTGGCTGTATTCAAACAAAAAGTTGAAGTCAAACTCTGGTTCTTCACGAAGGGAGCTCATCTTTGCCTCAGCTTAAGGGTGATGAGAACAGCCTCTAACACATCAGCTCTAACTATTGTCTGCCTGTCTCTGTCTGTCTGTTTTGTCTTCTCCCTTTCTCTTTAGAGATGCTTCTTTTCTTGTGCTCGTTCCTAACAGACCCTCCACTAGTGCTGAGGATGCAGATCTCTTTCTCACTCCACCTAATAGAGGAGGGGTGATACACACCAACTGACTACAGGGCTGACTGCAATTTGTTTTTCCCTCTTCTGTGTGTGTGTGTGTGTGTGTGTGTGTGTGTGTGTGTGTGTGTGTGTGTGTGTGTGTGTGTGTGTGTGCGTGTGTGTGTCTGTGTGTGTGTCTGTGTCTGTGTGTGTGTCTGTGTGTGTGTGTGTGCGTGCGTGTGTGTGTGGCACACACTATGCCTCAGCACACTCTCTGTTTCTAACACATGAGCTACATCCACCCACACACATCGGGACTTTCTCTCAATTGTGTTATCTCTGCAGATCTTGAGCTTTGCATTTCTCGGTTGCATCTGCTGAACGCTGAACTAACAGTGACAGATAGCAAATTGGGGGTGAGAGCACTATGGAAAAATCAAACCCAAGAAAAACAATCCCTGACGCTCTGTTTCGGTCACTTGCTTTCAGGAATTTTTCATGACCGTGGGTAATCACATCTGCAAATTCACAGTAATATTAATATTAATACTGTATACACGTTTGCAGTTTAAAGTGACTCACATGACATGCTTTTCTCTCTTGTCGCCATATTCCAAAATGTTTTAACTCTGATTTTGTTATTACCATCCATAAATCCTTTTCCCCAGCACATGGGACCAAGTCAATCTGCATGTCTCTAAATATAATCTGGTTTCATCCACACAGATGGTGGGGCTCTGCTAGGCCCAGACAGAGTGAACCTCAGGATTAGCTAGGTGGTCACAGATAGTCATCTGTAGGCTCAGAAAATCAGGGGCTTAGTGGCTTGCAGTCAGTTATCACGAGCACCTTTTTGTGACTAAGGCGCCGTAGAGACAGGGGTTGCGTGTGTGTGGGCATAATGGTACCGGCTACCATACTGGGTCACAGAGAAAGGAGTCTGACTGTGTGTCTGCAATACTGCAGTTGTCAGCAGACTGGTGAAGCAGAGTGGTTATGCATATACCCCAGCCAAGCAAGCTACACATAGAAACACACGCACAAAGCGCGCTCGCGAACACAGACACACACACACACACAAACACACACACACACAGACGCACATGTGTCTGCTATTAATTATGAGTCTGAGGAGGGACAGAAATGAATAATAACAGCCCCCACCAGTCCACGTCTCAAAACCTCAAAGACAAATTAAATCCCCAAACCACAAAAAGTCCATGACATCAGCACTGGAATACTTCTGCATTCTAGGCTACTTCATGAATTAAGTGTCAGGGCAAATAGAGCACTGTCGGTGAGTTGGATGGTCCAAGTACGTGTGCATGCATGATGTAGATTTGTCAAGGTTGAAAGACACAACCATGAAAGCATACATACATATGTTCAATCAACATGGTCAAATAAATACATCAAAATGTGGGCTGTGAATATTTGATTATTGACAATAAGGGCATTTTGAAGCCTGCGGGGGAAAAAATACAAATTAGTGTATACTACTAAAAACAGCGTTTCTTGCACTCAAATGTTGCATACACATTGCTATAAAAGTGTCACTCGCGCACTTCGGGCTCTGGTTTTCATATGGATGCCGTTCACCGTGTCAGGTATAGCGCAATACGCACAGCATCAATTGCGCGGCTAGGAGACTCCTGTATTGAAAACACCGACACCTATTGGTAGCTGAAGAGACCTTCCCAAACCGTTGCAACTATTGTAGTGTATAACTTGATAATAATAAGCATGATTTCATTTATAGCAACCGGCGATTTGAGAATGATTAAAGTAAACATGACACAAGCAAGCACTGCAGTCAGATAAAGATTAACGGAAAATGTAGGCCACACAGTAAAGCCGGTTACCTTCTTCTGCAGACTTCATCTCGGTGGCGAGAGAGGTGAGAAACTGCAATCCTCTTTCCTTTCCCAAAGCCGCTGGGAGGACTGGTCCAAAGTTGAATTTGGAGCTGAGTCTCAAACAGCTGGTATCCTGCATTCAACTAGCGATTGGTCGACTTTTGTGGTTGTGACGGTTGGCAATAATATCATATGAGAACTGCGAAAAAAAGTACTATTTTAGACTGTAGAAATATGCATTAATCAAAACAAAAATAAACGCATTATTTGTCAATAAAAAAAGTAAACTCGAATGCTGATTTGAGATTAATTCAAACACTTTCATCCATGTGACAGCACTCCAAGAGAAACTGAAATGGAAAAGAGTAGAGTGCGATATGCTTATCTTCACAGCACTTCTCACACACTCGGGGTTGGTCTGATGGTTAGTTGAGTGTTGCTGTCGTTTCGTTGTGCTTTAGCCTAATTAGGATTTCCAGAGACTCCCGGTAGCTGTGGCACAGGGCTTGTCAGAAGGGGCTGGCTCCATCCCTTTTAAAGCTGGAAAACACCTCCTGTTCAGCGCGCCGCCCCTCTAGGAATGACGTTATCGCTGCCTACCAGCTCCTTTCTGGAGGACTGACGATGCTTGATCGAGTCCGCCAAGGGATTCCATTGTTGTAGACGTGGGAGAGAGTCGGGAGGTGTTTTGGAAATCCTCGATAATTTATTTGGGGCTTTCATTGCTCACCTTTCGGGTCAGTTTGGGAAGTTTTGAATGCAGTGAACCTAGATCAGGAGTATTCTACCTGTGGTCCAAGGCCCCTTAGAGGTTCGCTGATGCACTGCAATGGGTCCGCAAAAATATACAGTATATAAAAGTGGAACACATATTTTTTAATATATTTCAATGTTGTTATGAATATCGCTAGCAACAACAGAATAAAGACATGTTTATTACATATCTACTGTAGAAAATAGGATAATATCTTCCTTCTAACTTTCTATTTCTTTCTATGCCTTGGCTGCTGGTAAGTTTTCTTGACTTGGACATACATTTTTGCCAACCTTTGTTTAACCAGCTAAACAGCTGCTCTTAGAGAAAATGTGTTTGGAGTGACCTTTCCAGCTAATTGGCTATGTTAGTTTACACTTCCTCTTCCAATTATAATGTGGGGAAGTCAAATTAATGAAAAACAATCAACTAAACCTATTTATTTTAAAATGTTGATTACTTCTCCTTTCCATTATCATTTACCTGATGAGAAGACAAGACGTGAATTAAAACATAAAATGATGGGCCTCCTGAGTGGCGCAATGGTCTAAGGCACATCACAGTGCTAGACGCATCACAGTGCTAGGGGCGTCACTTAAGATACCAGTTCAATCCCGGGCTCTGTGGCTAGCTGCTGGGTTAAGCGGGCAGTGTGTCAAAAAGCATGGCTTGGCTGGGTTGTGTTTTGGAGGACGCTCTCGACCGAGTCTGTACGGGAGTTGCAGCGATGGGACAAGACTGCAACTACCAATTGGATATCACGAAAAATGGGTAAAAAACACATATTAATAATATAAAAAAATTCTAACATATGATGGGGATCCTGGGGTCCCTGGGCAAGAAAAGTTTGAAGACCCCTGGCCTAGTTCATAAATAACTTGAACTTCCATAGCCACAGTTACTAGTGTATGACCTCATTAGAATTGTATTACAACATAAAAGCTAGGTGAGTGAAAATTGTATTGATCTGGGTATAAAATGAAAAAATATACTCACTCCACAAATACCAAAATTAGATTAACTTACCATATACATTACAGAGGTATTGAAATTGTACTGAACAGAAATATAAATGCAACATGTAAAGTGTTGGTCCCATGTTAGAAGTTTTTCCATAAGCACAAAAAGCTTATTTCTCTAAAATGTTGTGCACAAATTTGTTTACATCGCTGTTAGTGAGCATTTCTCCTTTGCCAAGATAATCCATCCACCTGACAGGTGTGACATATCAATAAGCTGATTAAACCACATGATCATTACACAGGTGCAACTTGTGCTGGGGACAATAAAAGGCCACTAAAATGTGCAGTTTTGTGACACAACACAATGCCATAGATGTCTAAAGTTTTGAGGGAGTCTGCAATTGGCATGCTGACTGCAGGAATGTCCACCAGAGCTGTTTCCAGAGATTTGAATGTTCATTTCTCTACCAGAATTTGGCAGTACGTCCAAACGACCTCACAACCACAGACCACGTGTAACCACACCAGCTCAGGACCTCCACATCCGGCTTCTTTACCTGAGGGATTGTCTGAGACCAGCTACCCGGATTGCTGATGAAACTGTGGGTTTAAACAGCAGAATAATTTCTGCACAAACTATCAGAAACCGTCTCAGGGAAGCTCATCTGCGTGCTCGTCGTCCTCACCAAGGTCTTGACCTGACTGCAGTTTGGCGTCGTAACCGACTTCAGTCGGCAAAGGCTCACCTTCGATGGCTACTGGCACACTGGAGAAGTGTGCTCTTCATGGATGAATCCAGGTTTCAACTGTACCGGGCAGATGACAGACAGCGTGTATGGCATTGTGTGGGTGAGCGGTTTGCTGATGTCAATGTTGTGAACAGAGTGCCCCATGGTGGTTGTGGGGTTATGGTATGGTTAGGCATAAGCTACGGACAACGAACACGATTGCCTTTTATCAATAGCAATTTTAATGCACAGAGATACCATGACGAGATCCTGAGGCCCATTGTCGTGCCATTCATCCCCCGCCATCACCTCATGTTTCAGAATGATAATGCACAGCCCCATGTTGCAAGGATCTGTACACAATTCCTGGAAGATGAAAATGTCACAGTTTTTCCACGGCCTGCATACTCACCAGACATGTCACCTATTGAGCATGTTTGCGATGCTCTGGATCGACATGTACGACAGCCAACCAAGTTCCCCAAAAATGGTCAAAGACTCCAGTCACCCAAGTCATAGACTGTTCTCTCTGCTACTGCATGGCAAGCGGTAACGGTTGGCCAAGTCTAGGTCCAAAAGGCTCCTTTACAGCTTCTACCCCAAGCTATATGACTGCTGAACAATTAATCAAATGGCCACCCGGACTATTGACATTGACACCCCCCCCCTTTTGTTTTTACACTGTTGCTACTCGCTGTTTATTATCTATGCATGGTCACTTTACCCCTACCTACATGTACAAATGACCTCGACTAACCTGTACCCCCGCACATTGACTCGGTACTGGTACCCCCTGTATATAGCCTCGTTATTGTTATGTCATTTTATTGTGTTACTTTTTATTAAATGTTTTACTTTAGTTTATTTAGTTAATATTTTCTTAACTCTTTTTCTTGAACTGCGTTGTTGGTTAAGGGCTTGTAAGTAAGCATTTCAAGGTAAGGTCTACTACACCTGTTGTATTCGGTGCATGTGACAAATAACATTTGATTTGATTTGGAATATCCAGCAACTTCGCACAGCCATTCATGATTCCACAGGCCACAGTCAACAGCTTGATCAACTCCATGCGAAGGAGATGTGTCGCGCTGCATGAGGCAAATGGTAACACCAAACACTGACTGGTTTTCTGATCCATGCCCCTACTTTTTTTTAAAGGTTTCTGTGACCAACTGATGCATATATGTATTCCCAGTCAGGTGAAATCTATTGATTAGGGCCTAATTCATTTATTTCAATTGACTTATTTCCTTATATGAACTGTATCTCAGTTAAATCTTTGAAATTATTACATATTGTATGCATATTTTGTTCAGTGTAGTTTGTTTGTAATAAGCATATAGGCCTACTAGTGTAGGCAATTCTGATATTTTTTTCACTAATTGGTCTTTTGACCAATCAGATCAGCACTGAACATGAGCTGATGTGAAAAGATCCGATTGTTCAAAAGACCAATTAGTGGAAAAAATATCAGAGTTGGGCTGCCTGTGTTGACACACGTACAGTATAGGCCTTCAACAAAAATAACAGACTTGACTTTCGCATTAAAGAAAAGTACATACTGTAAACTAAACCGAATGAAATCTTACATAGAGTTCTCAGTAGAAACCCAGGCTTCAATTAGACCTCTAACCCAGCAGCATGCCAATCTGTCTGCTGTTTGAAGACGAGAATTGCAGGTTGTCAATGTTGTAGCCAATCATTTAGCCAAAAATGTCAAGTATTTACCTCGATTTGCCTCATTATTGAAGAGAGTTTTCTGTCCGCTTCCTGGTCGGAGGTTGACAGTCAAACAGTGGTGCATTCTGGAGCGCAAGGTTTATCCTGTTTTGCGAGCATGAGTGCAAAGGCTACCAATTCCCAGGGGGAGGACATGTTTGTATCCCTGAGCTATGTATGTTTAAATCATAATTCAATCACTTTTGTTGACATTCATCATGTGTTACTTGAATGTGTATAAACCTAGTGGTAGCCTATGTTCCTTGGGTACTTTACATAGGCTACCACTTGCCTATTAGCAACACTTCATAAAAGCAACAAAAAAAAGCTTTACACACATTCAGATAACACATGATACATATCAACAACTCATCGTGACGTCTTCAAGTTCCTCACCCCCCACCCTCACCCCGTCCGTTGGTTGGTTGGTTGCGCCTGTTGGTCTGCCATGTACGGCGTTACCTAGTTTAAATATCAACAGTATTGGCACAGAAGCACAACATTTGATTAACACCTGATAACACTTGATTTACATCATCAATATTCAGTCTTGTTGGCTGATATTTAAAAATATATATATATTTAACCAGGCAAGTCAGTTAAGAACACATTTTTATTTACAATGACGGCCTACGAACAGTATTCAGGAGCAAAATGGCAGAATTTTACCTTGTCAGCTCAGGGAGTCGATCTAGCAACCTTTTGGTTACTGGCCCAACGCTCTAACCACTAGGCTACCTGCCACCCACAGAAGACAAAGGCAGTAAGCTAAGACATAGAGGAGCAGCTGCATCAGCAACCCTCCGACTCAACTCCATCCCTTCTTCAGTCAGGAGTTGCACATGTCAGGGAAGCAGCAACACAGGTAGTCTAGACTCTAGCTAACCAACATCTTTATACACTACCGTTCAAAAGTTTGGGGTCACTTAGAAATGTTCTTGTTTTTGAAAGAAAAGCAATTTTTTTGTCCATTAAAATGACATCAAATTGATCAGAAATACAGTGTAGACATTGTTAATGTCGTAAATGACTAATGTAGCTGGAAACGGCAGATTGTTTAATGGAATATCGACATAGAGGCCCATTATCAGCAACCATCACTCCTGTGTTCCAATGGCACGTTGTGTTAGCTAATCCAAGTTTGTAATTTTATAAGGCTAATTGATCATTAGAAAACACTTTTGCAATTATTTTAGCCATTTTGAGCCTGTAATCGAACCTACAAATTCTGATGCTCCAGATACTCAACTAGTCTAAAGAAGGCCAGTTTTATTGCTTCTTTAATCAGGACAACAGTTTTCAGCTGTGCTAACATAATTGCAAAAGGGTTTTCTAATGATCAATTAGCCTTTTAAAATGACAAACTTGGATTAGCTAACACATTGTGCCATTGGAACACAGGAGTGATGGTTGCTGATAATGGGCCTCTGTACGCCTATGTAGATATTCCATAAAAAAATATGTTTCCAGCTACAATAGTCATTTACAAAATTAACAATGTCTACACTGTATTTCTGATCAATTTAATGTTATTTACTGGACAAAAAACTTGCTTTTCTTTCAAAAACAAGGACATTTCTAAGTGACCCCAAACTTTTGAAAGGTAGTGTATATAAAACTATCCACACAAGCCACTCGCCAGCAATATATTAAAAGTTAGAAGATTATTACTATTATACTATGAAGTTATTATTTAAGAATGTAAGAGCATTTAAGATAAATCACAATCAGAAACATTTTTGAGCTAGCTAACTAGCAGATTTACATCAATCAACATCAGTGATTAGCTGATAGCCCAATCTCTTTTCCGGTGTCAATCATGTGTTTAGGAGGCACTCTAACTAGCTTGCTTACAATTTGTGATGAATGCGTTGTTGCAGAAATATATAGGCCTATGCTAAAACATTGGGAAAAAATCCGCTACAGAGGCAGTTTGTATGTTATAAAAGGTCTGTGCACGGCCCTGTGTAACTCCATTTATTGAGACCAGGGGCCAGGGCTGGGTTATCTTACCTTGCAAGGGCCATTGGGAGACTTTTATTCATGCCAAGCAACAAAAAACGAATCAAGGCTTTGATTGGTAGAACATAGTGTGCTGCTGCATGGCTAAAACAAAAGCCTGCACCCACACCAGGTGCTGTAGCATGATATTGCCCACCTGGTAGGGCCTATATAATTTACATAATATATAGGCCCTATCAAAACATATTCAGAAATATGTTTTCCTCAGAGGGCGAAATGTGCTTTCTACCAGACATTCCAGAAAGCAACACAGAATTGTAGGAAAAACTGTGTGAAGAGACCAATCCCTGCTCCCCACCATTTCAATCATTAAACCTATCCATAATAAACGGACGGGCAGGACGCCCTGTGCTCTTCTCTGTCTGGCTCCCCATGTTAGCACTCCTACTGACGGAGATCAGAAATACTGCTATCGGTGCTGCTACTCCCAGGACTCCATAATTAGTGACAGTTTGAATAATCTGTGGAGTAATTCATCTTGAACCAGAGCCAGTTTTGAAAAACCCTGGATTCCCCCTTAACCTGAAAAACTAGCTTAAGCACAGAGGATCACCACACATAATCACCAGCAGACGTCCCGGGCCGTGTGGGGTGGGCGGTTTAGGGTTGGGGCAGCGTAAGCACTCAGCTAGAGCAGGGAAAGTATATGCAGTGTTTTCCTTGCCTACAGTAGATCTCTGGTATCGACTGTGGCTTGGCTGTTTCTCCTCTCGGAGCTTCTGGGTGAAAAGCCACATCACATACCTTAGAAGATAAATGATGGTATTAACCACTGGTAGGAAAAAAGGAGCTGTAGACAATTGAGGAAAGTCTCATTGACGGGAGTCCGTCACCGCTTGTTTACAACTGCAGTCAGACCAGGAATCATTGCTGCCTGGCAAGTGGAATTGGAACTTCATTCTTGTGAATGTGTTATTGATTGTGATTGTAACATCGGTGTCTGACACCAGCTGAATCAGAGGAGAGAAAGGCCATGACACCTATTGATGCCCCAACTGTTTCAGTTTCTCAGCCTGGGTGCCATACAGTATTTATTAATGTATATCTTTCTCATCCCAAAGTGTCATTAAAATAATTAATAATTGTGTTTTTACATAATTTTAAATATCCACTTCCTGCGAAGACGTCATAATTTATAACGCTTCTACATCTGGCCCAATGGCAACACACACGCACACGCCCACACGCACACACACATAGCACAGCACAGCAAAAAGAAACCACATGAAATGTCTTGCGCTGAGATTTACGAGCAGTCTGCTCCTCGCTTGTGTTTTCATGCAAAATTATTATTGCTCTGTCTTGTAAACAAACATTCACTCCCTCAACATGTATGTATTGAAGACTGCTGCTGCGGTTGGTTTTACTGGTACTCTTCCTTTGGTCACTTCTAGATGCAAGCTTAATGGTTCAAGTGCACACTCACAAACATACACACATGCACATTATACACACAGTCACAGACAAACACACATGCACATTATACACACAGTCACAGACATACACACATGCACATTATACACACAGTCACAGACAAACATACATGCACATTATACACACAGTCACAGACAAACACACATGCACATTATACACACAGTCACAGACAAACACACATGCACATTATACACACAGTCACAGACATACACACATGCACATTATTCACACAGTCACAGACAAACACACATGCACATTATACAGACAAACACACATGCACATTATACACACAGTCACAGACATACACACATGCACATTATACACACAGTCACAGACAAACACACATGCACATTATACACACAGTCACAGACAAACACACATGCACATTATACACACAGTCACAGACAAACACACATGCACATTATACACACAGTCACAGACAAACACACATGCACATTATACACACAGTCAC
>QNTS01000178.1:822832-861911 GCA_003317085.1 Hucho hucho | reverse complement strand
ACACACACACACCCACACACACACACACACACACACACACACACACACACACACACACACACACACACGCACAGCCAGTTGATCTTGGCTGAAGACTTCTGAAGTGTGTTTAATTGAGTCTGTCTGTTGGAGTTTGTTTGAGTGAGTGTGTCTGTTGGAGTGTGTTTGAGTGAGTCTGTCTGTTGGAGTGTGTTTGAGTGAGTCTGTCTGTTGGAGTGTGTTTGAGTGAGTCTGTCTGTTGGAGTGTGTTTGATTGAGTCTGTCTGTTGGAGTGTGTTTGAGTGAGTCTGTCTGTTGGAGTGTGTTTGATTGAGTCTGTCTGTTGGAGTGTGTTTGAGTGAGTCTGTCTGTTGGAGTGTGTTTGAGTGAGTCTGTCTGTTGGAGTGTGGGGTCCATCCAGTTGATGAAAGATGGAAATGTAATGGCATTTACTTGAGAATAACGTAAGAATGATAATATGTTATTGCTGTGTTACCATTTTATAATGTAAAATCATGTATGTGCCATAAGATAAAGTGATACTGACCATTTAATGACTGCAATAGGAGAAAACTTAGGATGGATCAACAACATTGTAGTTACTCCACAATACTAACATAAATGACAGAGTGAAAAGAAGGAAGCCTGTACAGAATAACACTATTCCAAAACATGCATCCTGTTTGCAATAAGGCACTAAAGTAAAACTGCTAAAAATGTGGCAAAGAAATTAACTTCATGTCCTGAATACAAAGCGTTACGTTTGGTGCAAATCCAACACAACACGTCACTGAGTACCACTCTTCATCTTTTCAAGTATGGTGGTGGCTGGGTATTTTGTCATCGGCAAGGATCATGGAGTTTTTTTTAGGACAAACAGAAACTGAATAATGCTAAGCACAGGCACAATCCTAGAGGAAAACCTGGTTCAGTCTGCTTTCCAACAGACACTGGGAGACAAATTCACCTTTCAGCAGGACAATAACCTAAAACACAAGGCCAAATCAACACTGGAGTTGCTTACCAAGACAACATTGAATGTTCTTGAGTGGCCTAGTTACAATTTTGACTTAATCTTAAAAACCTATGGGAGGACTTGAAAATGGCTGTCTAGCAATGATCAACAACCAACTTGATAGAACTAGATTTTTTTCAAATTAATACAGTTTTTTTCAAATGTTTACACGCAATTTTGAAAACCGGGTTCTTTTTTTCAAAATATAATCACAATTATCCAAACACCACACTCAATTTGCATAATTCCTAGATTGTTTGCAAAATGACACACTTCAGTCAAAACATACACACTTCAGTCAAAACATATACACATATTTGTGAAAATGCTATTAGTTTTCATTTAACCAACACAGTCCTCAATGATCAGACACTATTGCAGCCAGTTTCACACTGCTGTGATAAATAAAAAACACAATTGTAAAAAAACTAATTTTAGGAAATAGCATGTGCTAGATTTTTGGCCAGACATTGTTATGTAAGGGATAATTTAGATGAAAAAAAAAATAGTGACAAACCCACAACATTCTTCATGATTAGTTTGAGATATAGGGAGAATGTACACAAATAGGCCTACTATAAACTTACCAAGCACTGCACAACACTGATGCTGCAGACTGAATATTTCAAGTATTTATTTCAATACTTACAGTATTTCTTACCATAATCAGTTACAGTAATCAACCAACAATGAAATCAATGAAACAAATAAAATCTGTAGACAAATAAAAATTACTGCATGAAGTACATACACTTTGACTCTGAAGAAAAACTACTGTAAAAGCAACAAGAATACTGTAACTATTCATCATCTCTCCGTCTGGCTGGATCAGGCCATAAGATTTCATCCACATCACAGGCTATGTCTTCATTGGCAAGGCACCGTTGGAAGAATCGCCTCGTGTGACGAATCCACCCCTGCACAGAAGCTGCTTCGATATGATCACAGGCCTGCTCCATGGCCTGAATGAGGGGCAAACGGTCATAGGGCCGCAGGTCGTATACCTTCCACCGCCATGCTGAAAAAAACTCTTCTATTGGATTCAGGAAGGGGGAGTATGGGGGAAGGTATAAGACTTCAAATTCAGGGTGCTCATGGAACCAATTCTGGACCAGAGCAGCCCGATGGAATGAGACATTGTCCCAAACGACAATGTACCGCATCTGGTCCACTTGGTTTAATGCTGTGACAATCTCGTGCAATCTGTCAAGAAATGCAAGTATTAGATTTGCATTATAGGGTCCCAGATTTGCATGGTGGTGGAGGACCCCATTTTGTGTAATAGCAGCGCAAAGGGTGATGTTACCCCCTCGCTGCCCTGGCACATTGGTGATTGCCCTGTGTCCAATTACATTTCTCCCTCTTCTTCTTGTTTTCGCAAGGTTAAATCCAGCCTCATCCACATATATAAATTCATGTTGAATTTCTGCAGCATCCATTTGCAAGACTCTCTGAAACACAGTAAAAGACAATAGGATGCTATTCAATATCTATTGCACAGTATTTTTTTGTGCCAGAACATTATGAGCAGTGCACAATACCACACCATAGTAAGATGAACAATACATACCTCCACATACTCATTGCGCAGATGTTTCACTCTCTCTGAATTTCTGTCAAATGGTACCCGATACAGTTGCTTCATGTATATTTGATTTTTCTTGAAGATTCGACCTAATGTTGACAGAGAGACTCGNATTCCTAGATTGTTTGCAAAATGACACACTTCAGTCAAAACATACACACTTCAGTCAAAACATATACACATATTTGTGAAAATGCTATTAGTTTTCATTTAACCAACACAGTCCTCAATGATCAGACACTATTGCAGCCAGTTTCACACTGCTGTGATAAATAAAAAACACAATTGTAAAAAAACTAATTTTAGGAAATAGCATGTGCTAGATTTTTGGCCAGACATTGTTATGTAAGGGATAATTTAGATGAAAAAAAAAATAGTGACAAACCCACAACATTCTTCATGATTAGTTTGAGATATAGGGAGAATGTACACAAATAGGCCTACTATAAACTTACCAAGCACTGCACAACACTGATGCTGCAGACTGAATATTTCAAGTATTTATTTCAATACTTACAGTATTTCTTACCATAATCAGTTACAGTAATCAACCAACAATGAAATCAATGAAACAAATAAAATCTGTAGACAAATAAAAATTACTGCATGAAGTACATACACTTTGACTCTGAAGAAAAACTACTGTAAAAGCAACAAGAATACTGTAACTATTCATCATCTCTCCGTCTGGCTGGATCAGGCCATAAGATTTCATCCACATCACAGGCTATGTCTTCATTGGCAAGGCACCGTTGGAAGAATCGCCTCGTGTGACGAATCCACCCCTGCACAGAAGCTGCTTCGATATGATCACAGGCCTGCTCCATGGCCTGAATGAGGGGCAAACGGTCATAGGGCCGCAGGTCGTATACCTTCCACCGCCATGCTGAAAAAAACTATTCTATTGGATTCAGGAAGGGGGAGTATGGGGGAAGGTATAAGACTTCAAATTCAGGGTGCTCATGGAACCAATTCTGGACCAGAGCAGCCCGATGGAATGAGACATTGTCCCAAACGACAATGTACCGCATCTGGTCCACTTGGTTTAATGCTGTGACAATCTCGTGCAATCTGTCAAGAAATGCAAGTATTAGATTTGCATTATAGGGTCCCAGATTTGCATGGTGGTGGAGGACCCCATTTTGTGTAATAGCAGCGCAAAGGGTGATGTTACCCCCTCGCTGCCCTGGCACATTGGTGATTGCCCTGTGTCCAATTACATTTCTCCCTCTTCTTCTTGTTTTCGCAAGGTTAAATCCAGCCTCATCCACATATATAAATTCATGTTGAATTTCTGCAGCATCCATTTGCAAGACTCTCTGAAACACAGTAAAAGACAATAGGATGCTATTCAATATCTATTGCACAGTATTTTTTTGTGCCAGAACATTATGAGCAGTGCACAATACCACACCATAGTAAGATGAACAATACATACCTCCACATACTCATTGCGCAGATGTTTCACTCTCTCTGAATTTCTGTCAAATGGTACCCGATACAGTTGCTTCATGTATATTTGATTTTTCTTGAAGATTCGACCTTGGCTTGGATTTCTCGCAGCCTGATACAATTATTGGTCAAAACCATGTTCACAATGGCGGCCTCTTGTGCACGAGTGAACATAGGGCCCCTTCCACCTTGGTGTCCTCGACCCTCAATCCTATGTAAAACAAATGTATAAAAAAATACACATGCAGCCTACTGTCAAATGTCACAGTAAACAATATTGATGATAAGTACAGCAAGCTTCAGTTTCAATGTACTGTGTGGTTAGCTTACCTGTTTTCTCGATGAAATGTCCGAATTACTGACGCAACAGTATTTCTGCTGAGATTTGGTTGAACTCTTTGTCCAGCTTCCATCAGTGTCAGTCCATGGTTGATAACATGGTCAATAAGTGTTGTAAGGTGATTTTATGTACTGACTAGGGGTGTGAATACTTATACTGTATATTCAATACATAAAATATAAATATATAAAAAAAAATACTTTGTCATTATTGGGTATTGTGTGTAGATGGATGAAGAAAAATCTATTTAAACCATTTTGAATGACAACAAAATGTGGAATAAGTCAAGGGAAGGCACTATACATGGCAGCTGTAGGAACTCAACTCTACATACATTTTATCACCTCAAATAAGCAAAGACTTATTTCAGTCCGTAACATCAATAAACTTAAACTACAGTAGCTGTATACATCAATATATACTTGAGTAGTGTGTAGGCCTATAGTGCAAAAATCTGTATTGCTGATAGTTTGTTGAAAGCACAGGACGATCAATTCCACAAGCATCACATGGTTCTGTCAAGTAACACTTGTTATTTAGGCTACCGTTGTAACAACGGGAAGCCCCATTATAGTCTCACTTCCTTATGTCCTCTTCGAGTGTATCTGGTACAGTGGCTCTGACGATAGTAGACATCTATTGTTGATACAGAAAACAAGGTGTGAATGATTGTGGTCAGCTCTGTCGCTGTTAATGGTGACTGTAGCGCCTACTCATTGACAACCCAGGGCCTGTAGCTACAAACCTCACACTCTTTTTCCTCTGTTACTATTTATGGAGCTGCATAATTCACTGTCTTACAGCTCACAATGAAGAACTTCTGGAAGCTATCTTAGGCATGTCTGGACATCACAGTATGTTTAGCAACAGATTTTTTTTTTTTTAAGATTCCTCATAAGTGAAGTGCTGTGTTTGCCTGGCTTGTACACTCAGAGAACATGATGGTCATTGTCACACAACCATTGACTAAAATGTAATCTATAGACCTGTCAGAAATAGGATCAGGTTACTGTGCTGGTGTGTTGGCATGGCGATGGAACAATTTGTTTCTTAAGAATTTACATACTATTCACAAATCCTGTTTAAAAGATCAGTCCTTATACAAAACAGTATTTTGTTGAATGTATTTATGGTTTATGCTGCAATGAGATTATAGTTAGCTAGATGAACTATAATAGATCTAATAATATGCTAAAAGTAAGCTAGCTTGCTGCTAACATTAACAACATGTTAAAACTAGCTACATTATCCATTTTGTCAAAGTTTGACATTGTAAAAATTTATTTGCTTTATCACCTTAATGGTTAAAACAATGAAAGGTAAGTGACTAAACGGGTCAACTCCTAAAATCGGGTCAATTAAATCTGTCCTGTTTAGAATTCAGACTTCAAGGGTCATTCAAGTCATGATTTCCTAGTATGATCTCCTATGTGGCTCAGTTGGGAGAGCATGGCGCTTGCAATGATTGGGTTGTGGGTTTGTTTCCCACTGGGGACTACTATGCAAAAGTACAAAAATGTATGCACTCCATACTGTAAGTCGCTCTGGATAAGAGTTTCTTCTGAATTAATTTAACTTGTTTCTGACCACCTGAAGGCAGCATTAATGTACAGCATTTGCATTGTCAACAATACATCATATTTCTGAACTTTAGTCTGCAACACGTCTGTATCACCAGATGTGAAGTAAGTTAGATTCTGTTGTATTGTACCATCTTGTTCTTCCGTGACTGAGACGGTCTGTTGTGTTGTAAAATATACTGTGGATAACCAAAGCAGCATGCATGCATGTGTGTTTTATCCAAACCTGTAGCCAATAACATGCTATGTCAAGTCATATAGACACATTTTTCCAAAAAGAGATTTAACATTGAGAATCATTTGGCGAGCCGGACGAGGAAGACCATAATGTCAGTTTCAGACAAGATTATATTATATAAATACACATTTTCCCTAAAATGTGTATTAGTTTAGTTTTGTTGCCAATCCAGTAATGATATGGGATTATGAGAATGGATGGTTTCATTTTCCTTGGGCTATGACTGTCACATCAAGCTCTATTACGATGATTTAAACCCAGGCATATATGCCAAAGCCATTTTTATGACGGGGCTCTCCAGGCTTTCTGAAGTGCATTAAAATGCCTTTATGTAGTCTAGCGCAGTGAGAGCCCTGGTACTGCGATGTAAAGGGTCACTCACAAATTCAGGTTCAATCTCCGAATCCTGAAGCGGTGTGTGTAGGCCACTCATTGAATCAAGCTGCTCTCTCTCCTTTGACATTGGGGTTGACTAGTTGTCACATGCAGCCAGGTTTCCATGGCTATTTTTTAACCATAGTTTCCATTAAGTGTACAACAGGTGAGGAGATGTGAAAACCACTGCACTGCATGTAGACTACATCACAGCATTGTCAGAATGATCGAGCAGTTCTGCCTCAATGCTGAATGGAAAGACATTGCATATCTCAGTTTTTCTATTGTTCCAGCTTTTGTTTTATTGAACACACCACTGTGGTTAAGGCAATGTCATGAAGAGTGCCTTGGTACTCCTTTGTTTTTTGGTGACCAATAACCCCACAAAGAGCACCTTCAATTAGGTTGTTGATGTTCTACTACTGTATCCTTGTCTGCGCTTTCCATCCTTCTTTTTTCCACTTGATATATTGTATTTTCTCTGTAGGTTGTTCTTGCTGGTCAAATATAGGACACCCTCTGCTGAGTTTGTTGCATTTGCCTCCACTTACAAAATATATGACTGTCTGAAAACCTTATGATCCCTTCAGATCATAAACTCATGCTCTACACGGTATGTTATGTTTTATGTTTTCATCTCTGTTTCCCTTGTTGAATGAATGAGTAGTGAGTACCATCCAGCACAGGCAGAGTATGGCACTTGTACAGTAGGCCACAGAGTACAAGGCTTTCCAAGTCTAAACAGGACCTTATCCTGCGCTCTATTGTACAGGGAACTTCACTTCGTCTACGTACGTAGTTAGATTAGATGAGCGATATGTTTCACAATCTGAATTTCACACATAGTTTGGAGCACAGAACAATAACTATGAACCAGCATATGGTGTATACTGAGCTGAAGGATGTTACTGCAATGGCAGTAACCAGTAACTCCTCTAAGCTATTTCTGCTGTGTGTATTGTACTTTGTTTACGAGGAGACTGGGACCAATGTGTCCACATGTGACTGATTCCATGACCTGTCCTTTGCTGTCCCTAGTGACTTGCAGTAAAATAGTAAAAATAGCCTTGTCATGGCTGGTTTTGTAGTAGTAAGTCATGTTCTTGTTAAGCTTCCAATAGTTTTTCACATTATCGTGCCAACCCAGACCAATTTGTGCTGACTTGGATATTTTCTTTCCACAACTTAATTCCACATTCCCTATTTCAGTATGGATCAGTACAGCTTGGTTCCTCTTGGCTCAGTAGTGTGAAAAGGGTATGTCTGGTCAGGTTGTATTGTAGCAGAACTTGACACTATGAAGTGGTCTCTAAAACACAGGGTAGATATTTGTGCGTGGAGGATGAGAATACAAGGCTGCCCTCTTTTTTCTCCTCTTTTCCTGTTTCTAGTCAAGGCTTTCCTTTCTCACAGGCCCTGTGACGGAATCCCTTGTCTGTTTCCTGCTGTTTGAGAGGGTTGGTAGGAAACCGTGGCAGCTGTCCAGTTTTCTGAAGTCACGGGAGGGCTGTGGGGTTAGCGGGTCAGGTGTGTGTGTGAGGGGGGTTTGATAAAGGCAATTTTTTTAGGGATGCACGATATCGGTGAACATATCGGAATTGGCTGATATTATCTAAAGATGCCAACATCGGTATCGGCCCAATGTCTAGTTTAATGCCGATGTGCAAAACCGATGTCAAAACTTAAGTGCATACCTATATACTGTCGGTACATGGCGTAATGACGCCACGTAAAATGTTGCGCTACACAGCATTCCAAACCTTGCCCACAGTGTCTGCTGTGTGGATCGAACAGTCAACAAGTCGAGCAGTCATTTGAAAGAGTAAGAACATTTCAGCAAGACAACTCAAAGGCGAAATCCATTAACGCCAAGAAAATGTAATTCATTACCCTTGACAATCAATCGTTCTCTGTCATGGGTGATGTTGGCTTTCGCGACTGGTCTAGCACCGGTACACACTAACAAGTGCTATTATAGAACACCGGCCACGAACGATGTGTTTACAATACCGCGTTGGTAATAAAGCATTATTTGTTTGACCGCAACTTCTGGGGTAGCTAGCTAGCACCAATACAACCAGCCTGAAAACAATGACCAGTAGAAACTGCAGTCATTTTCATTATTCTTAGCAATGATTTAGGAATCCTTGTGAGTAAGTATGAGCTAGGTAGCCACTTGTTGTTCGCCTATTGAAATTGAACTTCAGTTGATGAAAATAAATAGCTAGCCAGCTTCTTAACCCTGTTGCCCAAAGCTAACGTTATAAGCAGCCAGCAAGCTTCATCTGGCTGGTGAGGCTCGACTGGACCGGGTTATATGGTGTGAAGCTAGCCAAAATAAGGATTTGGCACAATAGTGGAATTTGTGGTTTACCTTCAAAATAAAAGTACCTCTTTGAAAGTGATGAAAAATGTTACAATTGGTGGAATCATGCCATATTTAGACTAGATAATGTTAAACAAGGTTGGAATGTGAAGAAATGAAATGGGGTATCAGTCTACTCGGTGACACCCACAGAACACAACTGTGAAGAGTTTACGCAAATATTAGCGCTGTAGCTCTTATCGCGGGACTGTGACTGTGTGAAATCACCTCCCCAGTCAGCCTATTGTGTGTATTGACATTCATATTGCACTGTACAGCTTTACCTAAGGATTGGGGATCAATGAAATGGGGTAACAGTCTACTCAATACCCAATATATTTTTTCCCAACGTCCTCGGCATTATCAGACTCCAAAACATCCACTCAGTATTGTTTTTCCTCTGGAATAGTGTTCAATACACCTAGGTTGACAATAAATGTGGCTCAATTCACAGATGTTTCAGAGTCCTGCAATAAGAGCTACGGCGCTAATGTTCTCTGGTTGTCACTGAGTAGACTGATACTCCATGTCATTGATCCACAATCCATAGGTAAGGCTGTACAGTGAAATAACTATGCCCCCAATGCAATTCTAAAGTATAATACATCCAGTGTGATTTCAACAGATTTTTGTCAAATTAACAAATTATTGTCTTTTGTTGATTTTATATAACAAAATTCCAACCTTGTTTAGCAGGAGCTATTCAATTATGGCATAGTTCTACTATTTATATTAATTTGCATCACTGTCAATGACATAATTTGATTTTGAAGGATAACCGCAAAGTCCACTATTGTGGCTAATCCTTATTGTGGCTAGCTTCACATAGATGGGTCCTACCACCATTAATCAAATAAGAACTGTCTTATAAATTAGGGTTATTTTAGATGATGACATCTAGCTATATAGTTAGCTAGCTTTTTTTCATGACCAGCACTGTAGGTGCGCGAGACAACATTATCAGCATCATAGCATACATATCGATGAATCGTTGTGACATATGAAATACGAGTGATAGTGTAATCAATGTGACATAACTACGTAAAAAATGTATGAACAAATTAAATTATTATGTGATGTGCAGTCATATTCAGGTCGTGATTGGTCAACAAGCTTCTTTGAGGGGTATCTTTTTTGACACGCAAAGACCCAAACGGCGTTCCATAGAAATGCTGGTTGAGAATGAAACGACTGAACAAATGAACAACGAAATAGCACAGCAAGTCAGTGAAATAAATAGGTTTTGATTATGTTTTACTGGTAATGGGGACATATGTAAATACCAACAAAATAACGTTTTGGTCAGTGTGGTGTGTGTGTAACCTTTATTTATCTAGGCAAGTCAGTTTAGAACAAATTCTTATTTACAATGACGGCCTACCTCTGCCAAACCCGGATGACGCTGGGGCAATTGTGCGCCGCCCTATGGGACTCCCAATAACAGCCGGATGTGATATAGACTGGATTCGAACCAGGGACTGTAGTGACGCCTCTTGCACTGAGATGCAGTGCCTTAGACCGCTGCGTCCATGTGTGTTTGTTAACTATTTAACTGTACTAGAATGCTTAGAAGGCCACAAAAAAAAATGTATATCGGTTATTGGTATCGGTATCTGGTTATTTTTTCGCAAGGAAAATATTGGATATCTGTATCGGCCAAAAATGTCATATCGGTGCATCACTAGCATTTTTGTTTGTGTTTCATGTTTTTGGTACAGAAAAAGAGGAATACACTCAATAAACATCCTTGATGTTGTCAGAAGAGAATAGGATAAATAATTGTCTAATAGTAATGGGTGCCTCTCGTGTTAGCCAAAGTAATTTGGCTGCTGCTCTTTTATTAAGAGGCCTAAAGACCAAAATATGCTCCAGACCCTGTTAGAAATATAGCGTTGTGATTCACACTATATTAATAGACGGCCCTTTGATTGATTCACTACCATCTGGTTTTGAGATGACATGAGCCAGTATCACATGAGGAATACACTGTATGACCCTCAATGGTTCAACAGCCTCACAGAGACAAGTGGCGCTGCGGGCAGAGGTGCTGCGGGCAGCAGGTCGCCTAGTAGTTAAGAGTGTTGGGCCAGTACCTGGAAGGTTGCTGGTTTGAATCCCTCAGCTGACTAGATGAAAAATCTGTTGATGTGCCTTTTTTGCAAGGCAATTAACCCTAAATTGCTCCTGTAAGTCCCTCTGGATAACTGTTTCTGTACATTTATGTAAATGCTTCCTTTAACCCTCTTTCCATTGCTGTCTAACATGCCTTCTGAGAGGACCCTTGGACCACAGCGTAAGATTTATTTAAACACATACAGTACAACAGATGTGTGCACACACACAATGATTGGCCCATTAGCCTTACATAATGTACTTGTACTGCTGGGCTGTCATTTCTTGCCATTAAACAACAAGAGGATTTCAATTTCAGCTTAGATTGTAATTGCAAATGACTTGATTTATCAGAGAACATATCCCCTAAAACTTAATTTATTTTACCTTAACTCCACTTGTAGATAGTAAGCGGCGTAAGATGGAAGAGTACACACACATACACACGCGTGTGAGAACATCTCTGCTTCAGGAAAAGTTATCATCAAGTCATTGTGATTCAGAGGGCATGCATTCCATTTAGTCAATCTCACAAACACGTGTATAACAAGAACACATACACACACACATTCATACACACACATACACACATGCACGCACGCACACACGGATACACAGATACAGACACTGACACAAACACAAACACACACACACAAACACACTGCTGTGATGTAGTATAAAAAAAAATTGTGCTCTTATTTCCACTCAGTCACATCTACATTATATATTTACAGAAGTAGAACCTTCATTTAAGTTTTCTACAGCATGAAAATAATCCTGCAGCAACAGGAGATGTTAATTATTATGTGGACTATAAGTAATGGACATTTTTGTATGGGTTGATACATTTTTCATAAGGGAAAATCAAGTCTGAAATTTCCTAGTGGAAATTACAAACTTCAGAATCTTTTTTAAACCTCAAATAAACTACAAGTTCTCCTGCAACAGGGTGATCAAATTAAGATCCTACATCTGTATACCAGCTTTGCAAATCAAATGAGACATAATCATTGTCTGCTGAAAGATATCCATCCATTGGGAATATAGGTCAAACCTTTGTGAGTACATTTGAAGTCATACCCACCCTGCAGCCAAAAGCTACTTCATGATTTCTGGTAATTTTATCCTATGTTGTGTTTTTCCATTTTTGAGAGAGGTGCTCCTAAGCCCCGACAATGATCCAAATCAAGTGGAATACCACTGATTCTGCAGTTTGCTCCCTCTACACTGGAACCAAATAGTATAATAGTATAACGAATGGAAAACATTGGAAAATCCTACCGCTACTACTGCAGACAACTTAGCATGTCTCCCTTGTCAGCTTGGTGTACAGTGGTGGTACCAAAACATTCAACATGTGTATTTGATAATGAATATGTCACATTATATATGAAAACAAAAATGTTTTAAGAACTAGCATTACATTTAAAACAGTACTCACAATGTTATATTGTCATGTTAAATCTTTGTTTTGGCAGATCTATTGACTAGTCTATTGAATGATGCTTCTGTTGGATTTGCACAAGTTTTAGTCTAACCTTGTATATAGCCTTGAATACACAATCAGAGTAAACAATGTTGTTTGATAACAAAAATCACTCAGACAAACAGACTGAATTGAGATGCCCTGGGAAGACTTGTGGTGAGTCTAGGACAAGTTTCAGTACAGAGAGAAAACGGGATATATATCTCCTCCTCTCCTCTCCTCTCCTCTCCTCTCCTCTCTTGTTCCTCTCCTTGTTCTCTCCTCTTTCCAGGATTAGCCCAGGCGGACTGACCTTCAGCAGCTAAGCAGAGAGGAACTGTGCATCCGGCGCAGAGCGGGTTTATTGACACGACATGCAGGAGATGTGTGTTTAAGCAATGGGAACTCAGTCCTCTACAAACAAAAGGCATCCTAATGTTTCTTCATGTGGCACGGCTGGATTTGAATTAATTACAGAACACATAACTTCCATTTCAGGAACACGACAGTAATACTTCAAGTGAATGACAATGTCTGGGTAGATTCCACAGTGTAAAATGGTTGATACGGCTTCCTTTCTAGGGTAAAGCATTGTTAAACATTTGCTATCTGAATGAGGTTGTAGACATTTGATGCAGAGCGCTTTTCCCTTGGTTAAATTCAGGGGCGCAACTTTCACTGGGGACGGGGGGGACATGACCCCCCCCCCCACATTCTGAAATTGCATTTTTGTCCCCCCCAGTTTTTTCATTGCCTTGTGATACAAAAAGCGGCAAATGTGTGCTTTAGGACCATGCGGACGCCTCAGCCCGGTCGGGTAGGCTGTTTGGTGCTTTCAGCCGGCTGGATATAGGACCTGTGCAGACACCACAGACAGAGCATGCGAACAGAGGCAGCTGTTGTCTGTGTGTGTTGTGCTTTTACTCCGAGTTGTAAAAGCAAGCAGAGCAAAAACTGGCTACTCTTTATTTGACTGATATAGCTGGCAAGGTAAATGCTATTTGACTTATCAGAAAAAAGTATTTATTCCCAGTGCTGAGTTAGTAGTGTAACTGACATGTAACGTTAGCTAATGTTTCATCCCCTCTTGACTGAAGCTCTGTCTGAAGTTAATGAACTAGCTAGCCAGCTAGATAGCTAGTAGCTACAGTACCACAGCCAGTTCAGCTCTAGCCTCTAGCTATTTGTCAGGTAGCAGTATCGAACAGCTGTTGTGTGTTTGGAAATGTTTTGTAGCCTTTGTTTTGTCTCATTTCAACATAACTAAATTAACTTGGCTTGTTTTTGCCAGTTGATGTACCATTAGAGCTAGCCAAAAGTTGGCTAACGAGAGATATTATTTTTTCCCCAATCACAATCAATATAGAAATGTTATTTATCTGCTTTTCACACTGACACAGTGTAAACAGCTCACAGTGCACAGTCAGTACACAACACTATACTCATCATGTCTTAGCAGGATCAGATGGTGACAGGTGACCCAGCAGGGTAAGACAGCCAGGGAAGACCAGTCTACGGAACTCAGGTGAATTTTGCAGTTATACCAATAAGTGAATGGATACAATGTTCCATCTTGAGTTGATAGGTATACTACAGTCTGGCATTTGGGAATAATGGTAATTTCAAGTATTGAACCATTGAGTCTATTCTTGATTAATATCATGTATAAATGTACACTAAGATAATTATTTGTCATGCCTCATCTTAGGAGGATCAGATGGTGACAGGGGTCTCAGCAGGGTCAGGCAACCAGGGAAGACCAGTCTGATGGCACTGAGGTGAACTTTTGCTATTCTCTCTGTGCAGCAAACACTGGACAAGGCAGAAGCTTCAAAGATTGAAGCTATTTTAAGGCAGTCTGACAAACCTCTAAAGTTGATTTCCAAGCTATGTCTAGTGTTGACAGAGGCTTTTCCCGATGACACAAAACATGTCAAACAAAAACGTGAGGAGGATGTGGGATGAGGATGAATAGATATGTTTGAATGCCCTGCCATGTTCATATAATCTCAGACCTAAATGACTGCAGTTTAAGACCATTCACAGAATGTACTATATGCCAGTGAAACTGAATATCATGCACTCAGAAATGTAATTACTTTGCTGGAGGTGTAAAACACAAAAGGGGACATATTTCATTATGTTATGCACTTGTGAAGGCTGGCTGAATTCTGGCAAAGAGCATGTTCTTTTATCTCAGCATGTCTACAGATTCTCCCTTCTCCCTGTTTTTGTTTCCTTGGAACTGTTGCTACTGAAGACTGTTATCAGAAGAAACTGTGTAACCTAGCATTTATAGCAACTAAGAAATGCAGTGCCATTAATTGGAAGGTTGGTTATCCTCCCACAATGTCACAATTGATGGCAGAAATGTCAAGTTATGTATCACTAGATTTGGTTTATTACAAGATTATGGTTGTATTCAGTTATGAACAAATTCTTATTTACAAACCCTAACGACGCTGGGCCTAAGGGAGTCCCAATCACGGCCGGTTGTGAAACAGCCTTGAATCGAACCAGGGTCTGTAGTGACGTCTCTAGCACTGAGACGCAGTGCCTTATACAAGTGCGATCATAAGATCTGGATACCGCATATGGAATACTGTATGACAAAAGGAGTCAGTATTAAAAACATGCTCACATCAGGGGGGATACCTACTTAGGCAATCCCTAGCCGATGGGCTGCTCAGTCCTGGCCCTGGGGGTCTGCTGAACTGTTGGATGTCACTCTGGCCTTGGCCTACCACACCTGAAACCAATAATTAATGTTTCACTAAGATCCTAAAGCTGAGTGGGGAGTGTTGGGCTGGAGCGCTGCAGGGAGGTGGACCCCTAGGGGCAGGATGGGCGATCCAGCTATATTGTGTGCAAGTAAAAAGAGCTCTACAGTACTATTAAGCCTATGATATGAATTACACTGCCCTCTGTAATTATTGGGACAGTGAAGCATTTTTTCTTCTGTTGGCTCTATACTCCAAAAGTTTGAATTTGAAATCAAACAATGGCTATGAAGTTAAAGTGCTGACGGTCAGCTTTCATTTGAGCGTATTTTAATCAGTATTGTGTGTTTTGGAGTCACTTTTATTGTAAATAAGAATATAATATGTTTCTAAGCACTTCTACGTTAATGTGAATGGTACCATGATGTAGAAGTGTTTAGAAACATGTTTAGAAAGATGTTCTATTCTTAATTAGAAATGCAGGAAATGAGCTTTAGATGCCCCCAAAATTCTGAGGGAGGACCCCCAGACCCTCCCACTTCTAAAAACAAAGTTGCACCCCTGGTTAAATTCCTTATCCACGTATGCTGTACATTATTTAACACCTAAAGAGAACCATTAGTACGCTAACTGAAGGATGGAGTATTTTCACAGGAGAGCTGGCATTATAATGCTTTACTGTATACTACATCCATTTGAGATGACACATCTCTCCCCAGTGCATTCCAGTTTGGGTAAGAGGTTGTGAAAGTCTGCATGTCTTCATGGTTTGTTAGCTTGGCCTATCTGGCAGCAGGAGGCACTGTTACTCAGCAGCTCCCATGTGTCAAGACACCGCTGGCTGCATGTCTGAATGTCTGAATGTGTGTGTGTCACGGCTGCTACCTACGTAACCCTGGGGCTTCTGGGAAACAGTCTGGGCCCTTAATCATTCTCTTGTAAACAGAGATTGAGGAGAGCAAAGCTGCCAGACAAATATGCAGACAGACTAACATACAAAAAGACTAACACACACACACATACAAACACACACACGGACACAAGCAAATGCGAACACGCACACACATTCAGACATACAGCCGACACTGTAATGAGTTATCAGGTCAGACTTTTGCATTTGGGATGATTGAAGAGCATCATAGTTGTTGGTTTGTTTATGCTGCTTTTATTTAACAGCTTGTGAGGAATGGGGTTCAGTTGACGTCTCTGCTTGTCTTATGTCATAGTAGCACACACACAGACAGTAAATCATGTACAGTAGCTGGCCGCATGCACTCAAGATTTGTCTCACTCACTCGGTCACTCAACCAATCACTCTCTCTCTCTCTCTCTCTCTTTCTCTCTCTCGCTCTCTCAATTTCTCTCTCACTCACGCACGCACACACACACACACACACACACACGCGCGCACACACACACACACGCACGCATAACTCCCGTCCACCCCTTCCTCTACACAAGTCCTGATTAGCAAGGCTTTAGGTCTTGTCAGAGGGAATCCCTTTTAGCCAGACTGAGAATAGGCATGCTCCACACTGGCCTCAACTGACTCACTACTCCCCCTCTAAAAGTCTCTAACGGCTCTGACCCAAAGTCTAGAGTGACTCAGTGTGGCTCGCTTTCCACACTTCCCAGAAAGAAATATCAGGGTCTGGTTAGAGAGGTCTCCAGACGGCTGAGACTTCCCATTTCTGCCCTGGGTCCTCTGTTGGGACACATTCATGTTTTGAGTTTGCGTGTGCATGTTTACTTCTAAAAGCTCCTCAGACCCTGAGTGGAGCTGAAGGTGGAAAATGGCCTCTGAAATCCATCTCATCATGCATGTGAACTGGCTGGCTGGCTGGCTAGAGTGGAGAGGTGGTCTCGTATTAAGGCTGCTAGACTGGCATGGCGGCGCTGTCCCAATGTCTAGACGGTTATGGAACTCGCTCACCAAACGCGTTATTATAACCCAGTTATGCCCCAGTGATGTGGTTTTGGAGGGAAACTGGCACCAAGCTCTGTTTTAGAGGGAGTTCCTCGTTGTCTCCCACCACTCGCTCCTTGCCCAGCCTGGTAAAGTGTGTCTGTACTTGTTGTGAGTTGAATGAAAAAATCTAGAGTTTGCTTGGCTTAGAGTAGTAGAATAGTTTATTATTGTCTGTTATACTTTGGTGTAACAGACACAATATCATATCACTGCACATCCACCACTGGCTTCAATCTGATCTACTTTAAACAAGGATGAACATGTTACTGTAAGGATAACATTATACTGGAATATTAGTTGAAAATCACACTGTCCTTTTGAACTGTGACACATATGTACACGTACTGTATGTTTGTGTGTGAACATGAGCATATGTCCAGATGTGTGTTTATGAGTGTGTAGCGCAGCAGGAAAAACAGGCAGGACAGTGTTAGTAGTGTGCCACATTCACCACGCCACCCACCCTCACTGCATTCTAAGTATGCAGATTTGACTGGCAAAATAGTGGGATTCTCCACTAGGAAAACACTGCAGTATTGTTCTGTGTGCCCAAGCTGAGGTCTTCTCTTTTTCCTACGTTCATTGTGGTGGTGGACTGTGGACAGTCCAAGTTATGTGCACAAATTACACACATATGTAGCATCAATGCTAATTTGTATGTTGCTTTAAATTAACACATGACGCGAGGTCACAGGGCGATTGGTTGGCTAAACATTGTTTTCTTGTTATTTCAAGTTTGCAGTTACTCATCATTTTGTCTCATATTAACCCAGACTACAACCATAAATCGACGTTGGGGCTTCCAACAGTTTATTTCACATTGAATTAAATATCAAAATTGGAAGTTGTTCTGATGTCTTTGCTCAGTGAGCCACTGTTATATTGGTCATAGGTTTTTCGATCATAACTTTCTATTTGTAATATTGCAGATCATGAGAAACAATGTCTTCCTTTGAATAGATTCCCATATGAAGGCTCTTACAAATTCACAGAGGCTATCTAGAGTATATTTTTGACCATAGGCCAAAGGAACTAGTAAACTCTAGGAATAGACATAAGCAGATAAAGATGTACTTTAATAAAGTCAAATATGCGTCAATATTGAAATTGAATGTAGTGAACCACAAAACGCTGCATTCGTGATTCATGTGCTATCGGCGCCATCTTCTGGTCATCAAAAGTACTGCATGAAAATGTGTAACTCCATTGTCTTTCATTGCACCTCCTGGTGGACATTCAATCAATGAACACTGTCTTTTTGTTGTTTTGGCCACTGCAGTGAAGAGTGAAAGTCATGGATAGTGCACTGTACTGTTGTTCTTTGGTTAGAGTGTAATTATTTTGTAGCAGTAAGGGATATGAGAAGAGAAGCTATGACATAGCAAATAAACTTCTCTTCATCCAGTGCAGAATTAGTGGATGGACCTACAATAGATACACTGAGTGCACAAAACATTAGGAACACGTTCCTAATATTGAGTTGCACGCCCTTTTGCAGTCAGAACTACCTCAATTCGTCTGGGCAGGGACTCTGCAAGGTGTCGAAAGCGTTCCACAGGGATGCTGGCCCATGTTGTCTCCAATGCTTCCCACAGTTTTTCCAAGTTGGGTGGATGTCCTTTAGGTGGTGGACCATTCTTGAAGAACCCAGCAGCATTGCAGCTTTGTACACTCAGGCTTCAAAAGTTGTGAGAAGGAATGAACAACTAAATGTCCTCCCATTGAACTTCATCCAGCCTTACATCCCAGATCTATTTTCGCTCCATTCATATCTATGTGTTACTCCATTCTGATCAGCATTTATTCTTTAAAATGTCTTCAGGCCTCTACTGTACACTCTTAGAAAAAAAAAGGTCATTCAGCTTTCCCCAAAAATAACTCCTCCCTTTTTGTTCCATGTAGAACCCTTTTGGAACCAAAAAGGGTTCTCCTATGGGGACATCCTAAGAACCATTTTTTCTAAGAGTGTATGTGCACACATTGTATATAGATTAGTTTTTTTCCCTACTGTATTATTGACTGAGTGTTTGTTTACTCCAATGTGTAACTATGTGTTGTTGTATGTGTTGAACTGCTTTGCTTTATCTTGGCCAGGTCGCAGTTGTAAATGAGAGCTTGTTCTCAACTTGCCTACCTGGTTAAATAAAGGGGAAATAAAAATAAAAATAAATGTGTAAAACGTCTTCCATTACAGTTTTCCTCTGTCTCTTCAGTTTTCTTCTTTCATTGAGAGGACCGATTTTTGCTCTGTGGATGACCTTTCTTCATTCTTTCATTTCAATGTGTGTGTGTGTGTGTGCATGCGTGCATGCACACACGCATATGTGTGTGTATGACTAAGTCTTAGGCTACATGATGGAGAAACTTGAGAAGTACAGTCGAAGTCCATGAGTTGAAAATGCACTCCTTAATGTGTGCTGGGCCTCCTTGTGAAATCCACCTAGGTAAGAAAGACTCTACTGTATTTCCATAGTCTCTCATTCACAGCAGTCTCCATTCATAGCACTTTCCTTTCTCCACTACCCTAGCTCTAATGCTCCCTGACTGATCACATCATTGTATATTCTCAAGTATGGCACATTCCATGGATGCAGACTGTGTGAAGTAAGGGAAAGGCGATAGTGACTGAAATTCAAATATTTGCTCATATTTCTAATGCTGCCATTTTGTTTTTTAATTCAAGGCAGAAGTGGTGATGTCATGCGTGGACGGGGTCCGGGGCTACTTTTGAGAGTTGTGTCATTTTGCAAAAAATAGTGAAATATCAATTTACCCCGCCGACAAAGAGAAGTGTGCTACTTATGCAGACGCTGGGTAACTTAACCTACTGAGAAACGCATGGGGAGCAGCGGTTGAGGGAAGGAGGACAGATGGAGGAGTTTGGTAGCAACCTGCCACGGTATCTTTCCCTTTCTTATTTGACGAGGGACACAATGTTTTCGATGACAGTTGGATTTAGCCTTCCAGGTCAGCAAAATTGGTTAAACATATTTGTACCCAAAATATGTATTTTCAATGTCTTTTGCTCATAGGGTCAAATCAACATTTGTTGGTCTCATGCACCAAATACAACAAATGTAGACTATGTAGTGAAATAGTCATGGGTGAACAGGGAGTACAGGAGGAGACTGAGCACGCAGTCCTGAGTGGCTCGTGTGTTGAGGTTCAGCGTGTGTAATGCGTGCGTACTGGCGAATGAGAAGTCAGGCGCAGGAGAGCAAAACGGTGTTACGCAATGGTGCGGTTTATTAATGAAAACCCACCGGACACAGAACAAACAATCAATTTGGATAAAAACCCTGTTACACACCAAATGAACGTGCACAAGCATTTACAAATAACAATTCCGGACAAGGACATGGGGGAAACAGAGGGTTACATACACAACATGTAATGATGGAATTGAAACCAGGTGTGTGGGAAGACAAGACAAAACAAATGGAAAAATGAAAAACAGATCGATGATGGCTAGAAGACCGGGGCGACGCCGAGCGCCGAGCGCCGCCCGAACAAGGAGAGGAACCAACTTTGGCGGAAGTCGTGACAGCGTGATGGATGTGTTGTTGCCTACCCACACCACCTCGGGGCGGTCCATCAGGAAGTCCAGGATCCAGTTACGGAGAGAGGTGTTCAGTCCCAGAGTCCTTAGCTTAGTGATGACCTGTGGTCAATTAACACCATTCTCACGTAGTTGTTCTTTTTCTCCATGTGGGAGAGGGCAGTGTGGAGTGCAATAGTGATTGCGTCATCTGCGGATCTGTTGGGGTGGTATGCAAATTGGAGTGGGTCCAGGGTTTCTGGGATGATGTTGTTTATGTGAGTAATGACCAGCCTTTCAAACATTTCATGGCTACAGATGTGAGTACTAAGGGGCGGTAGTCATTTAGATAGGTTACCTTGGCATTCTTAGGCACAGGGACTACAGTGGTTTGTTTGAAACCTGTAGGTATTACAGACTGGGTCAGAGAGAGGTTGAACATGTCAGTGAAGACACTTGCCAGCTGGGCAGCACATGCTCTGAATATTAACCTGTTTAAAGGTCTTATTCACAACATACAGTTGTTTGGAAGGGCTGGTGCTCTCACGTATGGCTCAGTTTTGATTGCCTCGAAGCGAGCATAGAAAGCATTTAGCTCGTCTGGTAGGCTCAGGTCACTGGGCAGCTCTCGGCTGGGTTTCCCTTTGCAATTCGTAATAGTTTACAAGCCCTGTCACATCCGTCGAATGTCAGAGCCGGTGTAGTAGGATTCAGTCTTAGTCCTGTATTGACGCTTTGCCTTTTTGATGGTTCTCCGGAGGGCGTAGCGGAATTTCTTATAGGCGTCCGGATTAGTGTCCTGCTCCCTGAAAGTGGCAGCTCTAGCCTTTAGCTCAGTGCGGATGTTGCCTGTACTCCATGGCTTCTGGTTGGGATATGCATGTACACTGCATTCAGATTTTGTTATGTTTTGTTATGTTACTGACTTTTTCTAAACAATCTACACAGAATACCCCATAATGTCAAAGCGAAATCAAATTTATTTAATAAAAAACAGAAATACCTTATTTACTTAAGTATTCAGACCCTTATATGAGACTTGAATTTGAGCTCAGGTGCATCCTGTTTCTATTGATCCACCAAAACATTTTTGCAGCATTGAAGGTCCCCAAGAACACAGTGGCCCCCATAATTCTGAAATGGAAAAAGTTTGGAACCACCAAGACTCTTCCTAGAGCTGGCCGCCTGGCCAAACTGAGCAACCGGGGTAGAAAGTCCATGGTCAGGGAGGTGACCAAGAACCTGATGGTCAGTCTGACAGAGCTCTAGAGTTCCTCTGTGGAGATGGGAGAACCTTTCGAAAAGACAACCATCTCTGCAGCACTCCACCAATGAGGCCTTTATGGTAGTGGCCAGATGGAAGTCACTAATCAGTAAAAGGCACGACAGCCCACTTGGAGTTTGCCAAAAGGCACTTAAAGGACTCTCAGACCATAAGAAACAAGATTCTCTGGTATGATGAAAGCAAGATTGAACTCTTTTGCCTGAATACCAAGGATCTAATCTGGAGGAAACTTGGCACCATACCTACGGTGAAGCATGGTGGTGGCAGAATCATGCTTTGAGGATGTTTTTCTGCGGCAGAGACTGGGAGACTAGTCAGGATCGAGGGAAAGATTAACGGAGCAAAGTACAGAGAGATCCTTGATGAAAACCTGCTTAATAGTGCTCAAGACCTCAGACTGGGGCGAAGTTTGACCTTCCAACTCTACAACGACCCTAAGCACACAGCCAAGACAACGCAGGAGTGGCTCTGAATAGCCTTGAGTGGCCCAGCCAGAGCCCAGACTTGAACCCAATCAATCATCTCTGGAGAAAACTGAAAATTGCTGTGCAGTGATGCTCCCTATCGAACCTGACAGAGCTTGAGAGGATCTGCAGAGAAGAATGAGAGAAACTCCCCAAACACAGGTGTGCCAAGCTTGTAGTGTCATACCCAAGAAGACTCGAGGCTGTAGTCACTGCCAAAGGTGCTTCAACTGAGGTACTGAGGAAAGGGTCTGAATACTTATGCAAATGTGATATTTCAGTTTTAATTTTTTATAAATGTGGAAAAATGTCTAAATCCATTTTTTGCTTTGTCATTGTGTGTGTAGATTGATGAAGAAAAACAATTTAAGAATAAGGCTGTAACTTAACAAAATGTGGAAAAGGTCAAGGGATCTGAATATTTCCCAATGCACTGTATGGTGACAAAGTCATCAATATACTTATTATACTCCCAAATGGAGAGCGGGGGAGAGCTTTGTATGCATCTCTGTGTGTGGAGTAAAGGTGATATAGAGTTTTTATCCCTCTAGTTGCACATGTGACATGCTGGTAGAAATGAGGAAAAATGGATTTCAGTTTACCTGCATTAAAATAACTGGCCACTAGGAGTGCCACCTCTGGATCAGCATGTTCTTGTTTGCTCATGGCCCTATACAGCTCGTTGAGTGCAATCTTAGTGCCAGCATCGGTTTGTGGTGGTAAATAGACAGGTACAAAAAACACAGATGAAAACTCTCTTGGTAAATAGTGTGGTCTACAGCTTATCATGAGGTAGCAGAACCTTGAGACTTCCATAATATTATAAATCGCTCACCAGCTGAATGCAACAGGCCTGAAGTTGGCATTTTTGGATACAGGCACAATGCAGGAGTATTTCCACGGTATAGGTACAATAAAGTACATGATCCAGCACTGCTGCTCAGCACTGTTCTTGAGTACCTGGGTTCTGACTCCATACGGGCCCGCAGCCTTCCTGGAATTGGTCAGTTTTAACTATTTTGGTTTGGTTTGATTTATTCGGATCCACGTTAGCTTTTGCCAAAGCAGCAGCTATTCTTCCTGGGGTCACACAAAAAACATAAAACACGAAGAGTAATGCAACACATATCATAGAAAATGGATGATGGACATCCACAAACAAATGAAAACATATCATATAAAACATAACATATCATACTAAACGGAGTGTCTCAGATTTACCTACAGAATAATACGAAATGCTATCACAGTACTATTTCTCCTAAAAACTAGAGCAGAAGCAGTAAATCTCTTGTCAACCCTCAACCAGGGAAAACTGGCATGCATGTTGTTGATGTTAGTTCTGTATGTGCAGTTAAGGGCAAAACATGCTGCACTGTTTAGAGCCAGCTGCATGTTTGCTAGGTCTTTCTTTGCTGCACTTGACCATAGTACAGTTGATTTGTTTGTTTAAAAAAACGCAGAACATCTATTTATAAAAGACATACCCCTCCTCATCTTCACAACAACTTTCTCAATATGACATAATAATCACACACTTTATGTACAACTCCAGTTGAGGTTTAGGTCTTAGAGAATGTTTTAAACCAAATACAATGCTTTTAGTTTTAGATGTATTTAAAACCAGTTTATTTTTAATCACTCATTCTGAAACTGACTGTAACTCCTTATTTAGAATTTCAGTGAGCTCACTGGCTTTAGGTGCTGACATGTAGAGTGTGGAATCATCCACATACATAGTCATTCTAGCTTTGTGTAAGACCAGTGACAAATCATTTGTAAAAATAGAGAAGAGTAACGGCCCAAGGAAACTGCCCTGAGGGACACCGCAGATATCTGATGTTAGAGAAGCTGCCATTTAAAAAATCATTTTTTTTTTATTTAACCTTTATTTAAGTAGGCAAGTCAGTTAAGAACAAATTCTTATTTACAATGACGGCCTACAAAAGGCCAAAGGCCTCCTGCAGAGACTGGGATAAAAATAGAAGAACACCTTTATGGTTTTATTGGATAAATAACTCTCCAACCATGTCGTGGCATGTGATGTAAAGCCATAGCAAGCAAGTTTTTTTAACAACAATTTATGATCAATAAAATCAAAGGCTTGCCTGAAATTTAACAATACAGCTCCATCTATAATTTTATTATCCATTTATTCTAACCAAGCATCAGTCATCTGAGTCAGTGCAGTACAAGTTGAGTGCCCTTCTCTATATGCATGCTAAAAGTCAGTATTAACTTGTTCTCTGAAAAATAGCATTTGGTCAAACACAATTGTCTCCATCAGTTTACTAAGAACAGGAGGCAAACTGATTGGGTGACTGTTTGAGCCAACAAAGGGTGCTTTACTATTTTTAGGCAGTGGAATGACTTTAACTTCCTTCCACGCCTGTGGACATACACACTCATTTAGGCTTTGGTTAAATACAGTTGAAGTCGGAAGTTTATGTACACCTTAGCCAAATACATCTAAACTCAGTTTTTCACAATTCCTGACATTTAATACTAGTAAAAATTCCCTGCCTTAGGTCAGTTAGGATCACCACTATATTTTAAGAATGTGAAATGTCAGAATAATAGTAGAGAGAATGTTTGATTTCAGCTTTTATTTCTTTCATCACATTCCCAGTGGGTCAGAAGTTTACATACACTCAATTAGTATTTGGTAACATTGCCTTTAAATTGTTTAACTTGGGTCAAATGTTTTGGGTAGCCTTCCACAAGCTTCCCACTATAAGTCGGGTGAATTTTGGCCCATTCCTCCTGACAGATTCTCGTGTAACTGAGTCAGGTTTGTTGGCATCCTTGCTCGCACGCGCTTTTTTAGTTCTGCCCACAAATCTTCTATGGGATTAAGGTCAGGGCTTTGTGATGGCCACGCCAATACCTTGACTTTGTTGTCCTTAAGCCATTTTGCCACAACTTTGGAAGTATGCTTGGGGTCATTGTCCATTTGGAAGACCCATTTGTGACCAAGCTTTAACTTCCTGACTGATGTCTTGAGATGATGCTTCAATATATCCACATCATTTTCCTACCTCATGATGCCATCTATTTTGTGAAGTGCACCAGGCCCTCCTGCAGCAAAGCACCCCCACAATGTGATGCTGCCACCCCCGTGCTTCACGGTTGGGATGGTATTCTTCGGCTTGCAAGCCTCCCCCTTTTTCCTCTAAACATAGCAATGGTCATTATGGTCAAACTGTTCTATTTTTGTTTCATCAGACCAGAGGACGTTTCTCCAAAAAGTACGATCTTTGTCCCCATGTGCAGTTGCAAACCGTAGTCTGGCTTTTTTATGGCGGTTTTGGAGCAGTGGCTTCTTCCATGCTGAGCGGCCTTTCAGGTTATGTCGATATCGTTTTACTGTGGATATAGATACCTTTGT
Source organism: Hucho hucho (assembly GCA_003317085.1). Lineage (NCBI taxonomy): Eukaryota > Metazoa > Chordata > Actinopteri > Salmoniformes > Salmonidae > Hucho > Hucho hucho. The sequence continues at coordinate 836,041 of QNTS01000178.1, read as the reverse complement.
GCCTGTTTCCTCCAGCATCTTCACAAGGTCCTTTGCTGTTGGTCTGGGATTGATTTGCACTTTTCGCATCAAATACGTTCATCTCTAAGAGACAGAACGCATCTCCTTCCTGAGCGGTAATGACGGCTGCGTGGTCCCATGGTGTTTATACTTGCGTACTATTGTTTGTACAGATGAACGTGGTACCTTCAGGCGTTTGTAAATTGCTCCCAAGGATGGACCAGACTTGTGGAGGTCTACAATTCTGTTTCTGAGGTCTTGGCTGATTTCTTTTGATTTTCCCATGATGTCAAGCAAAGAGGCACTGAGTTTGAAGGTAGGCCTTGAAATACATCCACAGGTACACCTCCAATTGACCCAAATGATGTCAATTAGCCTATCAGAAGCTTCTAAAGCCATGGCATAATTTTCTGGAATTTTCCAAGCTGTTTAAAGGCACAGTGAGCTTAGTGTATGTACACTTCTGACACACTGGAATTGTGATGCAGTGAATTCTAAGTGAAATAATCTGTCTGTAAACAATTGTTGGAAAATTCACTTGTGTCATGCAAAAAGTAGATTTCTCCTAACCTACTTGCAAAAACTATAGTTTGTTAACAAGAAATTTGTGGAGTGGTTGAAAAACAAGTTTTAATGACTCCAACCTAAGTGCATGTAAACCTCCGACTTCAAATGTATGTGGACAACTGAAGAACCATTCTGGAACCCTTTTTTCTAAGAGTGTACACTCAAAGCATTCCCTTAGAGTTTCACAGATGTCCTGTGACCATTTTCGTATTGTGATGGTTTTGGGCTTCTGGCGCTGGACAATAATTATTGGTCTGTACTTCGGTAGGAGTTGAATCATATTGTGGTCAGACTGCCCCAAAGGGGACAGGGCAGTGGATAAAACTACAGCAAGTCAATAGTCTTATAATTGCGAGTGGGGCATTTAACAAATTGCCTGAAGTTGGGGAGAACAAAGGATAGAGAGCAGTGGTTAAAATCCTCAGAGTTTACAATAAGTCCATCTGGGGATGCCCTCTGCAGGTCCTCTGTAATTGTTTGTACACTATCCATGGCACACTTTGCATTCTCTGAAGGAGGGATGTAAGTGACAAGGGCAATCACATTTGTGAACTCATAATGAAGGTATTATGGTCTGCAGCTAACAGATAAAACGTCAGCATACGGAGTGCTTAATATCTATTTGACTGTGTCCAGCATGACAGCATCTGTTGTTGACATACAAACAGACTCAGCCCCACACTTTTTTACTCATACTGTTGTAGAGTCTATTCAAGCGCACAAGAGAAAACCTATCAGAAGTCACTGATTTAACAACTGTATAGTCCCTTAGCCAAGTTTCGGTGAAACAAAACAAGCTCATATCGCGAAAGTCCCGCTGGAATTTAATGTTTGCTGACAGCTCATCTATCTTGTTGGGCGGTAAGCGCACGTCATAGCATGCATTATCCAGTCATGGGATTCTGTCTATCATTAATTAGTTGTTTTTGCATATTAAATATCCATGTATTTAATGTCAATTAGAACAAATGTAATGTATTTAATCACACATTACTCAGAACCTCACAATCTATATACTTCCGATTCTCTTCCCGATCCAGACAGCTGTATCTAACAAGACATTACAGCAAACTCAGCTTATTACTTACACCTGCTATTGCTATTGATTTGCATTGGTCAAATTTAGGGTTGGGGTGCACATTTGAATTTCCAGTCATTTCCCACTATTTCCAATACAAAATATTTCACATACCACATAGTTGTAAGTTTTATAAATGATCTATGAATGGCTTATAAATTAAAGTTATTATTACATGCTTTCTTGATTTCTCTTGCTATGACTTGAGTGAGTCCCTACCCCATTGTGCTTTATCTGCGATGCACGCTGACTGATGATGACTCTCATTGGTCTCTTGTGAAGCAACACTAACGGCTAATGAGCATGTGTGTCTATCAGACAAACATCTGATACATGACTAATAAACATGCAGGCTACATGGGGATATTTTAGGGCCATAAATGAATGCGTTTGGACAAGAGGGTATTTTTCCCATCCATCCACCTCTCAGCACAGTGTCAGTCGGTGTCAGTTGCAGAACATGACAGCGTGACTCGGCCCTCTGACACTGATTAGCATTGGGTCAAATCAACAGATCAACAGTGTCAAACATACACGCACGCATGTGTGCATGCACTCACACACACACGTGCACACAGACACAAACAGACAGACAGTCACAACACTGCCAGTACGTGGACATCTGTGGACATACCCACTTCCTTTAGACGTGCTGTGTTCTAGGAGCATGTGGTTAGTACACATACAATGCCTTGAGAAAGTATTAATTCCCTTTGAATTATTTCAAATTCTGTTGTGTTACAGCCTGAATTAATGAAAGTGATATTCTTTGGCACCCATCTACACACAATAACAAATAATGACAAAGGGAAAACATGTTTTTAGAAATGTTTGCAAATGTATTGAGAATGAAATACAGAAAAATCTCATATACATAAGTATTCACACCCCTGAGTCAATACGTGTTAGAATCACCTTTGGCAGCGATTAGAGCTATGAGTCTTTCTGGGTACGTCTCTAATCGCTTTGCACACCTGGACTGTACAATATTTGCACATCATCCTTCTATTTTATTCTTCAAGCTCTGTCAAGTTGGTTGGATAGCAATTTTCAATTATTGCAATAGATTTTCAAGCCAATTTACACTACCTGACCAATAGCATGTGGACACCTGCTCGTCAAACATCTAATTACAAAATCATGGGCGTTAATATGGAGTTGGTCCCCCCTTTGATGCTTTAACAATCTCCATTCTTCTGGGAAAGCTTTCCACTAGAAAAAACTAAAGCAGGACGTACCAGTGACAATACGGAAGTGGTCAGATGGATGCTACGCTACGGGACTGTTTTGCTAGCACAGACTGGAATATGTTCCGGGATTCATCCAATGGCATTGAGGAGTATATCACCTCAGTCACCAGCTTCATCAAGAAGTGCTTTGACGACGTCGTCCCCACAGTGACCGCACGTACATATCCCAACCAGAAGCCATGGATTACAGGCTTCCGCATGAGCTACAGGCAAGAGCTGCCGCTTTCAAGGAGTGGGACACTAATCCTGACGCTTATAAAAAATCCTGCTATGCCCTCAGACGAACCATCAAACAGGCAAAGCGTCAATACAGGACTAAGATTGAATCGTACTACACCTCTCTGACACTCGTCGGATGTGGCAGGGCTTGCAAACTATTACAGACTACAAAGGGAAACCCAGCCGAGAGGTGCCCAGTGACGCAAGCCTACCAGAGGCGCTAAATGCCTTTTATGCTCGCCACGAGGCAAGCAACACTGAAGCATGCATAAGAGCACCAGCTGTTCCGGACAACACCAGCTCTCCATAGCCGATGTGAGCAAGACCTTTAAACAGGTCAACATTCACAAGGCCGCGGGGCCAGACGGATTACCAGGACATGTACTCTGAGAATGCGCGGACCAAATGGCAAGTGTCTTCACTGACATTTTCAACCTCTCCCTGACCGAGTCTACATGTTTCAAGCAAACCACCATAGTCCCTGTGCCCAAGAAAGCAAAGGTAACCTGCCTAAATGACTGCCCATAGCACTCATGTCGGGAGCCATGAAGTGCTTTGAAAGGCTGGTCATGGCTCACATCAACACCATCATCCTGGAAACCCTAGACCCTCCAATTTGCATACCGCCCCAACAAATCTGCAGATGACGCAATCTCAATCGCACTCCACACTGCCCTTTCCCACCTGGACAAAAGGAACACCTATGTGAGAACTGTTCATTGACTACTGCTCAGCATTCAACACCATAGTGCCCACAAAGCTCATCACTAAGCTAAGGACCCTGAGACAAAACACCTCCCTCTGCAACTGGATATTGAACTTCCTGACGGGCCGCCCCCAGGTGGTAAGGGTAGGCAACAATACATCTGCCACGCTGATCCTCAACACTAGGGCCCCTCAGGGGTGTGTGCTTAGTCCCCTCCTGTACTCCCTGTTCACCCATGACTGCGTGGCCAAGCACGACTCCAACACCATCATTAAGTTTGCTGACGACACAACAGTGGTAGGGCTGATCACCGACAACGATGAGACAGCCTATAGGGAGGAGGTCAGAGACCTGGCAATTTAGTGCCAGGACAACAACCTCTCCCTCAATGTGAGCAAGACAAAGGAGTTGATCATGTACTACAGGACAAGGAGGCCGAAGAGGCCCCATTAACATCGACGGGGCTGCAGTGTCCACATCACCAACAAACTATCATGGTCCAAACACACCAAGACAGTCGTGAAGAGGGCACGACAACACTTTTCCCCACTCAGAAGACTGAAAAGATTTGGCATGGGTTCCCAGATCCTCAAAAAGTTCTACAGCTGCACGATTGAGAGCATCCTGACCGGTTGCATCACCGCCTGGTATGGCAACTGCTCGGCATCCGACCGTAAGGCGCTACAGAGGTTAGTGCATATGGCCCAGTACATCACTGGGGCCAAGCTTCCTTTCATTCAGGACCTATATACTAGGTGGTGTCAGAGGAAGGCCCAAAAAATTGTCAAAGACTCTAGTCACCCAAGTCATAGACTGTTCTCTCTGCTACCGCATGACAAGCGATACCGGAGCACCAAGTCTAGGTCCAAAATGCTCTTTAACAGCTTCTACCACCAAGCCATGAGACTGCTGAAGAATAATTAAAATGGCCACCCAGACTATTTACATTGACAACCCCCCCCCCCCCCTTTGTTTTTACACTGCTGCTACTCACTGTTTATTATCTATTTATCGATGCATTGTCACTTTACCCCTACCTACATGTAAACTCCCGTACCTTTTTCAGGACCCTGTCTTTCAAAGATAATTTGTAAAAATCTAAATAACTTCACTGATCTTCATTGTAAAGGGTTTAAACACTATTTCCCATGCTTGTTCAAATAACCATAAACAATTAATGAACATGCACCTGCGGAACGGTCGTGCAGACACTAACAGCTTACAGACAGTAGGCAATTAAGGTCACAGTTATGAAAACTTAGGACACTAAAGAGGCCTTTCTACTGACTGAAAAACACCAAAAGAAAGATGCCCAGGGTCCCTGCTCATCTGCGTGAACGTGCCTTAGGCATGCTGCAAGGAGGCATGAGGACTGCATATGTGGCCAGGGCAATAAATTGCAATGTCCGTACTGTGAGATGCCTAAGACAGCACTACAGGGAGACAGGATGGACAGCTGATCGTCCTCGCAGTGGCAGACCATGTGTAACAACACCTGCACAGTATCGGTACATCCGAACATTACACCTGCGGGACAGGTACAGGATGGCAACAACAACTGCCCGAGTTACACCAGGAACACACAATCCCTCCATCAGTGCTCAGACTGTCCGCAATAGGCTGAGAGAGGATGGACTGAGGGCTTGTAGGCCTGTTGTAAGGCAGGTCCTCACCAGACATCACCGGCAACAACGTCGCCTATGGGCACAAACCCACAATGCCACCAGCCATACTGCTCGTTCTGTGCGTGATTTCCTGCAAGACAGGAATGTCAGTGTTCTGCCATGGCCAGCGAAGAGCCCAGATCTCAATCCCATTGAGCACATCTGGGACCTGTTGGATCGGAGGGTGAGGGCTAGGGCCATTCCCCCCAGAAATGTCCAGGAATTTGCAGGTGCCTTGTTGGAAGAGTGGGTAAACATCTCACAGCAAGAACTGGCAAATCTGGTGCAGTCCATGAGGAGGAGATGCACTGCAGTACTTAATGCAGCTGGTGGCCACACCAGTCACTGACTGTTAGTTTTGATTTTGAACCCCCTTTTGTTCAGGGACACATTATTCCATTTCTGTTGGTCCCATGTCTGTGGAACTTGTTCAGTTTATGTCTCAGTTGTTGAATTTTGTTATGTTCATACAAATATTTACACATGTTAAGTTTGCTGAAAATAAACGCAGTTGACAGTGAGAGGACGTTTTTTGTTGTTGCTGAGTTTACAAATTACCTTGACTAACCTGTACCCCCACACATTGACTCGGTACCGATACCCCCTGTATCGTTATTGTTATTTTATTGTGTTACTTCTCATTATATATTTTACTTGAGTTTATTTAGTAAATATTTTCTTAACTCTATTTCTTGAACTGCATTGTTGACTACGGGCTTGTAAGTAAGCATTTCACGGTAAGGTCTACACCTGTTGTATTCGGCGTATGTGACAAATACAATTTGATTTGATTTGAAAAAAGAGTTCAATCTTGGTTTCATCAGACCAGAGAATCTTGTTTCTCATGGTCTTAGCGTCTTTAGGTGACTTTTGGCAAAGTCCAATCGGGCTGTCATGTGCCTTTTACTGAAGAGTGGCTTCCGTCTGGCCACTCTACCATAAAGGCCTGATTGATGTAGTGCTGCAGAGATGGTTGTCCTTCTGGAAGGTTTTGCCATCTCCACAGAGGAACTCTAAAGCTCTGTCAGAGTGACCATCGGGTTCTTGGTCACTTCCCTGACCAAGACCCTTCTCCCTCAATTGCTCAGTTGGCCAGGCGGCCAGCTCTAGGAAGTCTTGGTGGTTCTAAACTTCTTCCATTTAAGAATGATAGGGGCCATTGTGTTCTTAAGGGCCTTCAATGCTGCAGAAATGTTTTGGTACCCTTACCCAGATCTGTGCCTCAACACAATCCTGTCTCGGGGCTCTACCGACAATTCCTTCGACCTCATGGCTTGGTTTTTGATCTGACATGCAGTCAACTGTGCGACCTTATATAGTGTGTGCCTTTCCAAATCATGTCCAATCAAGTGAATTTACCACAGGTGGACTCCAATCAAGTTACTGAAACATCTAAAGCATGATCAATGGATACATGATGGACCTGGGTCTAAATACTTATGTAAATCATTTATTTAAGTTTTTTTATATTTAATACATTTGCAAAAATGTCTAAAAACCTGTTTTCACTTCGTCATTATGGCGATTGCTGAGGAATTGTTTTTATTTAATCCATTTTAGAATAAGTCTGTAACGTAACAAAATGTGGAAAAAGTGAAGGGAACTGAATTCTTTCCGAAGGCATTGTAGTTTAAGTCAAAACTTTAACTAGGCCACTCAAGATCATTCAATGATGTCTTGGTAAGAAACGTTTGTATTTTTGGCCTTGTGTTTTATGTTATTGTTCTGCTGAAAGGTGAATTTGTCTCCCAGTGTCTGTTGGAAAGCAGACTGAACCAGGTTGTCCTCCATGATTTTTCCTGTGCTTAGCTTTATTCCGTTTATTTTTATCCCCCAAAAACTCCCTCGTCCTTGCCAATGGCATGCAAAAACATAACACGATGAAGCCACCACCATGCTTAAAAATATGAAGAGTGGTACTCAGTGATGTGTTGTGTTGGATTTGCCCCAAACATAACGCTTTGTATTCAGGGCATGAAGTACATTTCTTTGCCACATTTTTTGCAGTTTTACTTTAGTGCCTTATTGCAAACAAATAAATAAAATATTTTTATTCTGTACAGGCTTCCTTCTTTTCACTCTGTCATTTAGGTTAGTATTGTGGAGTAGCTACAATGTTGTTGATCCATCCTCAGTTTTCTCACAGCAATTCAACTCTGTAACTGTTTTAAAGTCACCATTGGCCTCATGGTGAAATCCCTGAGCGGTTTCCTTCTTCTCTGGCAACTGAGTTAGGAAGGACGTCTGTATCTTTGTATTTGCCAAGGCAGCAGCTACTCTTCCTGGGGTCCGGCAGAATTAAGGCAGATAAACAATTTAAAAAACATTACAATACATTAATTACAGAATTCACAACACACTAAGTGTGTGCCCTCAGGCCCATACTCCACTACCACATATCTACAACACAAAATCCATGCGTACGTGTGTGTTTAGTGCATATGTTATCATGTGTGTGTATGCATGTGTCTGCACCTATGTTTGTGTTACTTCACAGTCCCAGCTGTTCCTTAAAGTGTATTTTTACCTGCTTTTTAAATCTGATTCTACTGCTTGCCTCAGTTACCTGATGTGGAATAGAGTTCCATGTAGTCATGGCTCTATGTACTACTGTGCACCTACCATAGTCTGTTCTGGACTTGGGGACTGTGAAGAGACCTCTGGTGGCATGTCTTGTGGGGTATGCATCGGTGTCCGAGCTGTGTGCTGGTATTTTGAACAGACAGCACGGTACCTTCAGCTTGTCAACACCTCTTACGAAAACAAGTAATGATGATGTCAATTTTCCCTTTGAGCCATGAGAGATTGACATGCATGTCATTAATGTTAGCTCTCTGTGTACTTTTAAGGGCCAGCCGTGCTGCCCTGTTCTGAGCCAACTGCACAGTAGTGACTGTGTGTATTGATACACCTTCCAAAGTGTAATTAAAAAACCTTCAGTTAAGAACAAATTCTTATTTTCAATGACGGCCTAGGAACAGTGGGTTATCTGCCTTGTTCAGGGGCAGAACAACCTTGTCAGCTCGGGGATTCAATCTTGCAACCTTTCGGTTACTAGTCCAACGCTCTAACCACTAGGCTACCTGCCGCCCCGATTAATAACTTCACCATGCTCAAACGGATATTTAATGTCTGCTTTAAAGAATGTTGTAAAGATTCATCTACCAATAGGTGCCCTTCTTTGCGAGGCATTGGAAAACCTACCTGGCCTTTGTGGTTGAATCTGTGTTTAAAATTCACTACTCGACTGAGGGACCTTACAGATAATTGTATGTGTGGGGTACAGAGATGAGGTAGTCATTCAAAAATCGTGTTAAACAATATTATTGCACAGAGAGTTAGTCCATGCAACTAATTATGTAACGTCTTAAGGAGATTTTTACTTCTGAAGTTATTTAGGCTTGCCATAACATAGGGGTTGACTACTTATTGACTCAAGTCTTTTCAGCTTTTCATTTATCAATTTCCCCAAATTTCAAAAATACAGTATTCTGTGTAGGCCAGTGACACAACAATTCAATTTAATACATTTTAAATTCAGTCTGTAACACAACAGCATGTCGAAAAAGTCAAGGGGTGTGAATACTTCTGAAGGCCCTGTATACACTCACACGTGCATGTCCAAAGGCTGGCATGCAATATAGGAACAAACATCAACATGCAGGATTTTTTAAATTAAAGTATTGTAACATTAATTAGGCTGGCAGGTGCAGTAGTAAAACAGTACACACTTTGCTCTGTGATATTTGATATATTATATATTGTGCAGTATATGCTCCTGTAAGGGTTTTTAAGGGAATTGTTCGAGGACATTAGTTGACAGAACAAAGAACACAAAAGGACTGTGAATAACCACAGATAAACAGAATCGGAGCCCAGGCAAGCATGTTCTTTTACCTTCCCTGAGCTCAGAAGGTCAAGAAGAAATTGTACTTGAATATAATCAGCGGCTTTAACATTTTAATTGTAAATTGCAGTCTTGAGGGTGTCATTTACGACTATGGTGTATTTATCTTATTTATTTATTTTCCACACAAAACACATTTATATGTAAATTATATCTAAATAATTATGTTGGCAAATTAATTAGCTTCCTTGTGTAATACATGCTGGGTTTAGGGCTTATTCCCTCAATATAAAAGTCACCAAAAACATCACTCTAATTTTCACACAAATGTGCAAAGGCTAAATGTCAACTTTGCCAAAAATCTGATGTGATTGCGTTATTTCATTAAGTCGTACGCTGGCAGAGGGCAAGTCATCCCATTTTTCTACATGCACTCTGAAGATATGAATATCGGAGCTTCAGGCAGCCCGGGCCCACCTCTTTAGACATGCATGTGCCTGCTGCTAACCTCCTGTTTGCCACCTGTCAACAGCCCTATATAAAACAAAGACAACAACATCTCCACAGCTAATATATGATTGCTAAATAAATTAGTTGAAAAAAGGGTGAAAAAAAGATTTTGTCTGACGGCATGGGACGTTTCAGCTCCTTTTAATTTTAAACTGAAACAAACAGTGAATTATAGATGAACTCAGTCTGGAAAAATATATTTATATAGTGGCGTTGTTCAATTGAATAATCTTTCTAAAATAAAACACATTCAAAATGAGCTTACCCCCGAAAGTCAATAAATAGAAAAGTAAGAAAGAGAAACAGATAATAATCAAAACTCAATAATATAGCAGGCTGTGGATAATGCTTAGTATGACTTGACAGACACACACACATGCACCCACGCACGCACACACATGCACATGCATGCACACACACACACACACACACACACACACACACACAGAGTGGATATTACAGTGATCTGTACATCATTAACACCATTGTTATGATTATGACATCTGGCCTCATCCATCTAATCCTGGGAAAGTCTCCTAATCACAGGCCACTAATTAAATGAAGTTGCCCTCAGCTTGTATTGACTCACAAATATAGCCAATACAATTATGACCACACGCCTGCCACTCTACTCATTGAGCTAGCCAGCCTGAAATAACAGTAATATATCCATTCGTGTTAGCCCCACAATGATTGCCTCTGCTGACATAATGCATAGAGCCCATAATGTATGGAATGGCAGGATAATTATGAAGCACTACAACAAGGTTGCTAGGCTGAAGAGGAGAGGAGAAATAACACAGTACCTCACACGTCACACTCGCCCCCTGTTTGCATACCGTAATTGGCGAAATAGACAAAGGAGGTAGTCATTAAAGCATGTACACTGCATCATTTCATCTAGAGATTTCTATGTACAGTTCAATGATGCTGAAAGCTTTTAATCCGCTAATCGGCTTAATACAGTAACCAGACACATACAATTATGTTATAAAACCTGATTTGCACTGGTATGTGTCGCTTGCCAAAACTCTATGATGGAAGCGCGGAAGCATTAACCCTTCACAGTTTGAATCGAGAGATATACTTCTCAATTATTATTTTAGTGAGGAGTACGAAGCTAAATATATTTCAATATTACACCATTTTCTGATCATTGTTCGCAAAACAAACTCCCACACCCACACCCACACACACACAGGCCCTCTGGCACATATGGATTGTTAATTCTCTGCTGTTCTGACATGATATGAAGATAGTGGGGGACTTATCCTACAGGCGTCTAATGCTGCTCTACAGCGGTCCTGGAATTCACTGCACACAGCCACCTGAGGAGCGGCAAGGAACATCCAACATCTAGTCAGGGGGTAGGAACACACACACACGTAAGCATGCATACACACACACACATGCGCGTGCATGCACAGATGCACCCATTAACATTACACATACACAGATAGACACACACACACACACACACACACACACACACACACACACACACACACACACACACACACACACACACACACACATACACACACACACAGCATGTGTGGAACCACCTTTTTACTCCCCTGTCTCTTAGGAGTTACAGTATTTACATACTAACACACATTCAGAGTCACATTCACTTACACAAACGAGCAATATACTGCAAGCAGATATGGAGGACAAGGAGCATGTGTCCCTGTCAACTAGAACAATGACTTCTCACTGTGTTGTGGTGAGGACAGTCAATTTCCGTAGGTTCTCTATACGTCTGACAGCAATACTTCTACCCCGCAACGCTGAGAAACACACAGAGAGAGAGAGCGAGAGAGAGAGCGTTAGAGAGAGAGCGAGAGGGAGACAGAGAGAGGGAGACAGAGAGAGAGAACAGCCTCCTTCACTTCCTCTCCTCATCTCCCCTCTCAACGTGACATTACTCACCATGTGGGCTAATATGCAACGCTTATTCATGTATTTAATACTAATCCACAAATGATTCTTAATCTGTAGCATGATTAACAGTGGAGCAATTTAGAATTACTCTGTTAGCATTTACATATAACAATACAGGGGCCTATTCTCTGGGGAGGGGGGAGAGGGCTTGAGCTTTGCTGATCGGCAATGACGTCTGCCATTTTCTTTTAAATGTATTTTTCGAGGAAGCATTAAGACCCCGGTGTGACAGAAACCCTGAGAGGGCATGACCCAGGTCAGAGGTCAAACTGTAATTTATGTCAAGGCCTCACATTGATATGGCCTGATGCATGATTAGTTAGATATGTACATTTAGATAATGTGTTTGCTCCCTAATATATTAGGGACCTCTCTGCATGCTCTTCGCCCCAGGACCCTAATGCACTTAAACGTAATTATGGTCAATAAATAATTAAAATGGAAAAGCATGCATTAAAACCGCTCTCTACTTAACAGATCTTGACTAATGAGATTAGGATAATGAATAGGCCACTTTATGAGGACTGGCCCCAGTACAGTGGTCATTTCGCTGACAGCTGCTAAATATGACAAGGTTAGCATTATAAGCCTTTTGCACTGAGGGTTTTAGGCCTGGAATAATTCTCTGAGAACAGTAGAAAAGAGGCCAGCGATTTGTATAAATGCATTCATCAGGAAAATCAGGAGGAAAATAACTCCGGACCTGGGCTCCTTGTCAGGAAATCATAATTAGAAGAAAAATGACTGGCATTTTGTTTGTGTCTGGAACGAGACAAATACATTAAGCTGTTCTATTTGTTTATATTTGTTATGTGGAGCTGGTTGGAATTATGGTCAGTGGAAAAACAACAACCCTGATCCTAGCTAATATGTGGTTAAATAAAATATATGTGGTATTGAGAGAACCAAGGAACTCCAGAGCGGTGTCCTCACTCCCTCAACGCTCAATCTGCTCAATCTCCGCCTGATTTCCTTCACTAAAATTGCAGACAATTGAAATAAAGCCCCTAGAGTCATAATATGATCCGGTTTCATCACTGTTCCTTCCTCCTCTCCCTCCTTCCAGCATTTTTCTGTCCGCAGAAACAACATCTGCCTGCCCTGTACAAGCAGACGGCATCAACTGCAAATAATTCAATACCCCAAAGGTTAATTTTCAATTTGCACAGTGAAAGGTTACCATTACATTTTGACCTGCAAATTGTATCGCCCCTGCTAATACCCTATAATTTAATTTTGGTTTCCTTTGTAGTGTTGGACTAGAGCTGGCTATATTTGGTGACGGCCATCTGTTTATTGTTTGGGCCATGCTTGGCCATGGCTAGGCAGCCTGTCGGAATGAGAGAGAGAGAGAGAGAGAGAGAGAGAGAGAGAGAGAGAGAGAGAGAGAGAGAGAGAGAGAGAGAGAGAGAGAGAGAGAGAAG
>QNTS01000178.1:792407-822664 GCA_003317085.1 Hucho hucho | reverse complement strand
TGGTTTCCTTTGTAGTGTTGGACTAGAGCTGGCTATATTTGGTGACGGCCATCTGTTTATTGTTTGGGCCATGCTTGGCCATGGCTAGGCAGCCTGTCGGAATGAGAGAGAGAGAGAGAGAGAGAGAGAGAGAGAGAGAGAGAGAGAGAGAGAGAGAGAGAGAGAGAGAGAGAGAGAGAGAGAGAAGCACTACCTTGCTCCACTAGGCTTTTTATCAGTCTTCATGGACTCATCATGAACACTTTGATAATAGTTGGCCCAGAAGTTGGCCTCTGTGGACCACTGTGAGGGTGAGATGGAGGAGGGCTTCTTGGCTACTTTAAAGCGCAACTGTTTAATAAGGGGTCATAACATGATATAAAGCTGTGTGTGTGTGATCATAACACTGTAATGCAGCAAAGAAAAAAACGAACATTGAGTTGAAGATTATTTGGTGGTTGCTTCACTGTCTGTTCTCACAGATGAAATTGCATTGGATCGAATGAATAATTTCCTATGATTTACCACCTGTGAGCGAGGAGTGACGCTTGTCTGATTAATATCTGCATGCATACCACAAAAAGTATAGGCTATTTGTGCATTTATGAATGTTCAAATTCATTTTAAACAATGGCCAATATTAAACTACATTGCAATGATATTCTGCACCAAAAATGCATTGAATTTGATGACATCACCATCAATTTCATGTGAACATGATGACATCACACAATACATTTGATACAGCCAGTGGTTGATAACAGCCAGTGTATTTAAATCCATTGCCATGGGATTTCTAAATCATAGAAATACGCTTACATAGTCCCAGTCGGTATTAGATAGAATGTTGTGGCCCCGCCCACCTGTGGGGAAAACCTGTGCTTACCTAGGTTACCCCATTTGCTCACAGCAAAAACGTAACCTTTTTCAAAGCAATTTTCATCTACGGATGTCAACCCCAATACATGTTCATATCATTGTCACCAATCAACTGCATTACAGTTAAACACAACTTTGACTACCACAGCCGATTTCTCTATGCTAGCTATGCTTGCAGCTTACATTATGGACGGGAGTTAGCATTTAGCAATCACTTCGCCTAAACCTGAAAAGGGACTACTTCTAAATGTTATGCAGTGAAAACAGCCAAATATATCCAAATCAGACCTAAGTAACCACATTGTGGGATCCGGAAGGGGTGGAGTTGGCTGTGGCCTTTGGCTTCCTGTCTCTCTAACTCACCATCCTGAAACTTCTGATTGACAGCCAAGTGATTTGTAGTAGTAGTAGTAGTAAGATAAGATTAGATATTAGATCAAATAAATGTTATTTAAGATATATAAGAAAACATAAGTATGGAATTTCTGGTAAATGTAGGTTGGTCTTTAAGGGAATACATTTTCAATAAATGAATGAACATTTACAATACTAATTGGGATGGTTCTTTTTTGAGTGAGTTGTGTGTGCGTGTGTGCATGCATGCCACAGGCAGCCGGTGGTACCTTAATTGGGAGGACAGGCTCTTAGTAATTAACGGAATTAATGAAAAGGTGTCAAACACATGGAAACCATGTGCTTGATCCCATTCCACTGACTCCATTCCAGACATTATTATGAGCAGTCCTCCACTCAGCAGCCTCCTCTGGGGTGCGCATGCGTGCGTGTTTGTGTGGCTGGCTGTTGATGGTGATTGGTTTCACAATGGCACCTAAGCCACATGTTCATGTGTTATAAGGGCAAGAGCCTCTGACTCAGAGACAGCGAGAGGCTGTGTTGGTACTACTCTGTCTCCATGAAACCTTATCCCAACACCACAAAGTCTTCTCTGATTCGCTACTACAGACAGGAAGGAAAGAGTAATCCAAATGTGTATTGCTTTGCGTTTCCTCTTTACACCTGAGTGTAAATTTGCACCCTCCAGAAAATCTCTCACAATCCGCTCACAGGAAGTAATAAATGGTATACATACGTAGCGCAGCTTTGCCGTTACCAGCACATCCTTCCTCCCTATTTAAATGGACCAACCTGGTAGGAAAGGAAGTCGAATATCCCATCCATATGAATATAGCATCACACAGTCTCGCCACAACAGGTGCTTCTAGGGCTCAACCATTAACATGACCACCTGGCCTGATGCATCAGAGACCTCATGCCGCAGCACAACACCATTAGTCAGCTATGTGGATCACCGATAGCGAGACAGAGAGCTAAAACAGGCCACTGCTTCACAGAGAGAGCTATAAAATAACAGGTTCCTTTTTAGAGATAACGTTTTTATCAGCGTCATTTTCTGTAAGTTTCAAGGAAATGTATTTTCGAAGCGTGCAAGACGTTCAGGGAGAGGGAGATCATCATGAGGAATTTCGAGTGGCTGTGTATGAAATTTAAATTCCTCTCTCCAATTGAAAACAGAGGTTGAAACGACCCAGAAACCACCACCAACCATGTGGAATGAAATTCCTGGGTCCCTTCTGTGTGCGATTATCAGGGGGAGCTAATAAGAGAGGGGGTGGTGGCAGTGCCCTCTATCACACAGAAAGAGTCTCTATGGTCCCTAGTCAAAACTATCAGCTCTGTTTCATGTGCATCTACAGTACCACTGATAACACACAGATATAACATAGTTGAATAGATTCTTCACCTTTTCTTGATTGTAAACTATGTATAGTGAAATGAGACCTATTTTACAATCCAAATGTATTTTAGAGAAGAAAAGAGGTCTTTATGAACATGCTTTGTGTTCCTTTATTCTTAATGTGTGTGAATGCATTAAGGGGAAAGCTCCAACCCACAGACCCATATTCACATCAAAATACACTCCTCTGCTAACTTTTCAGACTCCCCACGAGTGCCCTCCAAAAAAGAAAAATGTAAATGTTTATGTATGAATGCCTGTCAATTTGAAATGAAATCTATGGGTTATTTATCCCACGAGGGCCAGGAGGTCAGGACAGTAATGGCTTATGTCACTGACAACGATTCACTGGTCTCAAATACATTGACAAAGGGACATGATTAGTTGGACCTGACTAAGCAGTCGTTTCAGCACTGTATTGACAGTGACCAGGGCGCACCTTGCTCATTTTCATCCTTAGCAATGCAGTATTTTGTCCCATTATTTATTTTGACCAATGGGGCGGACATCTACTGACAGGGCATGATGGGAGTAGTTTGACCACTTACAGCTGGGGCACATTCAGCCGGGCACAACGTTGTGGAACGATCACATATACATATTTTATGAAGAACAAACATGCCAATCGGACATGTAGACATTTAGAAATGATGTCAGCAATGTTCCACAAAGTTTTCCTATACTGAACATGGCACAGGGGTGTATTCACTAGGAACCAAATGAACCAAACGGAAGCCAACAGAAGCAAACAGAACAAAACAGGGAGGGACCTACACCTGTCACAAACGTTTTCCGTTTGGAGCAAAGGGTTTCCGTTGCAAAGCGTTTGCAACTGTTTGCTATGGTCTTGGTCTGAATGAATACACCCCAGGTGTTTTAGTATACCCTGTGGCTCAATGTACAGTAGAGACACACACACCGCCCTGAGGCTGTTCTCCTGTAAGATCCCCCAGTTTCTGGGGTGAAAAATGACCCGTTCATGAGAGCCTTCAGTCATTAAAGGCCACGTCCAAGCACTCGCCTATGACCACTCGAGGTCAAAGGTCACCAAAGGGCCCTGTTCACAGCATGGCCTGCCAGTGGTGGGGCGCAGCTACTCTCTTTACGATCCCTCATTACATTAGGGGTCAGCCCCAGCCTCCATCCCTCTATCCCTCCTTCCCTCTTTCCCTCCTTCCCTACATCCCTCCATCCCTCTGTTGAAGGGAATAATATTCCAACAAATTCTCGTATTAATTTCTGCAAAAACATAGTCAACACAATTACAAAGGAGGTGAGAGAGAGAAATAGTGAAAGGATGACTTGCAAGAAGAGACAGGGGAGGTGAGATGAGAAAGACAGAAGAAAGAGACAAGGAGGCAGAGGAGTGGGTGAAAGTATGAAGGCACGATGGAGAAAGGCTTCCTGACTGTCAGACAGTGCAGACTGATTCCTCTCCCCACTTCCTCTCCTAGAAAATTACATATTGATCAATCTTACAAGCCCACAAACAATGCGGGAGATAAAGGCGAGTATCAGAAGGGAAATAAATAAATATACACTTACACCACCTGTCCAAAACTGGAGAGCTGGAGGGCTGGAGAGGGGGGAAAGGAATGCCAATTTCAGAGCTTGGGAAAAGCAGGACAATCCATCAGCCACACCCTCATCATGGGAAAAGTGGTGTGATAGTGTGTGCGTGCGCCTTAGCCCAGGCAGCGGTTTGAACACGTTTTAACCCTGGCTGACAGTGAGCAAACAGACCCTCATCTCCAATTCGCTCTATCGGTTAAACTCTGAGCTCTTGCCAGCCTTTTTAATAATTAACAAGGCGTACATTTCTATAGGCCTCTCCTGATGCAGGATATGTATCTTCTGTCCCATCAGTGTCTCCTCCACACGCCCATAGGGACAAGTCCTTAACATCAGACTTGTAATGATGCAACTTAAATCAAAGAAATGGTAGGTCAATGGACAGAGCATTATTACTTCTGACTGGAGATCCCATTAGAACTACTGTGAATCTATATACAGTGAAACTATTTCAAAGTAAGTGCTGTAATTTAAATACTCACCATTGGACACGGTGCCTTTTATCAAATCAAGGTTTTTAGTCAAATACAGACAATTCACAAGTTTCTGTCTTAACTTTAATTATGTAAATATGCGTACACCGTGGTAAACAAGTAAAAGAAGAAGAATTCAATTGTGTGGAAGTGTCACGACTTCCGCCGAAGTCGGTCCCTCTCCTTGTTTGGGCGGTGTTGGGCGGTCGACGTCACCGGTCTTCTAGCCATCGCCGGTCCACTTTTCATTTTCCATTTGTTTTGTCTTTGGTTTTTACACACCTGGTTTCAATTCCCCATTTACATGTTCATTATTTAACCCTCTGTTTTCCCCATGTTTGTGTGCGTAATTGTTCCTATTGATGTCAGTCCAGTTGGTGGGCTTGGTATTTTGTTTCTACTTTGTAAGATTTTGAGTCAACTACGTTGTGTTGCTCATCTCTGCTGTCCTGCGCCTGACTCTCATT
This sequence comes from Hucho hucho, assembly GCA_003317085.1. Taxonomy (NCBI): domain Eukaryota; kingdom Metazoa; phylum Chordata; class Actinopteri; order Salmoniformes; family Salmonidae; genus Hucho; species Hucho hucho. Next base: position 817,538 of record QNTS01000178.1, on the reverse strand, counting down.
GCACTACTACACCAAGCCTTCTGACAGGAATTGTGTATTCTTTTTCATCAGAGGCTATATATATAAACTTTTGCCTCTGGGGGTGCTCTTGAGCAAAAAGGGGTCCCCAAAATGGACAGAAATATGGCCTAGAAATGACCTCACTGGACAGAAAACACATCAATATGCAAAGCTTATATTGTTTGCCTAAAACCAACAATGTGTGTGGTTTCATGAGAGAAGAAGTGCATTTAATTGATACACTGTATACGCATACGTATCATACAGATAACACTCAAATCAAAATGTGAGTTAAGCGTTCAGCAAATAAAAATCCAAATTGCATCATTAGAATCAACATACTATGCCAGTCATCAGAATGGTATCACTCCCGGTGAGAAAGTGAAGTGGCTTAAACGCAGAGTTATGGTTATACTGGGTGATGTGGCAACGTCTGTCGGACTCTGAACCATGGCACATCTCACTGAATAATTAAGTGTTTGCATTACATTCTCCAACTGGCCATCGACCATCCCCGCCAAAACAGCTATTGAATATTGCTCCTTAAACAAATTATGACAGGGACCTTCCTCACCGATTGACCCTTACTGACCCCTTATATCTTGGATATTTATTGCTCTCCTTCCCGGGTTTCTCCCGATAACGCTGTGCTTACATTAAGCAGGCGGGAAGGCCGTAAATCCTGGTGTGGAGCAGCCGGGCGGCCGGTCATAAACACCAGCACTATAGGATTTCTACACAAAGAAAGCTATGCAACAGCCTCCCTCCCTCCCTCCCTCCCTCCCTCTACTCCCTACCCCATCTCCTCCCCTCTCCTCCCCCTCTCCATAGCCATGATCCGGAGAGATGCTATCTCTCCACTTAAGAAAGGAACAAACAAGATTATACTGTAAGTTATCCTCGATTACCGCTACAAATCTGGAGGGTGAAAGATGATAAAGTAAACCAGCCTGCTCTCTGTTCCTTTTCTTACCTTACAGATTTACCGGACAAAGAAGAGGAGCCTTTCATATGCAGTATTTTTCAAATACAGTCAGGTCGGCTGGAGAAAAATGTGACAACAGCTGGTGGTTTTTGTGCGACTCATTTCGTGTGTGTGTGTGTGTGTGTTTTTGTGTGTCTCTGTGTGTTTTTGTGTGTGTGTGTGTCTCTGTGTGTGTCTGTCTGTGTGTCTGTGTGTGTGAGCGCACGCGTGTGTCTGTGCGTGTGAGCGCACGCGTGTGCGTCTGTGTGCGTGTATTCCTGCATGCGTGCCTGTACGTGTGCATGTGTGTGTGTGTGAGCCTGCACTGCATAAACCCCTCTCCAGCATAGTTAACATTGTGGATACACTTTATAAACACGTGCATTCTGACTGACAAAAATAATCATGTCAAACCAACTTCACAGCTCTGAGCGACCTCTAAAGGAACTCCTTCCATTATAGCTTCACTCTATTCCCACGTCTCTTCCACAGCACTCTCTACATCTGTGCTGCCTCGACTCTGACTGCGATTCGTCACAAAACGACAGAGCAGAACCAAATGCGACACCTAGAAGTCTATTCATGTCATACAGTAGAGCGAGGGGGATTTCCCCCCCTTCTCCTCTCTCGCAACAACCATCAATTTAGCTCTGTGGTGGCCAGTCAGCGCCACTCTGTCCCAGCTGTGTTTGACACAATTTATCTGCTCTAGTGAAGCAGATCATTTTTGATTATTAACCTCCCACCCAAAAAAGAAAAGCTCCTCCAAAGGTTAAGATGCAAAATGACAACCTTGCGCGATTCCCCACCCGGACAATCAAACACTTGACTGATACAGCTGCAGAGCTACTCCATCAAGCCCTCCCTCTCCGAGTGCCACTCGACACACTCTCACAAGTCCTCCCTCCCTCCATTCTTCAATATGTTTTCACCATGCACCTTTTCATCCTTATTCCATTCCTCTGTCTCTATCCATCTCTATCTCTTTCTCACTGTCTCCCAATATAATATTTTTGTTTTCCACTTTCGCTGTCTTCTTAGCTCCCTCTCTCTCTAGCTCTCGCAGTCTGTCTGTGTGAGTGTGTGTATAGTCTGCCCACACTGTCTCCCAATTTAATATTTTTGTTTTCCACTCTCGCTGTCTCCTTTAGCTCCCTCTCTCTCTAGCTCTCGCAGTCTGTCTGTGTGTGTGCGTGTGTGTGTATAGTCTGCCCATTAAATTATAGTCCTTTCAAATAAAAGGTTGAACTTTCTTTACCCACTCATGTGGATGAAGAATCTGCTAGTCTCCTGCTGCTCCAAATTCCTCCCTTAGAATTTTGAGCACATGTGCGCAGGCACTCACGCACGGTGCCTTCCAGTCAAGTCGCCTGCTATTCCATATTCATGCTCACAGAACATTCATGTCACACATATAAACACACACACACGTGGTGGATGATGTATCTACCAGCCGGCTGTTCTGAACCCCTCTCCCTGACATCTTCATTCTACACACACCGTGCCATTACGCCTACCCATCCAATAAATTAAGCCCATTTACTCTTCTGAATTATGTTATGTTTATTGATGCTCGTATAATTTAATTTCACACAAATTCCATTAAATATTATGCTCTCTGTCACAGAGCGGCGCTTCCAGGAGAAGGAAATGTAATCGGGTTATAATGGATCTGAGCGCTGCATTACAGTGGGGATCCCGACAGACTATTGTCATCTTAATAACGCGAGGGACACGCAAAAAGCAAGCACACAGATCGATGGGCCCCGTGACGATGCCGTGAAACTGCACTAAGTGACAGGTGGCTTTCATAGCCTGGATTACTTAGCGAAATAGGCAGAGGGCCTGTGCACTGTACACAGAATATCACCTCTAGGGTAATACAATGACACTGATCCATCCATTTCACATTAAATTGAACAACAGAAGTAGGGCTAAGGATGTCTACAGGGCCAAATTCAGCAAATCACAATATGACTACGTAACAATCAACAATAACTAATCATTTTGTTCACTGTACTCAGTTCATGTAGTTGGATTGGCAGTTAACTTCTATACATATCAACTTCCGCTAGAGTGACTCAAGGACAGTGCTTTGACATGGGCTGTAGGATAACATGTGTTTACGTATCCTTTACCAGACACTGCTGACCGTCCTATTCCCATCATGCAACAGTTGAAGCAGAGTAATAACTGGAATTAGGCGCTCACTGACAATTCTGACACGCTTGTGCTAAATGTCAGCCAATCCTGACTCATCTCTCCGAACTATAATCTTCCACAACACGTTTTAGTGTGCTTCTCTCCGTCACGACAATAAACATGAATTTTGTCATTGTCATGCTGATAGGAGGGAAACAGAGGGACTAAAGCAGATACCTAATAAGCTTGTGTATTGTACACTTATTGTGTATTGTACACTTATTGTGTATTGTGTGTGACTAAATAAAAAAAGTGCTTTGAATTGTAAATGGTAGACATTCGTGTATTTTATATATAGATACTGTTTGTTGTTTCAATATTTTTCCCAAGTTGTGCTTCATAAGAAATATACAGTATTATACATAACTTCATACTGATATGGCAGGTAAGCTTTTCCTGTTTGCTGTGTTTAGGCCACACTACAAACTGTTTGTGACATCCAAAACATGAACAGCCCAACCAATAATCCCTGTCCATACACATAAATTGCCGCTGGTGAGCCAGAAAGGGTCCCCTAAATGGACAGAAATATTGTCTAGAAATTACCTCATTGGACAGAAAGGGACACCTCACTTAAGCCACCATTTCTCCTGCCCAGTTCTTTGGTAAAGTGACAGGCTTATTGAGAATAACTTTCTCCCATGCTTCCCAATAAGCCATTTATAAAGCTTAGGCTGGAGTTTATCAAGTCCCTGTAATAAGAAGCATGTACCCTCAGTCCACAGTGACTTTGTCTTCATTTACTAGCTGCTGTAACATGTGTTGGATAGGATTAATTAGCTGCTTTCATGTATTAGAAATAGCCTGAGAGTTTCCTGTGGTGTGCTCCCCAAGGTAGATGACTTTAAAAGGAGCTTTTTCTTCATTCCAGCACTTAGGTTTATTACTGATTCCCAGACTGTCGAATTTTAAAGAAATATGCCTTTAAAATGAGAGGTTAATTGTTTTACCTTTTGGTGGGGAAATACCAGCAATACCAGCCGTATAGAATCCAAGATGGCCTCTATAGAAAGGATCCTACTGGTTGCCCAGTAACAAAAAAAGGAAAAGAGGGCAGAAAGAGAATGGGGATACGCTTAAACATTTTCCTTGTCTCCAAACTAAAAGTCACATGTTATGTTACCTCATAGGCCCTTTTTCACCCAATGAAGGGGGAACTGTCATTTTCAGCTGGCTTGTCTCATCGATGGTGACTAGGGAGATGGTGAGTGCTTCACTGAGGCCAAATAACACATCACAATCAACTGGCCTCAAACTGCCTCAAGTGAGTGTAAACCACAGCTAGCATCACAAATTATCCTCTCTGTTTAGGCCAATCATTTTGCTGATCAAATATTGTTATTGTTATTATTGTTTGTCATTATGGCTGCAATAACAGACGAGAGGATGCCTAAACAAACAGTAAACTAAACAGTCGCTTATCTGTGTACATCTGGGACAAAAAAGTTTACACAAATACAAAACAAAAAACCAAAGTCCATAAACTGGACATCATGGCACATCAAACTAGACAGAAAAAAGCACTTTATGTGAGTCTCTTCCTGTTGTCTCGTGTTGTGGTCTGTGTTTATCAGAGACAGACGCAGACACTAAGGAACTTATTTGATATCAGAACTAAACAAAATGTTTAATGGGGACAGGCCATGACTTACTTTACGTAATCCTCTTGGGTCCCTTGGGAGCAATGGGATGTCCACCTACAGTGCATTCGGAAAGTATTCAGACACCCTCACTTTTTACACATTTTGGTACATTACAGCCTTATTCTAAAATATATATATATTTTAAAATCATTCTCATCAATCTACACACAAGACTGAGCAAAAACAGGTTTTAAATTTATGAGAAAAAAAAAGGAAATATTACATTTACATAAGTACTGTATTCAGACCCTTTACGACCCAGCGATTATAGCCTCTAGTCTTCTTGGGTAAGACGCTATAAGCTTGGCACGCCTGTTTTCGGGGGGTTTCTCCCATTCTTCTCTGAAATCCTCTCAAGCTCTGTCAGGTTGGATGGGGATTGTCACTGCGTAGTTATTTTCAGGTCTCTTCCAGAGATGTTTGATCTGGAAGAGTCCGGGCTCTGGCTGGGCCACTCAAGAACATTCAGAGACTTGTCTCGAAGCCACTCCTGCGTTGTTTTGGATGTGTGCTTAGGGTTGTTGTCCTGTTGGAAGGTGAAGATTTGCCTCAGTCTGAGGTCCTGAGCGCTCTGGAGCAGGTTTTCATCAAAGATCTCTCTGTACTTTGCTCCATTCATCTTTCCCTATTTCCTGACTAGTCTCCTAGTCCCTGCCGCTGAAAAACATCTCCACAGCATGATGCTGCCACCACCATGCTTCACCGTAGGGATGGTGCAGGGTTTCCTATAGACGTGACGCTTGGCAATCAGGCCAAAGAGTTCAATCTTGGATTCATCAGACCAGAGAATCTTGTTTCTCATGGTCTGAGATTCCTTTACGTGCCTTTTGGCAAACTCCAAGCGGTCTGTCATTTGCCTTTTACTGTGGGAGATATTTCACCTTCAAATCTGGTAATTTCCAACTCAATGGCTGTGTGACAGTCACATGTAGCCACACAGCTAAATATCCCTATCCTTCGCACTGTAACATTTATTTGCACCAAAGATTTTCATGGCCAATCAAATCAAATCAAATACTATTGGTCACATACACACAATTAGCAGATGTTGCAAAATGCTTATGTTCCTAGCTCCAACAGTGCAGCAGTATCTAACAATTCACAACAATACACACACATCTAAAAGTAAAATAATGGAATTAAGAAACAGTTGAAGTCGGAAGTTTACATACACCTTAGCCAAATACTCTTTAAACTTTTCACAATTCCTGATATTTAATACTAGTAAAGATTCCCTGTCTTAGGTCAGTTAGGATCACCACTTTATTTTAAGAATGTGAAATGTCAGAATAATAGTAGAGAGAATGATTGATTTCAGCTTTTATTTCTTTCATCACATTCCCAGTGGGTCAGAAGCTTACATACACTCAATTAGTATTTGTTAGCATTGCCTTTAAATTGTTTAACTTGTGTCAAATCTTTCGGGTAGCCTTCCACAAGCTTCCCACAATAAGTTGGGTGAATTTTGGCCCATTCCTCCTGACAGAGCTTGTGTAACTGAATCAGGTTTGTAGGCTTCCTTGCTCGCACACGCTTTTTCAGTTCTGCCCACAAATTTTCTATAGGATTTAGGTCAGGGCTTTGTGATGGCCACTCCATTACCTTGACTTTGTTGTCCTTAAGCCATTTTGCCACAACTTTGGAAGTATGCTTGGGGTCATTGTCCATTTGGAAGACCCATTTGTGACAAAGGTTTAACTTCCTGACTGATGTCTTGAGATGTTGCTTCAATATATCCACATAATTTTCCTGCTTCATAATGTCATCTATTTTGTGAAGTGCACCAGTCCCTCTTGCAGCAAAGCACCAACACAACATGATGCTGCCACCCCCGTGCTTCACGGTTGGGATGGTGTTCTTCGGCTTGCAAGCCTCCTTCTTTTTCCTCCAAACATAACGATGGTCATTATGGCCAAACAGTTCTATTTTTGTTTCATCAGACCAGAGGACATTTCTCCAAAAAGTACGATCTTTGTCCCCATGTGCAGTTGCAAACCGTAGTCTGGCTTTTTTATGGCGGTTTTGGAGCAGTGGCTTCTTCCTTGCTGAGCGGCCTTTCAGGTTATGTCGATATAGGACTGGTTTTACTGTGGATATAGATACTTTGTACCTGTTTCCTCCAGCATCAGGTCCTTTGCTGTTGGTCTGGGATTCATTTGCACTTTTCGCATCAAAGTACGTTCATCTCTAGGAGACAGAACGCGTCTCCTTCCTGAGCGGTATGAAGGCTGCGTGGTCCCATGGTGTTTATACTTGCGTACTATTGTTTGTACAGATGAACGTGGTACCTTCAGGCGTTTGGAAATTGTTCCCAAGGATGGACCAGACTTGTGGAGGTCTACAATTTTTTTTCTTAGGTCTTGGCTGATTTCTTTTGATTTTCCCATGATGTCAAGCAAAGAGGCACTGAATTTGAAGGTAGGCCTTGAAATACATCCACAGGTTCACCTCCAATTGACGCAAAGGATGTCAATTAGCCTATCAGAAGCTTCTAAGCCATGACATAATTTTCTGTCTGTGTGGGTGGACCATTTCACGTCGTCAGTGATGTGTACGCCTAGGAACTTGCAGCTATCCACCTTCTCATCTGTGGTTCAGTCGATGTTAATTTGGGCGTGCTCCTTTCCTGAAGTCCACAATCAGTTCCTTTGTTTTGTTGACGTTGAGTGAGAGGTCTCCCAGGGCCCTCACCTCCTCCCTGTAGGCTGTCTTGTCATTGTTGGTAATCAGGCCTACTACTGTTGTGATAATGACTCAACACATGGTGTTTATTTCAAAAATCAAAGACACACCTTTATTGAATTGTTGCATATATTAATTCTAAACTGAGTGCACACTCTTAACCGTCCTGCTGTGTTCCGGTCAAATTGGACCGATTTACAAGTTTTCTCTCTGAAAAATGTAGTTAATTTAATCTGATTGTCATAAGGTTCCATGACTTTGTCCACACAGGCCATCTGAACACACAAAATACAGTTTGATTATTTTCATTACATTTTGGGTGTTTTACTTAACTTTTGTACACTTGTGGTGTTCCCGGTCATGACCGGTCATTAGAAACAAATGGGTGAGACTACAACTAGTTTATAATATTGAGTTCAGCCACATACCCATTCATCAGATGGACACACTACCTCTCCCAGACCCCCACTAGCACACACGCATACACACACACACACACACACACACACACACACACACACACACACACACACACACACACACACACACACACACACACACACACACACACACACACACACACACACACACACACACACACACACACACACACACACACACACACCTCACTCCCCTTCTTGGCTTCCATGGCAACCCCCACGGGAACCTTTCCCCAATAGAATCACCTGTTGGCATTCTCAAAAACAGTCGCAACATTGTTTCAATAATATATTTAACTTTTCTTACAGCTCTGGTATATAAAGCTGTTTTAAGGCCTAGCTCACAATGATGAGGAAGAGGGCCCTGCTGAGGTTGTTGTTACATTCCGGTCAAAGAATGGGAATTTGTCCTGGTCTTCATCCCCACCAGTAAAGGTCGGCTGTCGGCTGAAAATGTTATCAGGATGACCCCAGGGCCAACGAGATATTCCATATCCCGGGATGAAAACATAAAATCCTGCCACTATTTAAACATTTGAAATGGTTTCAAAACAAATGTCCTTTTTAAACTTTGACACAAAGTAGTCTGTGATAAATAGCACAAAATGTTTCATCTGAGTACTTGTTATAGTCGAAATAATCCATACATTAAGCTTTTTTTTTTAACCAAAACAACGAGTTGTGTGAGCTCAGGTCAATGAGGCCTACAGGCCATGAATAGCAAATAGAAGATAAAAACTTGTAATGTTCGCAAGACCTTAAGTTGATAAAAAGATCTAACACAACATTAGGTGATAATCTATGTATTATTATGGATTTATAATCAGCTATAATGGGGTGGTCATTTTGGACCGGGAAGACAAAATTAATTAACATGAAACGAACACAACAGGAGGGTTTCATTTATATTTTTAACATAATCTTAATCTAACAATTATTTCTATGTTTTACCATTTTAGTTTCTGCAGCTCATTTCTGGTGCGTTGTCTACTTGGTGGCCACTTGGTGGCCAGGTCATGCATGTTGGAGGGCGTGATGCTAATTGGCATGTCCTATTCTCCTGAAAGGGAGGGGCGTGTTGGGTGATATACCTCCATCTAGCAGATTTCTCAGGTTAAAATGTTACACTAGAACTTTCTATTTAAAATGCATATATTTAAAACGTATCATGCTAATTTGCACATTCATGCTTAAAATCATGTTAACGCTAAACATTTTAAGAATTGATCCTTGATCATTTATGTGTATCTTTGTAACCTACCTACCTAAATGTATTTGGAACTGGCCATTCCCTTTATATTCTGTGTGCTAACATTATGGTTTGAGCTAACTTTTGGAGCTGTGCCTGTTATGCTATGTAGACAGCAGTAATGCATGTATCTATGCTTGAGGAGTTAGAACAGTTTTACTTTCATTCTTTTACAGACCTTTAAGTACTCTTTTTGTGCACTATGGTTTTTGACTTCTCTTACTTTGTAAACAACTTAAAGTTTGGGAAAATAGAACACTGAGTCACTCGTTGCCTGCTTGGTCATCCCCTACAAGTTGCTAAACAACAGATTGAAATTTGCTTCCTGCATTGTCTGTGTTCCAGCGAGTTCTCGCGGGAATACAACCAGATCTCGTGGTAACGCTTATAAAAGGAATTTTAATAGTACAAAAGGTGTCGTATGCTTAGCGTTCATAGCCATTGTTATCAACTGTATCACAGAAATGGAATGTAAATCACAGGAAATAGATGTTGTAGTGGCAGCTGCAGAGAAGTACTTGGGTGTATGAGATTTTACTGCAGAAACGTTACAAGGTGTGTTGCTTACTGCTTGGATGGATAGTGTGGAATAAATGCAGTGGCACACGGACACAGCTCGACTTTAGTACCCTCTCAAGGTATGAAAACGTCTGACAGAGTTTGATTAGCCCTTTAAGTATGTTAAGTGACCTCTGTGACACCCTCTCCTTAATGTTATATACTCTCTTGTGGTCTGTAAATATGGACCATATAGTTCAATACTGCAGTTCCCTATCCACTACTCCACACAGCCAAGGTGATTTTAGCAGCCTATGTTGATGATGCTTGCTGACACATACACTAGCTGTTTAGAGCACACCAGTGATTACCTAGTTGAGATAAGTGCCCTAGTGGCCTACAGGGTCAAACTCGGCCAACCTGATCCTCTACCTCTTTACTTCAATGGCAGATTAACAACAAATGATGTGGCTCCTCATTTAAGCGCCATTAGTCTATCACATCGGGTCAGTGTCGATACACTCGGTTAACAGATGTCTTCTGTTGTCTAAAGCCCGCCCGCTTTATGTTTCACGCACCAGTGGTCACAGATGCACGTCGCTATGGTAACATCGTTCATCTCCAGATCGCACAGGAAACACGCTCCCCAATCAAACTTAATTATACCATATTGCTTTTCTTGTCCAACAATAAAGGAGGTTGCTGGGGGTGGAGGGGGGGTGAGATTTAATGAAATTATTGGGACACTTCGTTTTCTGTTCAGCGCGGCGAGAGTGAGATGCGACGTGATGGACGCCGCATGTCAAAATGCCTATTGATGAAGCGCAAAAAAACCAATTTGTAGTCATAAGGCAACTACCTTCCAATTATGTTAGTGCCAGAGCATTCCTCAAGCCCAGCAACTTCAATCCTTCTCTCTTTTCTGAGTGGCTAGACCATTGCCCTTGGCAGACAGGTACCGAATGGGCTGCTCTCTACATGCTGCCTTTAATGTTTTATTGATTTGCTTAGCATATGCCCCAATTCAACTCACATACTCCCACATTATTGCCCTTTGTACTCACCATGTGACCTGCCCCCCCATGAAATTACATTATTGAAATATGTTAACCCCCTTTCAGATAAATTGATTGATCATTCCGAAACTACAATCCCTCAGCAACGTAATGTTTTCTACCTCATAAGAGTATCCCATTACTCACCCAATTGTTTGACTGAATCAGGTGACATATTAAAGTGGAAATATAAAACAACACTTCAAATATACAAACGTACCAATTCAAAATGCCTAATGAAAAAAAAAAAGCTTAAGCTCACCACTCGGCCAATGATGCATGTGGGCTCCAACAGTCCACCATATATACCACATTCCACCATATAAATAGCGATTCTTGGCAAGAGCTCTGCATTCGAATGGTCAAAATTAAGAGAGAGGGTAGGGGAGTGCTGATTGTCACTACATTCCAGTCCCTTACTATAGTGTTCTTGAGAACTGGGTGGTGATGAAGAGAGGCACAATATACTGTATTACAGATGAATACATTACTGCTATTGATACACATTGGTTGTACAGTACGGTGGCTCACTTGCCTCAACTACGGTGCAACAACAACAAATATCTTGACGTTTGTGGAAATAAGTTTGGGAGGGAAGTGTAGAAGAGAAAGGGAGGAGGCAGAGAGATGGAGATCGTCATGGTACAGCGACTAGATCTCTTTTGATTAAGGCGTGGTCAATTTTCAAGTCTCGCCTAAAGAGGACACCCCATTATATTTCAGTCCCAATCTAAAGAGGCTATCAGTGAATTCAGAGTGAATATTGTACCATTATCTATCCAAGCCCGATTTAAAGTTAAGAGATTGATCTCGTAGCTCCTCCTTGGATTGGTCTTTGGAACAAACACGACCAAAGGTTTGTGCGCTGAGGGTGATATATTGTGCTCATGTTGGTGTGCGTGTGCTTGTGTGTGTACTGCATGCATGCTCCCATGTTCATGATGAATATACGTCTGCCAGGTCGTCGGACACCCTCCATCTCTGTGCGGCAGGCAGCTGAGGAAAAGAGGGGGATCTCAGACAGAACACACAACAGGGACAGACACAGCTTATTCCCAGACAATGTCAATAGCTCAAGGGTAAAATCATTTGTCACCTGGGTGAAATCGCTCTGAATGTATACATTTATTATTGTCACTATTTAATTCATGACTGGGGCGCCAAGAGAAATACCAAGGGTCTGTATTACTATCTCATTTACAAATCACACTCGAGAAAGCTTCAAGGGCATCTGGGGTTCCTCTCTGAGAAAAGGAGAAAAATATCCCTTTTCACGGCTCTCTGTCGTCATGTTACTCATTAATCTGTTTGTCCAATCAAAAAAAAGTTTGGCGTAACATTCATACTAGTTTTTATTGTCGGGAATAGTAGTTAACGTAGAAAACCGTTGAGAAAATATTATTTCATGACACATTTAGGTTAAAATAAGCTTCTTCCCCAGATGAACAATGACTAAAGGTATTTTACAGAACAAATGTGTGTCATCGATCACATGGGATATCAGGATCCCTGTTGTATGTTTTGACATTTTTGACAAACAATAGAGGTTTCAGTATACCGTGCACAGGCAGGTTCTTCTTTATTCTTGTAATTGTATTCTGAGTATGACTGTGTAAAATACCTAATTTAATAAGACTTAGTCTCATAATTGTTTGCAATAAACTTCAAATCTGATTTTGAGACCATGTTTAAGGTCAAACAGTGACCCTATGGCAAATGACCCTATGACATCTCAGTAACTTATCACTCGAGTGGTTGTTGTCACTTTTTACATCACTTGTTCTCCCAGCCATTCAGAGGCCTCCCCGCCCATTAACAGGGCCCCATTGTAAGACGGCCCCATCAATCTATCCAGTACTGGAGGGGTTAACAGCTCTAATTTAATATCATCACTGCCTTTGCTGTTATTATATCTCTCTGCATATGAAGCTATCAATCATAAACATCAGCCCCAGCCCCCTACTAAGCCCCTTCTTCTCCCACAGATGGGCACAGACGCACACACACACTATTCTCAGAGGGACCACCCAGGTACATGGGAGTAATTATTTCAACAACATTGTCTTACATCAACAAGGCCAGCCCTCTTCATCCTGCAGTACATCATCTCTACAGCATGGGCTTAGCAAAGCCTGGCTTTCATTTAGTAACCTTCAGTGACAATCTATAATTTACATTCATCTACTAACACAGTGTAGTATATTACTACAGTATTCTAGTCGATCACTAATCCATTTCACACATCCACCTATATGTAGTTTTCACCTACCAGTCAATTTGTCGCTCTTATTCGTTTCATGGAATTGGTCATCTTGGTTTATTCTTTGTAGATTTTGTTTTTAATTCCAAAGTGTTCTGACATCCTAAACATTGTCTTATCCAAAGACATTACAAATCATCTGCCATTTGGCCCAGATTGTGGTGTCAGTAGAGCACAGTCTGCTTCTGACTGGCATGTGTGCCTGCGTGCGCACGTGCGCGCTCAAGAGCAATGCAGCATCCCCTTTCATATTTACCTTTTATTGTGATCATTTCCAATTGATTCTCTACGAGCCATTACAAAGCTAATGGGCTGTGAGAAGCAGGGAGAACACAGGAGAGGAGGGGACCTATGGGAAAAGGTAGCAGATTGATAGAGTGGTGAGATGAAAAAGTACACAGGGAGATGAAAGGAGAGAACTCAGAACACAACGATCCCAATCTGCAGTAAGCCATCGCCACAGTCCTTAGCCATGATTATACTCTAAAGTACCAATTATGCTGCGTCAGAAAACTACGACCGAGTTGATACTCTACAATAAAGCAAATAATTTCCAGTTGGAAGGACAGAAAATGTTAATATGAGGGGTGGAAGATGGGGCGAGCATCTCTGTTAAAGGAAGTAGCTAATGAGGTTTAATGATGCGTGTCAGGAAGCCACAGCATGCAGGGGAAACACAGCTGGCTTCATTTTGTAAACTATTTGATATACACATCTATCCAGCTCACAATTATCAGCTTCTCACAGACCACTGGGGACAGTTTAGGAACTACAATCAGGGCATTTTTCCCCGTTCCCCAAATTACAAGGAAAATACATTAATATTATACTGCTGGTCCCGGCCTCTCAACGCGCCCGCGCAACAGCACAGATGGGGACTCGTGACTGGTGTTATGTTGCCCTAGAGTTCGTAAGACATTAGTGATTATTGGATTTACATAGTAGTACATATATGATTGCTAAGAGGAAGGACTGCGTTTGCAACCTGTGATTAGATGCCAGGTAATGACAAAGCAGTGGAAATGTGTTGAGCACCTTTAAGCCTTTTCCCTTCTTTTATCGTAATGAAAAATAGTTGTGACGCAGCAATGAAATGAAGAGATTGTAACATTATTAGAGCTTTCCCAGACTACTCGAATTTTTCACCTCCCCTGCGTGTGAAAAGGATTTCCCCAGACTTAAAAAAGGGGTGCTATCTGACTAGCCACTTCTGTTTCGATGGGCCTATTTAGTATGTTATTGTGGTTTTCCGATCCCATTATAAATATTTGAGGGGAAGCATTTATCACTGAGATACTGTATATGAGGCCAGAAGAGTTTCCTGTGTAAGCAAAGGTCAGTGATTTGGAAGTGTAAACATATGAGTGACTGGGTAACCTTGTGTGATGCCTGTGACCTGGGACACGATTGTCCCCAAGAACATGGAATGTGGTCAACAAAATGTTTTAGCATTATGAGAGACCACAATGTAGGAATTTTACCATTGCATTTTGATCTTCGAGAATACATTTAGATATTTGATAATACATTGTAGAAAGAGGACCAATATGATTATGTGAGACAGTGAGCTAATATCATGCGATTCACCTTGATTAAAAAGGCTTAACTCTTAACCGTATTCAACAAACAGTATTCCACAGATAAGCTTGTTCTGCTACTGAAAATAGACAAAACTATCAAATATCAGAAATTCAATTCAGACAAACACTCATGTATCTTGAGGCACCAAACTTCTTCTCAGACATGAGACTCTGTCAAGTCTGCTGACTTGGACCTATCTGCCATAGTTGTGTCAGAGAGGCGCTGTTAGATGCACAGCCTGCTTGGAGATGGTCCTTTTCACCAGTCAGTCGTGTCTGTGGGTCGCGACGTGCGAGGAGCCACATAATTAGGGCACCATGTGATGGCCTGAGCTTTTCCATTACACCCTGAGACCGCGTCCTCTCTTCCTTTCTCCCTCTCTCCTCTGTTCTGTCTTTCCCACCAGCACTGGGGCTGTCTTAACAAGCACCGCCAAGCGCCCCGGCCCGCTGCTGGTAACTCTGAGTGTTTATCACACTGCGCAATGTGCAGGTGACACTAATTATGAGCAGATGACAGTGGCAGTCCCCAATGTAGACCAGATGGCGATGCGAGGGTCATACACGTAGCGCCGTGGGGGAGAGGGGGAAGGAGGAGGGAGGGGTTCTCCTACCGCTATCTCCTTTCCCCCTGCCTCCCCACGTCACAGGGTAAAACCACTAATGACAGGCTCGTTTTCAGACCATGAGAAGTGAAATGAGGGGGACAGCGGGCGACGGCTGAGCCACAGCATGCTTCAGATCAGGCCAACGGCTTGGGAAGGTTTGGGCAACGTAAATTGGCAGCTTCCTGTGCATCCCTCCCGCACGCCCTATTGAGGCCATGTTGCCCTGCACGCCGCGTTAGCTCTCAAAGGCTGTGCACGGTGTGTTCCAGAGGTAAACGCGTGCACATACACTCACGTACAAACGCATGCAAACAGTTGTAGGTACTGAGGCATGTATGCATACTTGCTTGTACACACACATACACACACCGTTGGAAAAGGCCAGGCATAGCTGGACTGCGTCATTGGAGTGTGGTGTAAGGAGCATTTAGACAGAAAGCCCTCTTGGAGGAAGGACTCATTCCTGTTACTGAATTTTTCATGAAATTATGCCTGGTAAAAACCGGCAGTGGTGGAAAAAGTACCCAGTTGTCATACATGCCTAAATGAAAAATGACTCAAGGAAAAGTGAAAGTTACCCAGCAAAATCCTACTTGAGTAAGTCTAAAAATATTTGGTTTTAAATATACTTAAGTATCAAAAGTAAATGTAATTGCTCAAATATACTTAAGTACCAAAACAAGTACTTTTGGTCATCAAGGAAAATGCATGGAGTAAAAAGTACATGATTTTCTTTAGGAATGTAGTGAAGTAAAATAATACAAATAGTAAAGTAAAGTACAGATACCCCAAAAAACGTAAAAGTAGTACTTTAAAGTATTTTTACTTAAATATTTTACACCACTGAAAACCGGTAAAAAAATAACCATGACTTAGTTGTCATGTCCATGTTCCATCACTAACCTGAAGGCAATCAAGTGTGTATACCTCCTCCTGTAGCTTACATGTGGCAAAAATATCGAAGTGTTTTTCATTTTCAAATAGGACAGTCATGGTTTAAATATAAGTACTATAGACAGTTAATTCAGTTTAATTTTAATGAGACAGTTACATAACATCATTGTTGATGCTCAGCCTTTCTATACTTTAGTATCTATCCCACCACCACCTATATTGCATGCCACTGTGTTCTTTTACCTTCTGCTCTGCAAAGTGTCTATGATTTTTGAAGCATTTACGTAGCGCTTATGAACCCTTTATGCATTATATATAAAGCCTACTGTATAGAAGTTGTACTTTGTTTAAAGTGGGAGCATACAGTCTCTAGAATGTCTGATACTTGCTTTATACCTGTGTAGCCTAAGCATTGCTGCTTTGTATGCTGTGGGTCTGTGTGGAACTCTCACCTGTGTACCAGCCCTGACAGGTGCCCCTGAAGCACCTTCACAAAGCATTCCACACAGCAGGAGGCACTCACGATCTAGATGTGATCTTCCTCATCAATGTCAAAAAGAAAACAAAGATACTGAGAGAAATTCTATCACTAAATATATTTCGCTGAGATAATGAGAAGTGTACATTAAGAAATCATTATGGCAAATGTAAAACATGTTATTCCAATATATTACAGTTTTATTACCTGTTTCAAAAAGTGATAACATCAATCATAATCAGACAGTGTATCATGCTGGTATCAGTTCGGCCCATTGTTTCCAGCAGGTTGAAACTATATAGCAGTCTATATATATAATGCTCACTGTTCCATGTATAGGCTTAGGTGTCTTGGCTAAATGTCAAGCCTAAACCCCCTGTTACTTAATTCCCCTCCAGGTTAATTAACATCTGGAGCTGACCTTTCTCTCTGACAGGTGCAACTTTATCTAGAAAGTCAAGGTTACCAAACTATGTATCCAGACAGATTGATTACTGATTACTGTCTGTGGGGGAAGCAGTGGTGTCAAACAGCGGATATTCCCATTGTTTCGGCAATGATGACTTTGTCACTATACCCATTGGATTGCTATGCATCTTTAGTAAAGTGTATCAGGTCATTACGTTGAGAAGGTGCTGTAAAAATACTGAATTTATGCTTTAGGCAAAACAAAAGTGGTGATTCGTACGGTGGAGGTCATGTCCAATCCTTGTATAGGAATATTGTATAAGTCTTATGGAGACCTGTGAGTCAGTGGTGTTTCTCCATGACAACCACTTCCTATTACTAAACGATGTCTTGACGCACATTCGGTCAAACACTATTCTCTGAGGAGAGGAGATGAGATGAGTGGAGAGGAGAGGAGAGGAGAGGAGAGGAGAGGAGAAAAGAAAAGAAGAGAGAAGATAGACTCTCAAACATCTACTCATACATAGACCTATTGTTCTTGTTTAACAGCATTTCCTTTAACAACATAGGCAGGTGACTTGAATTGAGCCTGTGCTAGCACCAGATCAGCTCCAGTATGGTGGTCTTTAACACTGAGGTGAGACCTCCCATCACTCACCACTCGGACCTAGATCACCCCACCACAACACGGCCCTGCTGATCACCCCTGAGGATGAGCAGGGATGTAGCCATAGAAATAGAATGACTAGAACTGATAATCCCATTCTATTTTTATATATTTCTATGGAAGCGGCCTTATACTGTGAGCTCATCCGGGCCGGGCGAAGACGGATTAATTCATTCATTACGTCAAAACCTTGGAAGAGACGTTTCTCGTACGACACCAGATGTCCAAATCAGCCGTGTTATTGCAGCGCTTACCCTGCCCCACCTCCGCTGTCCCACCGTTTATTTACGTAAGGGAGCTTTGGCGGGTGGAAGGTAGTCCTTTTTAATTGTGAGCAGCTGTAATATCATGGGCCCCACATTAAGTGGGCAACGGCTTTGCACACTCATTCATAATCCCCGCCCCGAATGGAATAGTGGCAGCTCTGCGGCAGCTACTGAATTACCAGATTGTTAGTATGGCCTAATTTTTACACATTGTTTATAAAAGCTTAAACCACTCGACATGATTAGCACCCACAACACTGATATTTCTCTCCCCTGGTTTTCTCCAGAGGGGAGACGGGATGGGCTCAAAGTTTGTACTGCGAGAGAGGGATGGATGCTAAAGCCATTAGTGAGTGAGTGAGAGAGAGAGAGAGAGAGAGAGAGAGAGAGAGAGAGAGAGAGAGAGAGAGAGAGAGAGAGAGAGAGAGAGAGAGAGACGAGTGTATGGCACCAAGCCATCCAGGCTCATTCTTACATAGGACATGAAGAATGTGGAATTATAACACCAGATTCATTGCACGGTGTGTCAGTTTAGGTGTCGTAAACCCTTTTGATGCTTTTTGACACTTATTGCATTACAGGCTGCTTTGCAAAAAAAGAGAGAAGTATGATTGGTGATTATTTTAGTACTCACCATGCCCCACATACAGTAAATGCCAAACTGAAACCACAATAGCATACCTGTCATTTGTAAGCAAAGGACTTACTGGACTCTTGTCTGAGCTGTTTTAAACCTGCTCATTTTCTCCTCTGTGTGGCCTTATTCACCAGGGTTGAAGAGAATAAGCTCTGTAAGCAACTAACTTATTGTATGTTCTTAGTAATAAATACAGTGTAGTCAAAGTAAGATCCACTGGCACTCAAGTACTCAGCCACAGTAGACCACTAAGGGAGTTATCCAAACAAAAACGCTCCCAAAACACCTATGCTAATGACTCTTTCTCTCTCAGGGAATTTCCTAGGTTTATAAAGTCATCCTCGAAATAGAATGATGAAATAAAGTCACGATAAACTTCATTTCATTTGTTAATGTTGGTTTATGAGTGCAATAGCAGGGGAGCTTTGGGTGCTCTTGTTGTCATATCTCCTTGTTGATATTTGAATTTGTCATTGTATGTCAGGACTACTAAATGTTTTCATAACGTGGTTTTATTATAAGCAACACTGGCCAATGTTGAAAAATGAAGTCGAAAGACAACAAAGTGGCCACCGTGGCCAGATGGAAGAGGCCAGGACCACACACACTGTTTTAGTAAGCTTTGCATAATGGAGATATTAAAATACAACACAACTGCAAACAAGACTTGCCTGCCTCCACGCACACGTTTTGTGTATGTTTCTAGTTTTCTAAACAACACTGTTATAGCATCAGCCCCTTTTTTCCACAATAACTGCTTTGGTATTCTGCCCAGATGAAAACAAACTTCAGGCTTGCAGTCTATCAACGCTTTGTATCCTGTATTTTTAGGTGTGCTCTGTGAGAACACTGTGTATGTGTGTGTGTGTCACTGATCTTGCTGACTTTGGATGCACTGCAGACCCAATTTCAACAGTTTATTTTAAGGTCGCACTTAAAGAAATAAAGTAGATCCTGGGAGTTTCTTTCTTCATCATGACACCTGAACTCATACACGTTCCATGTGACTCTGTTTCAGGTCTTCTACCGCCAGTCATAGTCTTGTATTGTGTTCCTGCTGTCATTGGCCATGCACCTCAGTAATATGACATATGGATGGGGATTATTTGATCATAGCTGACATGCAACACCAAGCAAGTCATGCGTGGTTATTTATAGAAAGACCTCTCCTTTCTCATCAGGCCTTATGCATGTGAGCACCAGTATCACCAACATCGTTTTAATACAGCTCCCTCGTTATAGAGGCTTTGCTCAGAAGACAGAGCGTCAATATTGGATGAAGATGATGGGAAGAGGTGGAGGTCCGCTTGAACACATTCCCTTTCACAGTTCGTGGTTCACAGTAGGGCCAAGAGTCCCCATGCAACATGAGATGTCGTGACTCAACTGAGCCAAGCTGTTCCACGACGACACACATTTTATGAGTGTTGGTGAATATTTGTCGATAAAGTACAGCGCAGATGCTTTTGAATATACGTGTTGTTGGTGTAAGAATGCCTCTGTTCCACATCAAGATAAAAACACCAGATCTACTGAAGTGTTGATTCATCCAGATTTGGAAGAGAATTTGGAAGTATAGTCCGCACTCAAGACAAGTTACTCCCCACTGGGCAAAAACTGGTTGATGTCATTTCAACAAAAAAATGTAATGTGATGACATTGAATGAACGTGGAATGTCTTTTTTTCACCCAAATGTTTGCCTAAATCCAATGACAGGGTGAAATGTTTGGTTGATTTCATGTTGATTTCACGTTAGTTGAAAACTCAACCAAATATAAATGGAAACTAGATGCTGAACTGACGTCTGTGCCCAGTGGGTCTGAAACAATCTTAGCTAGCCATTCTGTCACAATCCCAACTCAATTCAACAAAGTACTGGACCTAGGTTATCCGGACTTAGGTCAAGGTCGGGCCAGGAGTGGCGGGGTGTGGTGGGTTGTGTGTGGGGGAGTTCGTAGACGATGAGGGGGACACCTCAGGGCCTTGACATCTCCGGTTGCCTGAGCCGTGACCGCCAGCAGGGTTGCTGGCCGCAGGATCGATCCGCGTGCCGTGGGGCTGGATGGCTGAGATAGGGGAGGCGAGGAGAGACAAGGCTATTGGATGCTCCGCGCTGGGACAGGATGACATAAGCCCAGACGGCTAAGTGTCCCATTAGTGAGACAGTCCGCCTTGTTTCTGGCTTTTCTCCCCGAATGCCACTGTGCATCATATGGAAACGGTCTCAGGTGTTCTTCTCAACGCTACCTAGGAGAGGGCGTCTGGGACGAGAGGAGAGGAAAGGAGAGTTGCTGACACTGGGCCAACTATTGCATAGATTCAACATAGTAGACTACAATATGTGGTTGTGAAAGATCCTGACCAACACGTGCCAAGTAAGATAAACTTCAAGCAGACACTGAGAATAAAGTATAGAATACACAAAAAGTGGGATAGATCATAACATCAGTAACATTGTCAATATCCATTGGGTCACTTACTGTACTATTTTCTTTGGAATTTAGGAGAAATACAATCTGCACAACAATTTTTTACTTACAACTGTACCATTCATAATCCATTGCCATGACTCAATTCAAGAAACTCAAAACTGCATGCAGTCTATATACGTTTTTGTGCGATGTGCATTTGTGTATGTGCGTGTGTTGACCCCTAAACAAAACAGGGGCATCTTTCGTGGCCTTGTAAATGTGTGCATTCTTTATGTGCAACTCGCCAGAAGACATGCTGAGTGTTGCAGATGATTCCTAAACACTTTGAAAAAGATGACAAAACAAGGAGGCCCACACACGAAGAGAGAGAGAGAGAGAGAGAGAGAGAGAGAGAGAGAGAGAGAGAGAGAGAGAGAGAGAGAGAGAGGCTGCTGTGGTGTTGTGACACAGCCTGGGCCCAAATATAGAGAGCCACCCCAGGGATGCATGGGCTGCACGTGTCATCATCATCTAAGCTAATAAAGCACATTCACATTCACTCATGTAGCAGGGCTGTTAGGCAAATGTGACCACACTGTCCATCAAGTCCCCACATTGATCATACATCCCAGTTCAACCTGGACGCAGGGGTAGACGTAACATAGTAAATGTAAATCTCCATCTAGTATGATATTACGTTTGGTATTGTATGTATTAACTTGTGAATGTCCATCATACATTTAGTATGATATGTTACAGTACTAACTGCAATTCGTACAAAATGTTACAAATTCCAATTTGTTGTGGCTAATGTTAGCTAGGTGGCTATCGCTAACGTTAGCTAGGTGGCTATCGCTAATGTTAGCTAGGTAGCTATCGCTAACGTTAGCTAGGTGGCTAATGCTAACGTTAGCTTGGGTTGTCCTGAACAGAATGATCCTATGTTTGTTGTATTGTGAAGAAGATTTGCTGCGGACCACGCATCTGAATGCACTTGACTCCATTCTATGCGCAGCACAATTACGACCTGCTTCTCTCAATTGCCTTGTGAAGGCTTAACACTGTAAGATTAGATTTTATAATTTAGCTAGTCGTGTTGGCAATAGAACAAGCTTTCAAATTTTGCCCACCTGACCCAGATTGCGATTTATAATGGACTGTTTTTAGATTACACAATTATTGTTGTTGTTTGTGCAAAGGCCTGGATGAAGGGCTCTGTTCCAAACAAAACAACAGCAAGTGTTCTTGCTCTAGTTCCTCGGAGAGCTCAAACAAGCACCTTATATTTGAAGGCTTTTCTTTGAGTCAAAAAATTGCATTGAAATTACTTAGGAACTGTGCACACTTGGAGAGGTGTGGCCACTTGGAAACACCAGTTAGACCTCTCACTCAAACTCTTGTCATTTTTTTGGTCTTATGTTACACCTACCCCAAAGAATATTCTAATCATGTTACTGAAAGTATGCGGAGTATCAACAAATGCAGCAAAAAGTACAGTACATGTAAAATGCACATAAAATCCACAGTGTAATGTTTGGATTCAGTATTGTGTCAGGTGAACTGTTGTGTCCACATCTTTAGTCTAATAATGTCCCCATAATCTCCAAACTGTTCCCTTTAAATTGCTACCATGGTTATGCATATGCTTTCCATATATCTTCTGTGTGTCCCTGATTTGGCCCAGCCCCGAAGCTAGCTCTGAGTCAGGCCCACCTCCCAGCCTGCTCAGTGATCACTCGGCTACACAGCTGATGCCTCCCGGACTCTACCCCAACATGGCTATAATCCACTACTCCACCGGATCCTTGCTGTAAGCTCTGGACCGTTGCATCGGATCATCGCTGCTAGCTAGCTGCTACCGAGTGGCTATAGTGGCTAACGCCCCTGTCCCGAAGCTAGCACCAGTTAGCCACGAGCCAGGCGCATCTCCCGGCTAGAAAAATGTAATTACTACAACTACAATACCTCTTTTGCCAACTGGCCTGG
Organism: Hucho hucho; assembly: GCA_003317085.1. NCBI lineage: Eukaryota > Metazoa > Chordata > Actinopteri > Salmoniformes > Salmonidae > Hucho > Hucho hucho. The sequence goes on along the minus strand of QNTS01000178.1, from coordinate 794,609 downwards.
ACCCTTTGTCGACACAGCGCCCCGCCGTACCACCACGACTGGTCTGCCGACGTAACTCCATCCGCTGTGACCTCAACCGGAGCAGACGCTTCTACTAACCCCGGCCTGCTAACTTTAAACGCCGTATCTCCCGCTTGCCAGCGTAGTAACGACTACCCCGCGGCTTCCCTGTTCCATCCATTGCTGTTCACTGGACCCTATGATCACTTGGCTACATAGCTGATGCCTGCTGGACTGTTCATTAATCACGGTACTCCATTTTGTTTATTTTTTTTGTTTATCTGTCGGCCCCAGCCTCTAACACAGGCCCTGTGTGTAGTTAACCGACCCTCTCTGCCCATTCATCACCATTTTACCTGTTGTTGTTGTCTTAGCTGATTAGCTGTTGTTGTCTTACCCGTTTGAGTCTTAGCTAGCTCTCCCAATCAACACCTGTGATTGCTTTATGCCTCGCTTTATGTCTCTCTCAAATGTCAATATGCCTTGTATACTGTTGTTTAGAATAGTTATCATTGTTTTAGTTTACTGCGGAGCCCCTAGTCCCACTCAACATGCTTCAGATACCTCCTTTGTCCCACCTCCCACACATGCGGTGACCTCACCCAGCATAACTAGCGGGTCCAGAGATGCAACCTCTCTTATCATCACTCAATGCCTGGGTTTACCTCCACTGTGCCTGCACCCCACCATACCCCTGTCTGTACATTATGCCCTGAATCTATTCTACCACGCCCAGAAATCTGCTCCTTTTATTCTCTGTCCCCAACGCACTAGACGACCAGTTTTGATAGCCTTTAGCCATACCCTTATCCTACTCCTCCTCTGTTCCTCGGGTGATGTGGAGGTTAACCCAGACCCTGTGTGTCCCCAGGCACTCTCATTTGTTGACTTCTGTAACTGAAAAAGCCTTTGTTTCATGCATGTTAACATCAGAAGCCTCCTCCCTAAGTTTGTTTTACTCACTGCTTTCGCCAACCCTGATGTCCTTGTCGTGTCTGAATCCTGGCTTAGGAAGGCCACCAAAAATTCAGAGATTTCCATACCCAACTACAACATTTCCGTCAAGATAGAACTGCCAAAGGGGGAGGAGTTGCAATCTACTGCAGAGATAGCCTGCAAAGATCTATGCCCAAACAGTACGAGCTTCTAATTTTAAAAATGAATCTCTCCAGAAATAAGTCTCCCACTGTTGCCGCTGTAATATTTGTGTTGTGGAGAAATTACCAGGCAGGAGACGGGAGGACAGTTAGTCTCGTTTAGTCAAAAACCTCTCGTGCTCCACAGTCCTCCGCATAATCATGTGCATGTGCATTTCCTATTAGGTGTAGTAACGTAACACTGCCGTAAAACATTACTGCTTAGTAACAGCATAGTAACTCATATAAACACATGTAGATCACAGATACTACACTCCTCCCCCATAGTGTTGAACTCCCAAAGAACAAGGTCAATAATGTTAGGGAACTACTAATGCAATATCTGAACAGTGCATCCTTAAACATTTTTCAACTACTGGGTTGAAGCAGACTTTTCAGAGCCCAGCACAAATCCAGGGGATTATTCTGCCCTAATAATTATTCTGTCCTAATAACTAACACAGGTAATGTCCTTTTTCTTTCCTTTTATCTAGGACATATTAAAGTGTTTGTTTGTTTTACTGTCTGTTACCTCCTGAAACAGCTCAACTCACAGGTCAAGCTTTTGAAGTGCCCTTCGCTGTCGAATAGGATATCTCCGCTCCTCCTGGGCTTCCGAGGGTGGGCCCGGTTCGGGTGGAAGGTCAGGCTCTGTCTCTTCCGTACGTCCACAGTCAGGAGAATAGTCCTGTGGGTCGTTATTGTTCTTGTTCTCTTGGCATGTCTCTGCTGGGGCGTTGGACCGTAGCAGATGATCCACATGAACGTTGACATGGCGATGACCAATTTGGACTTGGTAAGTCAAAGGTCCTCTGCAGTGCAAGATCACACCTGAGTTCCACAGGCGCTTGGGGTGTCTGAAATCACGTACCATCACCCTCTCTCCCTCTTTGAATTCTCTGACAGTCTTTGAGTGTCTGTCATGAGCTTTCTTCTGCTGTAGCTGGTGCTTTGCCACAGTGCTTGACAAGTCTGGTTTCAACAATGTCAGGCGGGTACGTGGTTGGCGTTTCAGAAACAGTTCAGCTGGTGTACGTTCTGTTACTGTGTGTGGTGTGTTACGGTA
>QNTS01000178.1:640839-786950 GCA_003317085.1 Hucho hucho | reverse complement strand
TTTGTGCTTCTCCAGCATGTTAGTGAGTGTAGCCTGACTCACTGGTTTGTCATTCCTCAAACTGAAGATTTCTCCCCAGTTCAACTTGATCTTTTGTAGCCAGTTTCTGCCTAGCAAGGCTGATTTTTCTCCCTTAACAATGACAAGCGGTAGCGTCCACTCCTTCCCCTCATACCGGACTGGTACCTGGATCTGCCCCAACACAGGAATAGTGTCACCAGTGTATGAAGAAAGGCGGATGGACGCTGGCTGAAGAGGGCACTCTTTCAGTTTTTCTTTATAGAGTCTCTCTGGAACCAGAGATACTGACGCTCCGGTGTCCAACTGCATTTGTACTGGTTTTCCCGCCAACTCCATGCTGAGATAGATTCCATCTTTTTGTTGTTGAGCTGTGTACACTGTGAATAGTTCAAATACTGAATCAGCTGTACCTTCCTCTTGTTGTGCTGCGTCTGACACCTTGTGCGCTCTAGCTGTGCGTTTTGGAGCTTTACACACTCTCTGTAGATGTCCAACCTTTCCACAATTGTGGCACTTTTCATTTTGAAATCGACATTCACTGTGCTGATGATTATCTCCCCCACATCTGTAGCAATTTGGCTTAGACCTTTGTGATGTGGGACGTTTAGTTCTTGTGTAACCTTGAGAACTGGACTGAGAAAAGTGTGACTTTTGTGAGCCTTTTTCGCCACGTGCATCACTGACCTTGTGAACACCTTTCTGACGTTCTGCATGTCCTGATAGCTCAATAGTATCCCTGTGGGCAAGCTCGAGTCCAAGTGCGATATCACAGGCTTTCTTAAAGGTCAGGTCCTTCTCTGACAGAAGCCTTCTGTGATATGCTTCACCTGTGAGACCACATACAAACTTGTCTCGGAGAGCGTCATCAAGAAATCGTGCAAACTCACATGTACTTGCCAGCCTTTTCAAAGCAAGGATGTAGTCAGCCACGGTTTCCCCTTGACTCTGGTGACGTTGGTAAAATCTGAAACGTTCTGCAATGAGAATTGGCTTAGGCTTGAAATGCCTTGAAAGAGTCTCAGTTAGTTCTGCATAGGTCAACTCCACTGCTTTTATTGGTTCAATGAGACCTTTCAGCAATCCATACTCAGTTGGACCCAAAACACTGAGAAATACGTCTGCTTTCTTTTCATCTTTGATTTCATTTGCAGCCAGCCAACGCTCAAAACGCTCTAAATAGGAATCAAAATCCTCTTTTGTAGCCTCAAACTCTGGTACTCGACCAATGGTTGCCATTTCCACAGTTAATTGTTCAGTTTCCTTATGCCTTGTATTCCTTAATTTTCATCTAATTCTTCACTTTCTGCACTTACTTCATTCACTGCACTCATTTGTAATAATGTACACACTGTGTAATGTTTCTTCTTCCTTAATGGTAAATGTAAAATTTCTCCACTGAGATCGCCTAATTTCAATGGGTTCAATGACAGTTTTTCTTTTTTTTAACCACCATAGGGCAGCGTCGCTATTCTGGACTCCAATAGGCTTGCTACTTGCCAGCTCCTGAATACTGTACCTACTAGCAGTGCTAGCAGTGCCTTTTCTACTGGCGAGAAGAAAAAAAAATACAAATAACTGACGATTTACATCATTCTTTTGAGTTTCATTACTCACGCAACATTCTTCCCTTCAAGCAATGTCCGTTTAAGAAGCTTAATCACCTCATCGCCACTGTAATATTTGTGTTGTGGAGAAATGACCAGGCAGGAGACGGGAGGACAGTTAGTCTCGTTTAGTCAAAAACCTCTCGTGCTCCACAGTCCTCCACATAATCGTGCGCATGTGCATTTCCTATTAGGTGTAGTAACGTAACACTGCCGTAAAACATTACTGCTTAGTAACAGCATAGTAACTCATATAAACACATGTAGATCACAGATACTACAGCCGCCTGTTATAGACCCCCCTCAGCTCCCAGCTGTGCCCTGGACACCATATGTGAATTGATTGCCCCCCATCTATCTTCAGAGTTCGTTCTGTTAGGTGACCTAAACTGGGATATGCTTCACACCCCGGCAGATGCCCTCAATCTCACACAAATTATCAAGGAACCCACCAGGTACAACCCTAAATCCGTAAACATGGGCACCCTCATAGCTACTATCCTGACCAACTTGCCCTCCAAATACACCTCTGCTGTTTTCAATCAGGATCTCAGCGATCACTACCTCATTGCCTGCATCCTATAATATTGACCTTATCCCGTCAGTCGAGGATGCCTGGTCATTCTTTAACTTCTTAGGGAGCGGCTCCCGAGGTGACGGTTTTGGAGAGTCTGGCGTGCCCAAAGTAAAATGCCTCCCACTCAGGCCCAGAAAATAGGATATGCACATAATTAGTACTATTGGATAGGAAACACTCTGAAGTTTCTAAGAGTGTTAAAATATTGTCTGTGAGTATAACAGAATGGATATAGCAGGCGAAAACCAGAGGAATTTCTGTCCTGGAAAAAGTGTATTTGACACATTGCCTCATTTTGAACCCCTCCCTTATGAAAATGCGGGGGCATATGAATGCAGTACCTATCGCTTCCTCTGGATGTCAACAGTCTCGAGAAAGTGTTCTGATTCTTTTTAGATGCTTTTAGAGCAGAGAAGAAGACGAATAAGGAAGTGTCCACAGAGAATGTCAATAGAGGAAAAGGCGCGTCTTACCGATCTTACCGATCCTCGACTTCGACAATGTCATTTACAAAATAGCCTCCAATACTCTACTCAGCAAACTGGATGCAGTCTATCACAGTGCCATCCGTTTTGTCACCAAAGCCCCATATACCACCCACCACTGCGACCTGTATGCTCTAGTCGGCTGGCCCTCGCTACACATTCGTCGCCAGACCCACTGGCTCCAGGTCATGTATAAGTCTATGCTAGGTAAAGCTCCACCTTATCTCAGCTCACTGGTCACGATAACAACACCCACCCGTAGCACGCACTCCAGCAGGTATATGTCACTGGTCATCCCCAAAGCCAACACCTCCTTTGGCCTCCTTTCCTTCCAGTTCTTTGCTGCCAATGACTGGAACGAATTGCAAAAATCGCTGAAGACTTATATTTCCCTCACTAACTTTAAACATCAGCTATCTGAGCAGGTACCCGATCGCTGCAGCTGTACTTAGCCCATCTGTAAATAGCCCATCCAATCTACCTACTTCATCCCCATATTTGTTTTTATTTACTTTTCTACTATTTTGCACACCAGTATTTCTACTTGCACTTCATCATCTGCACACCTATCACTCCAGTATTAATTTGCTAAATTGTAATTACTTCGCTAATATGGCCTATTTTTTGCCTTACCTCCTCACGCCATTTGCACACACTGTAAAAAATTGTTTTTGCCCTATTGTGTTATTGACTGTACGCTTGTTTATTCCATGTGTAACACTGTGTTGTTGTTTATGTCGCACTGATTTGCATTATCTTGGCCAGGTCGCAGTTGTAAATGAGAACTTGTTCTCAACTAGCCTACCTGGTTAAATAAAGGTGTTTCATCTAGTCTATGAGACCAGGCTGCCCAGTTGGAAAAAACATGCCAGTTGAGGTCTTACTGTCACGGTCTTACTGTCACGGATCCCTCCGGAACTGTCATTGCGCACACCTGGCCCCAATTAGCAATCAGTAGTGTTTGTATATATGTGCCTTTTGGTTCTTCATTGGGTTGTCGATTGTTGTTCTATGTCTGTTGGTGCATGTGAGTACCTGTGCTGTGTGTTTTGGCTTTCGTGCCATTGTGGATTGCGCAGATGATTACGGGCCTCGTCCTGTGTATTAATCATTGTGTGTGTATTTATTCCAGGTACTCCTTTCTCTTTTGTTTTGGGTTTCAACCCTGTGTTTTTGTATACGTGTTTGTTTCGTCTTCGTCCCCGTGCCTTTACACGGCACGCTGTAATGTGGGCATATTAAAACCCATATTACGCATTCCTGCGCTTGTCTCCCGATCCCTTTATACCAACATGACACTTACTGACATTTTCATTCATTCATAATTTTCTTGTTGTAAATTGGTTTTCTGGTTGAAAAGACGTCATGTAACCTGAATACTGTACATAATAATTATGTAACTGTAAACAGTTTTGCCCACTAGGACGGGAGAATGGGCTGCTATGTAGCACCAGCGAGACCACCTGCTGGCTCTCAGGGCTCCAGTTTATTTTGTTTTTCTGTGAGACTCCTGGTGGAGATACAAAAGTGTGCAGATTTAACAATATCTCGCAAAGTGTCACAATGTTTAACACTTAGGGCGGGATTCAATCCGAGGCGCATTATAGCGTAGGTCACTACAGCCGACAGCTTCCCCTGACGTTCACATACATAGATTGCGTTCATTGTAAACACTGCGCATGTCAGCTCAAACGCAAATGACCTTTAAAGGTCTGTTTAAGGTCTGCCCTGTAACACGCCTTAGATTGAATCCTGGCCTGGTTTCGGCATACCAGATGCTGTGAGATCACACAAGTTAGGCAAACTGCAGGCACACGTAAAGGCTACCTTTCAATTAGCACAAGGCGCTAACAAAGATCCCACCTCATAATTCATAATAGTAGGAAGGGAAGAGGAAATGGAAAGCGAAGACACAACACTGAAAATGTAATTACCTACAGCTACATCTGTAAGTTATCTTCCAATAAGCTAAGGTGAGTAAGTCATAACTAATGGGTTGACACTTAAATGGATCTCATGCTGAACATGCAACATGAGAAGGTCAATGGAAAAATACGTTTAGCCACAGAAAGATTTAGATTTTTCTCCCCTTTTGTTAATAGAGGCATAAGTTACGCAAACGACAGAAGGGAGAATGAATCAGTACAGGAAATGCTCTCTTGCTAAGCCTTGTGTGTGGCCAAGAATGAAGGCCATAAACAAAGCTCCTCTTTGTGGCTTCTCTCTCTCTCTCTCTCTCTCTCTCTCTCTCTCTCTCTCTCTCTCTCTCTCTCTCTCTCTCTCTCTCTCTCTCTCTCTCTCTCTCTTCCTTTTCCTCTCTCTCTCTCTCTCTCTCTCCCTCTCTCTCTCTTTCTTTCTTTCTTCCAGGTCCTATTCTCATTCTGGCTGCCTGCTTATCTGACAATAATAAAACTATCACGGAAACATGGTGACCTGACAGGGGATAGACCTACCATTCTACTCAACCTGGGCAACACAAGCACAAACACACGGTCACACACTCATTGACAAGCTCAAAACTATAAAAATGCCTGACAAAGTAAATTATTTCTCATTTCAGTTTTGTTGATGACACATTTGATAAATGTGGATGTTTTGGGGGCCATGCATCCGGAAAGAGGGGAAAAGAACAAAGTGAAAATAAACAATAGCAGCATCATTATTATGTAAATAATAAATATGGCATGGAGGAACATGCTGGTCATAATTTCCAAGCCCTGGAGCCACTAAACACTTAAATAGCCCAGAGAGCTTTGATGTTAGGAGCAGATGTTCAGGAAGCCAGCTTTAACCTTTGAGTCCTTTGGAGGTCCACAGATGAGTATGTAGAGGAATGACTTGGAACTCTGCCACGTGTATGCGCTTAGTGCTTGCTGTATAGCAGCAGGCCTGTTCTGGGAGATTCCTTGAAGAACCAGAATAGAATGTGCGTCCTAAATGGCACCCTATTCCCTAAATAGTGACTACTTTTGACCAGGGCCCATAGGGCTCAGGTCAGAAGTAAGGAATAGGGTGCCATTCTGGACACACCCACAGAATCAGGACCGCTACACCTCATTTGGTTGATTTCTGCGTTATCTGTGCTCTTTAGCATCAAAGGGAAACTTATCCCAAAGTGGAGGCAGGAGAGCGGTGCTGTTCTGATACTCTGCCCACAGAGCTTAATGCATTCGCCCTCTTACTCTCTATAATTGCAATGCAATGTCAGCATGACAGCTGAAACTCTGAACGAATGTGAGACAGGCAGCAGTGTTGAATAAGCCGCCGGCCGCAGTATCAAGAGCACAAAAACGTATCCGAGACACTCTATGGGGTGTCAATTTAATCATGCTTAAACCAGGTATCACATTCCTCCATGATTCCAGCATTGACAAAGAATCCTGCATACTGCATTGCATTACGCATAGCAAAGGCCTCCTGCTCGATAGGGCATATCAGAGGTATCTGTGACCGGTGCATACACACAAACACATGCATGAGTGTGTGCAGATGCGCACACACATGCATGCATACACAGACCCACACATACACACACAAACAGTCTATCCATCACCTGATGAAACAATTGTGAATGAATCACAAGCTTATCACTCCCAAAACGTAACCGCTTCTCGTCACAGCCCTACCACCCCCCTAGTACATACCCCTGGGCCCCTGGGCCCCTGGCCTCCACTCCGATGGACAGTCGACAGGCACACAAGAAATAATTAATATGGCTTCCCACACAGGAGTGGGTGTCCTGTATCGGCCTGTCTGCTCCACTGCTTGTCTATTATCACCTACAATTGAGGTAATCCACATCACTATTATACTGCAGCTTATTGTACAGAATAATATAGCTGCCTCCTGTCAGAGCTGAATCATACCACTGGAAAGCTGATACCACGGCGGCTAATACACTCTCCCCACACACACGCACGCATGTGTACACAAACACATACATAAACAGGTGCGTACACACACACATGCACATATGTACACACATACACGGGCGCACACGCAGGCACCCACACCCACACGCGCGCACACACACACACACACACACACACACACACACACACACACACACACACACACATGCACGTATGCAAACACACACACATGCACGTACGCAAACACACACACATACACACACACACACACACACACACAAAAGCCTAGTTATTAATGTGCAATGAACAAAACACCCTCTTTTTTTCCTCCTAAATCAAATCGCCAGAGAGTGACATGTTTTTCAGAGCCCAGCAGAGTTGTGGAGAGAGAATTAGAGAGTGAGCGAAGAGGAAATGTAAGAGGGACAGAGAACGAAGAAGCATAAGAGGGACAGAGAAACACAGCCAAAGAGACTGTAGATTGATTCCTCATGAAATTAGACCATGATGTTTGGGATATTCACTAAATTTTATCCATAGCAAGGTTCTTTGGACGAAGGGTTGCTGACATATGTTTGACATTTGTATTTAAAAGCGTAAATGAGAAATAATTGATCAAAGTTGACATATTTCTAACATTTTTGGCCTTACACAAGTCTCCTTTAAGACTCCATAATGTTTAATCTATAGGTTTTTCATAAGGGTGGCAGGTATCCTAGTGGTTAGAGCATTCCGCCAGTAACCGGAAGGTTGCTGGTTCAAAAACCTGAGCTGACAAGGTGAAAAATCTGTTGATGTTCCATTGAGCAAGGCACTTATCCCTAATTTGCTCCACTGTGCTGTACTGCCATGAGTGATCCTATAAAACAGCACATTTCACTGCACCTGTCAGGTGTATGTGACAATAAAACATTATTTTATTTTTTGCTACAAAGCAAACGTTGGTGTCATATGAAGCTTTACTGCTTGCTCTGTAATATGAATAGTATTTTGATTTAAATAATTTTCATACAATTTATGAATATTGAAAAATATATGTATGAATTTTGAAAATATTGAACATAAATATGTTCTATGTATTGTTGAACATAATACTCTAAGGGCATATCAAAGTTCCAGAGTGGGACCTCTGCTAGTTTTACAGTTATGGCCCATTTTATACAGAACAATTGGCATAGTAGGCAATGTAACCAATCACAGCCCTCCTTATACTTGTATCATTGCACATCCTGCAAATCACCAGCAGAGGGTGACCATTTTGAATCCATTTTCACATTCACTCTTGGTAATGCTTACAAATTGGATAATAACTCAAAGTAGCCGAGATCTCACTCTGGAACGTTGATACCCCTAATTGTACATTATGTTTAACATTATATTCGAAAAATGTGCCAAATAAAAAAGGGTATATTTTCATGTTCATATTTTTCAATATTCATAAATGAATGTAGGAAAATTGTTATTAAAATTAGAATACTATTCAAATTACAGAGCAAGCGGTAAAGCTCCATATGACTCCAATGTTTGCTTTGTAGCACCTACAAATGAAACATTATAGTCTTAAAGGCGGCCAAAATGTCATAAATATGCCAACATTGATTCATTATTTCTCAATTATGCTTTTAGATACATATCCTCCAAAGGACCCTTCTATGGATTACATTTCGTGAAAATCCAAAACATCATGGTCTTGTTTTAGTGTCATGAGGAATAGCCATGTAGAGAAAGTAATTTAAACACTTCACAAATGTCCTCAAACAAAAAATACACCAGTTCTCTTGAATACGACACTAATGAAAGTTGTGATGCACACACACACACTATCTCATGTTGCTATAGGACCTGAGACTTCAGTGTGCAGGGAATTGTCAACATTCCCATGATGGGAGGTGGTGTGTGTGGCGTGAGGTTGGAAGGTGTGGGGGGTTTGGGGGGGTAAAATTGATTGTAAACGCTGAATAATTCAGCCGGGCCCTCCGTTGTTTGAGTGAGTTTCTTCGGTTACGGTCAGAAGCGCTTTCATAGCAAAACACGAGAAGATTATCTTCCACAGGTCCCAATGGAGACCTGAACGCCTCTCATTAATGAGACAAAGCATCTTAAGCCCCTGACACACAGATACAGACACACAGACAAATGCTCACTGACACAGAGACACAGACACACAGACAGATGCACACTGACAGATACAGGAAAAAAAATAACTGACACAGACGCATAGATACAGACACACAGACAACTTTACAGTGACACAGACAGACAGTACATGCACAGACACACAGGCACAGACATGAAGAAACAGACACATAGACAGATGAATTCACACAAACATATGCTACAGAGAGACATGCATTCATAAAAAGCACAGCTCACTTCATCGTTCATCCTCACATTACGCTCTCTGTTACTCCTGTTAACAAACGAGGTTGGTGATATAGACAGAGAGAAAATAACAATGGCATTTCCTTGATTCCTCATGTCCTCTCCTCCCCTCCTTCTCAAAATCCATTGGATGAGAAGGTCAGAGGGGCAGGACCTCTGACCTTATCATCCAATGGGTTTTTCGAAGGAGGGGAGGAGAGTGGACTCAAAGAATCAAGGAGATGCAATTGAGATTCTCCCACAGATATTGAGGTACAGAGGTACTAACCAGACATACCTATACTGAAGACTGTATGCCTCCTAGGAACCTTAGTAACTAGCATTTATCATCACCATTAGAATCATTGTTAGAACCGTATTCATAGCGTCTCCCAAAACTTTTGTAACTGATGTTTTTGCCATTAAGGAGTGTTCCACACTGCTTGCAAATTAACAAAGTGCATCTGCAGACTACTATCGAAGTGATACAAGTGTAAAGTGTGAATTATTTCCAGTGTGAAGTGGCTTGGCAGGGCAAAGATGCTTGATGATGCACTTTGCTGCTTATGATTGATCTGTCACACTGATCAGCCAATCACTAAAGCTCATAACAGCAGGTTAGTGGCAGGGTAGCCTAGTGGTTAGAGCGTTGGACTAGTAACTGAAAGGTTGTAAGATTGAATCCCTGACCTGACAAGGTCAAAATCTGTCGTTCTGACCCTGAACAAGGCAGTTAACCCACTGTTCCTTGGCCGTCATTGAACTGACATGCCTAGTTAAATAAATAACAAGCTCGCTCTATTTGAATCATTACGCCAAATGGGAAAATAAAACTACAGTAGGAAGAAGAGGGATGTTTTTTTCTTAAGAGAAAAATAGTGAGGGATGGAGGGAGGCAATGATCAGCTAATCCTCTGCCTTAATCAGCTAAAACATGCTTGAATAATGTCCTTATAATGTGTATACAGACCCATGCTTTTCCAACACTCTGTGTCTTGCAATTAATAACACAAAGGGGGAGAAAATCAGTTATCAGCAAAATAATTCTGTCAGGTCAAAGGAAACATTTGTTAATCTTATTTAAAGATCATTAAAATATGCCCTCCATCATAACGAGAGCTTCATTACAAATAAAATGAACAGCGGCTCAATAAAACTAATTAAATGTAAATGCTCTAGTTTACTGCGCTATGGACCTATTAGTACAATTCAGCGGCCCCTCCAATTACAGAACATCGCAACGACCTCATGGCCCATAATAAATCTACCTGATCACATTAAACAACGACAGGAGTGGCGGGAGGGTGGGGTGAATGGAATGGAATGTGGCATTCAGATATAAACAAAAAGAAAGGAGGTATTGCAATGTTTGCAGCAGATATGACTTGTAGAGCCGCTGTAGGAAACCCTAGCTTGGTGTCACTGGTCATCTGGCTCGGGGCTATCATTAAATGACTCGCTGAAATTTTAATTCTCTTATCACGTTAAGTGCTTGGGGAAGACAACAAAATCTGAAGCAAAGATCTCGGCGGTGTCCAGTCGCTAAGGATGCTGGGCCCAGTCGCTAAGGATGCTGCTTTTTTCCCCTGGTGTCTCACAGAAGGTTAAGGTTACACTGGTGCATAAGATGATGGGAGTGTGTGACAGATAGTCTCATCACCTGGACTTCCTTACTGTCCCTCAGTCACCTCTCTTATTAGCATCAGATCAAACAGGTGATGGTTACAGGCAGGTGCATGGGTTCAGGGACACAGCGTGGAACACCAAGAATAACACAGTGGATGAGATACGCCGAAGTACAAAAGCTCAATATTGATGGCAGCTGGATTCACAGCTCAAACAGATGAAATGAAATGTACTTTGCACTACTCCCACAGAACACAGCTACCAATGTACCAAAACACAGGCCAGTTTCTTAATGCGTGTCTTTTTTCAAATGTATACTGTATACCCAATAATGTATTCCTAATGAGAAATGTACAAAGTGTGTGACTCGATTAGTAGCGAGAGTCATAGCCATACATTCCCCCTTTAACATCCACCATGACCTCATAACAAATGATGTGTGTTTTATTGAATATTAGGATAGATGAAAACTAATGAGATTGCTTTGGTTTGTGTTTGAAAGGGTACATTTCCTGTCAATCTCATTGGGCCGTGACTTTTTGACGTTTGGGGTCAAAGAGTACACAGTTTCAATGTTTTCAGTTTTTCATTACAGGGGTACTTACTAGATTAGCTAAATTACCCCACTATAAAATAAGGGGCGGAACAATTGGTATAACAACATGAAGAGGTACATATGTACTCCACCCAGTCCGTGTATCTGGTTGGTGACACCGGCTGTTTCCAAATGATTGCCAAGCCAAACATAAACAAAGCAGAGCCTCTTCCCCCCCCCTCTGGCAACCTGATGAAAGAAAGACACACAGAGGTCTCGCTTTTGAATACATCATCTGTACAAACATTTTTCAGTGCCTAATTGATACTAGTTTTGTCCTGTTTAAAGTCGGGGAGCTGAAAGGTGATGTTTTCATTCGAGTATAATGTAAATAAGGTTACACAAGGAGAGGGTCCCTGCCAGGGCAGCAGCATGGGAAGAATTTGGGGAGTTACTGAAGTCAGAGCTCACACAAGAAGCTAATCATGACACCAGGGTTAAGACGAACATGACGGCAGTTATATATTTCCCCATCATGCCCTTTGAGTTCAACTTGATTGTAGACAGTATGTTTTGTGATTGGCCTCACCCCAATCCCTCGTGGGTTGGTCCCACAGCATATGATGCAAGAGGACTAAGCCACTCTCCATGGTAAAGCATACAAAAGCCACAGTTTTGTGTCTTAGGGCTTCAAGCCAGGACTATGTTTTTTTTCTATTATTTTACACCATGATACAGTGCAGGTGTCCATTTGCCTGTGTGGGACTACAGGTGCTTGTACAGTTCAGTGATAGTGTAGGCCAGTGCTGTCTGGTATCAGTGTATACGTATCACATTGTGATATTTTTGGGTGGTAGGGTTCCCATGTAGCAGTGTGCTTCAGGCAGGTCTTAGTTCAAACTATCCTCTCTCTAATGGGCCATGAGACAGGGCACCTGGTGATGAGGGGGACGGAGTTTACCGTTACACACCTTCCAGCAATGGCTACTTAACCTTGTAGGTCAGCGCTCACGATGGAAAATAAAAAGACAAGGAACTGAAGTGGTCACATAACCTCAGACTGGAACAGTCATGGATTTGAAGATGTTTTCATTCTGTTAGATACACTATCATTCATTTATCTTCCTTTCGATTTTGCTTATTCAAGAAAATAAAAATGGACTTAACTCATGTGTATGCCAAAAACATATAGTATCCTTTGTTGCATAATGCATTGTCTTTGTAGGTAACTTGATGCTCAGCCCATACCACAGCCCATTCTACTAATAATATATTTCAGAGAAATAGGCTCTTGCATCAAGCTTTCCAGTTGGGGTTTGACATTTATTTTTTTTTGTTTGTAAAAGGTGACAGAAATCTGAAGCTAAAGCTTGCAGTGCTTTTGACCTCTCGGTGGTATTATCTGATTACACTGTTGGCAGGCCGACAATAGCAAGCCATAAAGGAGCCAGAACAGGTTAGGAGTTAGCCCCACACACATTCACAAAGTTAAACTGCTAAATATATTCCTTTACATTCAAACACAATACCTCCAACAGAAAAAAGCACAAATATTTAACACTAAAGATAACAATTTAAAGTACACATTTGTCAGTGACTACTGTATAAATAATACTGTACAGTACATTGGGTTATTCTCAGCCACTGTACATCTACACAATGCATTAATCAATTTGACAACAAAAATAACCAACAATTAGAAAATATTTCAAACATCTCCATGTCTTTAGGGACACATTTTTTTTATTAAGCAGCAGAACATGGTCATGTACTGTACATCATAACTTTGACTATCTGGTTGAAATGATTTCTTTACATTATAACACCAAAACTATAACACTTACTTACTAAAAAGTACTTTAGCAGAGCCATCCATGGTTAGCTTTTTCTATCACTGGCATGTCAGAGGCAAGTCTTTGGGACACTTAGAGCATGAAACAAAAAGTACCCACGAGACCAAATATATGTCTACATGTTTGTCATGAAAATGGACCATCAATCAAAAAACAACAATGCTTACAGTACACTCATAAAAAAAGGTGCTATCTAGAACCTAAACAGGTTCTTTGGCTGACCCCATAAGATAATTCTTTCAATAACCCTTTTTGGTTCCAGGTAAAACCATTTTGGTTCCAGGCAGAACCCTTTCCACAGAGCATTCAACATGGAACCAAAAAGGGTTCTACCTGGAACCAAAAAGGGTTCTTCTATTAAGACAGCGAAGAACCCTTTTGGAACCCTTTTTTCTAAGAGTGTACATTCACTTTCCTTTCTTTTAAACAAGGCCTTTCAGAAGTGTAGCTGCTGTAGGAGGATTAGTCCTTAGTCATAACTGATTGGTAGCTATGTTAATGTTTGAAATACACTGCTGCCTGCAGCTTTACGTTAGCGAACAAGCTAATCATCAGAAAGCTGGCAGCTGAAATAAAGCCAGGTGGTGTGTGTTTAATCTGCCGAGAATAGCATGTAGAAGCGCGGGGGGAGGGGTCCGCTCAGTGGCAGGAGAGAACAAACATAAATCTTCTTCAACAATCTATTTTCCATCATACTTATTCACAGGGGACATCTCAAAGTGGTCTTTACCCTTTCTGTCAATGGCTGCCCTCATACATCAATTTCATAGAGAATTATACCACAGATCAATGTAGTTCACGACCGGTAAGCATTTGTCGAGCCCTGGTGTATGCCGCCTCACTGCCTTGCTCTCAGTGTTCTCAGGCTGAGCTTGCTGACCATCCATCCATGACCGAATAATTCACACCATATAGTGCAAACAATTTAGACATAATGTTAGTGTTTATTAAAAGGTAAAATTCTAGTTTATTTTAAGCCAGACGGTATTTTTTTTTATTATACCTAGATTTATGATAACAGAACTCAAGGCTCAAGAAAAGGAAATAAAGCTAATTATAACCAGAAATAAATATGACCCCTTCATGTTGGGATTGAGGTAAATGTTTTGGACACTACACTTATGCATAGTATACATAGGTCATCGTTATAAGGTTATTATTTTTTTGTGATAGCTTTTACTAAAGTCACACTTTATTTGGATAGTCCAGATTTTCCATACTATCAACAAACTATCTGTTGATAAGCAACTGCGTGCTAAGGTTACAGTTAGGTTTAGGTTTAGAATAAGGGTTAGGGTAAGGGTTAAGTTCAGGGTTAGGATAAAGTTTAAGGTTAGGGTTAGAGCTAGGGTTAGGGTTAGTAGATAGTTAGTTGAAAATTATAGTCTGTTGAGCATCTTCAGATGGACTATCCAAATAAAGTGTTACCAAAGCTAACAAATATACTGTACATATATACAACACAATAAAACCAGGTAAGCTGATATGATAGACCAATACAATCTTCCCAACATAGTAATATAGCAATGCTATATCCACTCACGGTATTGAAATGTATATGTGAATACAATTAAAAGTACAACATGCCAAGGACGTACCTACGAAAAGCCTGATATTTGGGTCATACATTCTACACCTCCACTATCCCTTGGAATTCAGATTGTCAGATGGCAGATGAGTTCTCAAAATGCGACAAAAGAAGGACAATAAAAATGACATGTCAAAGATGAGGCGAGATCACAAGATTGATGCCGTACATGACAACATCTCTGTTCCTGCATACCCTCTTCGATTATCCTTGTCATTAATCTAGTCAAAGGCAATTATTTTAAAAAGAAGTTCAATTTGAAGAAAAGGGCAAGCTAATAATGGGTGTTAGAAAAGGTCTCATTTGGCCATTATAGAATATTTAGCAATACTATTACACACCCTCTGACAAAGATATTCAGCCTGGATAATAGAGGTATGAAGAGTAGTGGCACAATGCATAATTGCTCCCACTGAAACATTAATGAATGAAATAAGGGGTTGGGAAGGATCAAATTCATAAATCAAATTACAGTACCTTTGCATGCTTAAACGGCCAATCACTCCTTAGATAACTAGCTTTTAATTTGTGGCGACCTCAAGTAAATGAAGTAGGCATAATTATGTCCATCTTCTCACTCCTAGCATTGTCTCTGATGAATTCTTTACAAAGGGGACCATTAGCTACAAACTAATGCCAGTTAAGCCTCAGCAAAACTGAATTATTAAATCTGTCAGCCAATATCCCATTTCAGGCTACTTATGAATACTTGATTTTATTTAGTATAATTGACAAGGCTTGTCGTGCGGTGAGGTCTTTGATGGCAGGCAGCTGGGGTTTGGAGATCGGCTGATATGTATACATCACAATAGGGCAGAACACGTCAGGCCAGGTAATGTGGGAGATTGAGAGATAGCTGTCATTACATAGGGGATCACATGGCCTGTCATAAACACGTTATACAGGCGAGTAATATCAGTCGACAGGAAGCTAGCCTGTCCTTGACTTACGGTGGAGGAGACAGAGCTAACATATTAGTATACCTAGTGACAAAAGACGAAGGGCATTGAGTTTGGAGATATGACACCGGGGCATGTCATTGCCGTCTTGATGTTTTACTACTTTCGGCAAGAGTGGTGGCACTAGCAACAAGTGCAAGCACACGTTCACAAACACACGGAAGAACCCAAAAGACACAAAACATGGCCTTCATCACGTTCAACAACAAAAAAACATACAGTGCTATATAAGGTAATATGCAGTAGATACTAAGTATGGATATTCAAGTCATCTTACTCATCCACACACACACACACACACACACACCAACACACACAAGACATTACGACCTTAACCTGGACTGGGCCCGTAAGGCGTATTGGCATTTACATGAGATTGATGAAAATGACTTCCAAAGCATTTGTTTATCCTAATACCACTGAAAGAAGAGTGTGCACTCAGGAGATATTTGATCTGAATTAGGGAAATTGATGAAGCAATTGATTAATTGGAATTCAAGCCATCAGTCACCAGAACCGTCAGTAGAATCATTTACATTCTAAACAATCAGTCTGATGGTCCAGTAGGACACTGAGTATTAATACGTAAAAGTCAATATGATACCGCCAAGCCACCACCATCCCTTATTGACATGCACAATGATGCTTTTAATCCGTGCTTGATCAATTTGCATATATTTTGGGATTTCCCCCCTGATTCAATACGTCTTATGAATTTTTTATCTGGAAGGAGGGCAGAGGGTTTAAATGTTAGAGGTGTATCTCTCTCTATCTCTGTCGCCGATCGAGCTAAAGGCTGATGCAGAGACAATTGAGAAGAAACATATCAATGATTGCCCTCTTTGAAAAGAAATCTACAGGTATTTGACGTTTTCACGTTGAATGTAATAGCTAAATCAAGTTTTAATGTGGAGGGGAAATAAACTACATCCTGTACAACCATATATGGTATTTCAAAGTTTGGAACTGGCCTGGCTCAACAACAAAAATATGAGACTGCTTCCAGCTCTGTTTCTCTCCTATAAATATATTTTTCTCTATCACACACAGACACACCATGCACTGACATGAATTACAGTGCACATTACAGAAACCTATCATTGTGACATCAAGATCTCCTTCTCATCGACAGTGCTGACATTTTCCCTCTAAGGCAAGCCCCCTACTGACAGCAATGTCTCTCTCTCTCTCTCTCTCTCTCTCTCTCTCTCTCTCACGTATCTATCCGCTATCTATATACACTGCATATCTATATCTATTTTACTGTATCTCTCTCTTTTTGTCTCTCTCTTCGCTCTATTTCTCCGGTTCTGTGTCCATGTCAGATTTCGCTGAAAAAGTTAGGTATTGGGAGTAACAGCAGTGTGTCGAAATGAGATCTGATCTGCTGTCCACATCAATAGTGTTCACCCTTACTAGTGTGCTTCGCTGCTGTGGTGTGTTTTCTGATTTGCTGTACAACAGCAGAGCATCACCTTAATGAAGTTTGCCCCTAGATGACGTGTGAGGGCGAACGAGGCAACCGTATGTAATATTGCCCGGCGCGGATCACATAACTGTGACATTTAATAAGCTACTTATCATGCACCTCTTGGGTTAAACATTTATCAGGAACTCATCAGATCACCCTGATGGATTATTCTCAATAAAGGCTGTGGCTGGGGCTGGCTTGGTGAAGTACAGCAGAGCAGCAGACCCACTCCTGTGCTCGTGGGTGTCAAAACACTCCCTGCCTTCTTCCCGTCAGCACCCCCCCAAACACTGAAATGGATTAAATTGTTGTTGTTTTCTTCATCAATCTACACTCAATATCCTACAATGACAAAGCAAAAAAACTGAAAATATCACATTTACATAAGTATTCAGACCCTTTACTCAGTACTTTGTTGAAGTACCTTTGGCTGCGATTACAGCCTCTTTTTTGGTATGATGCTACAAGCTTGGCACACCTGTATTTGGGGAGTTTCTCCCATTCTTCTCTGCAGATCCTCTCAAGCTCTGTTAGGTTCGATGGGGAGCGTCGTTGCACAGCTATTTTCAGGACTCTCTAGAGATGTTTGATCGGGTTCAAATAAGGGCTCTGGCTGGACCACTCAAGGACATTCAGAGACTTGTCCCGAAGCCACTCCTGCGTTGTATTGGCTGTGTGCTTAGGGTCGTTGTCCTGTTGAAAGGTGAACCGTTGCCTCAGTCTGAGGTCCTGAGCGCTCTGGAGCAGGTTTTCATCAAGGATCTCTCTGTACTTTGCTCCGTTCATCTTTCCCTCGATCCTGACTAGTCTCCCAGTCCTTGAAAAACAGCCCCACGGCATGATGGTGCCACCACCATGCATCACCTTAGGGATGGTGTCAGGTTTCCAGATATGTTGCTTGGCATTCAGGCCAAAGAGTTCAATCTTGGTTTCATTAGACCAGAGATTCTTGATTCTTGATGGTCTGAGAACTCCAAGCGGGCTGTCATGTGCCTTTTACTGAGGAGTGGCATCTGTCTGGCCACTCTAACCATAAAGGCTTGATTGGTGGAGTGCTGCAGAGATGGTTGTCCTGGAAGGTTCTCCCATCTCCACAGAGGAACCATTGGGTTCTTAGTCACCTCCCTGACCAAGGCCCTTCTCCCCCGATTGCTCAGTTTGGCCGAGCGGCAATCTCTAGGAAGAGTCTTGGTGGTTCCAAACTTCTTCCGTTTAAGAATGATGGAGGCCACTGTGTTCTTGGGGACCTTCAATGCTGCAGAAATGTTTTGGTACCCTTCCCCAGATCTGTGCCTTGACACGGTTTGGTTTTTGCTCTGACATACACTGTCACCTGTGGGACCTTATATAGACAGGTGTGTGCCTTTCCAAATCATATCCAATCAATTGAATTTACCCGAGGTGGACTCCAATAAAGTTGTAGAAAAATCTCAAGGATGATCAATGGAAACAGGATGCACCTGAGCTCAATTTTCGAGTCTCATAGCAAAGGGTTTGCAAAAATGTCTAAAAATCTGTTTTTGCTTTGTCATTATGGGATGTTGTGCATAGATTGATTAGGGAAAAATTGTAGAATAAGGAAGGCTGTAACGTAACAAAATGTGGAAAAACGGAAGGGGTCTGAATATTTTCCCAATGCCTTATATGTATTCCCAGTCGTGAAATCTATAGATTAGGGCCTAATGAATGTATTTCAATTGACTGATTAAATTATATGAACTGTGACTCAGTAATATCTTTGAAATTGTTTTGTTGCATGTTGCATTTATATTTTTGTTCAGTGTACATATAGAGTTGTCAATATGCTTTATGTAGAATTCTCTAAATCTAGTTTGACACTACCCTCATCAGAAACAATTATCATGTGACTCAGACACGCCATGTGTCATTAGTTAATGCGTCAGAATAAAACTGTAGAACATTTCAGTAAATACTAGGTGACCCTGATTTAACCCTAAAGGTTAATCTATTTGCAGGCACTGTCAAATCCCCCTATTCCACCCCATCTAGCCCTCCCTTTGCCAGCCGACCATCTGCCAAAAACATGATCATATGCAATATGCCCACCCAGGCTGGCACTGATTCACCAGTGCTAGACTCCAATTACACTACCAACATTATGCCAAGAAACCAGCAGAAAATGCAAAAGCATCAAAATAAGGCCCA
Organism: Hucho hucho; assembly: GCA_003317085.1. Taxonomy (NCBI): domain Eukaryota; kingdom Metazoa; phylum Chordata; class Actinopteri; order Salmoniformes; family Salmonidae; genus Hucho; species Hucho hucho. Next base: position 767,832 of record QNTS01000178.1, on the reverse strand, counting down.
CCTGTGGAGGGGTGGAGCAATGGGGGGTTGTTCTGTATCCAGATGCCAAATGTTTCACATTATAACATACACAGCGTTACACATGTATACATTGACCTGCACAAGGAACGATAACACAAGCAGTTGGCTACTAGAAAACCCAGCTCATCCAGTTAGTCACTGTAGCATGTTGTAACGTTGAGGTCAGCTCGCTCCAAATCATCATTCTACATCATCACACAAATGGATTAGGGTTAGGGCCATGACCCTGACTTGATCAATAAGCAAACACAATCACTGCCCTTTTACTAACATCCATGCACCATTGCACTTATAGAAAAAGGCTAATGAGGAAAGCTGTGAGCAGTTGTTAATGCAACCAAATACAGGCCACACTAGGCCTTCATAAATGGAAAAGGCCTGTGTCTCCATCTTCCAAAGTGGAACACCTCAAAATGATGGAACGGGTAGCAGTTAACACTTAACACTTTCTCCCACATCTCACTTTTCTCAAATATTTAATAACTGAGAATCAAACATGGGCAAAAAGAGAAAGAGTTATGTGCATGTTGAATAATTAGAGAGACAAGAGCACATGATGTTTTGGCCCTCATCACATGTTAAGCCTATCAGCTTTCCTGGCTCAACCCTGATCTATCTCTTGGCCATGTTCCCTTTATTCATTTTCATTTCTCCTTCGCCTCACTCATGTTAATTCATCCCCCCTCTCCTGTATGAGCGCTGGTCTGGAGGCCTTGCCGAGGCCGACGAGGTCACTGTCAATTATATCCATTTAATACCCACTTATGTCTGCAACGACATCTTCTCGCCGGGGTCACGGATACCAGTCGGGAGGATTCGCCCTGCACTTTATCCAATAATCTCAGCGAATATGGGCCGGGATATTGCGAAAGATCAATGTCATTAATGAGGCTATGTAGAATGCATTTGATTATGGGCATAATTAAGGATAAGGCAGGCACGATCAAGGCCTCGTTCCTCTCCGTGCACAAAGAGCCTAAACCAGATAACCTAAAGAAACTAATGTGACTTTGTTAATTCTTCCACAGATGGCCACCACAATAATAGCTATATACATGTAATTCCTGTAAGCCAGACCTAATTATATGTTTTTGAAATAAGAGTACAATTCGACAAAGGGAAAGGTGCATGCATTATCTGAATAGACACCTATCAGCCCGGGCAGTCTACTTACCTGTGGCAAAAATAGCAGGCCATCTCATTGGCTGTAGTGTGTGTCTGAGGGCCTGTGAAACGTGACACTGGGGAGACTGCATTAAGAGAATGAGCTTTTAATAATTCTGTCACAGGGCCCGGGGAATATCAGACTGGGATCACTTTACAGCCCAGCCGAAGACCTTGCTAGCTACCCATCTCTGCTCCTGGACTCATTAAACCCACTGATGACGTTATCTCTGAGCCGTCAGATCCCTTTTATCCCCAATAGAAACCTGTTTGACTTTTCAAAATCGCCGGACACTTTAGGAGGGATACTGTCTACATGTGATCTCTTGCCTAATACATGGTAGGAAGGTCGTATGAACCAAACATCATAATGGTAATAGTGTGATGAGTCATCTGTTTTTACCCAATGGCAGCTTTTTAAAGAGGCTACAGAACTTTGCCTCTGGGAGTGCTCTTGAGCCAAAAGGGGTCCACTGAATGGACAGAAATATTTCCCAGAAATGCCGTCATTGGACAGAAAGGTGGACACCTCCCAATGCCCATGAGCAAATACTATATTGTTATCTTAAAACTAAGGATCATACCTAATACCAGCATTTGAGGTTAACAATTAGCTACTACACATTCATACAGACCCTTTAATTGCTTATAGAATTTGTCATTTTGAACCAAACCGTGTTTTTATGGTATGCTGGAGAGGAAGTTTGAGTAAATGATTGAATGGTTTCAGAAATGTACAGGTAACACAAACCTCTTCCCTGGGACCAGTGTCCTTGGAAACCTGTTACGAGGGTTGTGACAAGAACAGCCGAAATGACATGACTGAGGAGCATTTCTGTGGCTTGTATTGGATTGCAGTGCCCTGAAACACAAGCCCGTTTGGTAACAGGGTACAGCCACTTAAGATGGCCAGATAGCCACGATGATGGACAGTTAAATGTTTTATTTACAGTTTTGGACAATTGCTTACACATGATTTCTGAAACTATGGCTCCTTTTCTCTAGACTCTACACACAAAACCGCAAAACACACACATAGCATGCAAAACGTCACATATCGCTTACGAAACCAAACACTTAATTGAAAACTATTTTAACACTTCTCAAAATTGTGTTTTTACATCAGAACTCTACACACAAACCAAAGGATTAGCTCTTAAACACATCAACTACACACGGATGTGACAAATGTAAAACACTACTATCTTGTGTCTTTTGCATGTTCAGTGGAGTCCACGGCAGTTTGTCATAGCACTCACATGTACGTGCACAAATATATACAGTATGTATGCATATTCAGTATACAGTGGCAAGAAAAAGTATGTGAACCCTTTGGAATTACCTGGATTTCTGCATAAATTGGTCTTCAAATTTGATCTGATATTCATCTAAGTCACAACAATAGACAATGTGCTTAAACTAATAACACACAAATTGTATTTCTCTTGTCTATATTGAATACATCATTTAAACTTTCACAGTGTAGGTTGGGAAAAGTATGTGAACCCCTAGGCTAATGACTTCTCCAAAAGCTAATTGGAGTCAGGAGTCTGCTAACCTGGAGTCCAATCAATGAGACGAGATTGGAGATGTTGGTAGAGCTGGCTTGCCCTTTAAAAAACACACAAAATTTGAGTTTGCTATTCACAAGAAGCATTGCCTGATGTGAACCATGCCTCGAACAAAAGAGATCTCAGAAGACCTAAGATTAAGAATTGTTGACTTGCATAAAGCTGGAAAGGGTTACAAAAGTATCTCTAAAAGCCTTGATGTTCATCAGTCCATGGTAAGGCAAATTGTCTATAAATGGAGAAAGTTGAGCACTGTTGCTACTCTCCCTAGGAGTGGCCGTCCTGCAAAGATGACTGCAAGAGCACAGCGCAGAATGCTCAATGAGGTTACAGTTTTCCACAATTGTTTAGACACGTTTGCTGAATCTTTGGGCCATTTTCCCAAAACTCTACAAATCTCTAGCAAAAGCAAACACTGCATTCAAAACTGTTTTATCTCTTTCCAAAATGTGTTTTTTTGTATCAAAATGACAGACATGCGTCATATGACTAGATATGTCTACCAACCAACACACTGATGTGCTCAACACCAAACACTACTATGAGTATCCCAGCAGTAGGTTTATGCGTTTTGTATTTTCAGTGTTACACTGTAGCCGGTTGTAAAAGACTGTTACAGTAATGTATGCCTACTCAAATAACCACATTGTCATTTATTTCCAAAATGCAGTAATTTTGAACACTTTTTGTATGTAACACTTTCCATACCCAACAGGAGAAAACCAGGTAAAACATTCAGTAAGATAAAGGGTTTTCTGTACAAAAATAAAAAATGAAAGTGTCTCATTCTTTCAAAACTCTAAACACAAAAACACGTGCAAAATGTAAGAAAAAGACATTAGGCTGCATCCTGCCTCCTATTTTGGTCTGGCCACAGCACCTCATCTACATCACAAGTGATGTTCTCCCTGGCTAAACAGTGGGGAAAGACTCTTCTGGAGTGAGTGATCCAGCCGCCGAAAGCCCCCACATCAACCACCACATGGATGCTCTATTGCCTGGAGAAGAGGCATGCGTGCGAAGGGATAGCAGTCATACACTTCCCATCGCCATGCCAAAAAAAAAAAACTATTCAATTGGGTTTAGGAATGGAGAATACGGTGGGAGGTATAGAACAATAAATTGTGGGTGGTCGATGAACCAGTTGCGGACCAGAGCAGCCCAGTGGAAACTCACGTTGTTCCAGATGACAACATACCTGGGCTGCTGTGGTCCACCCCTCTGCTCGGCTGGAATGAGGATGCCATGTAGTGTGTCCAGGAATGTGATGAGAAGGGCGGTGTTGTAGGGACCAAGGTTGGCATGGTGATGGAGGACGCCTTGCTGGCTAACGGCTGCACACATGCTGTTCAGGGACATTCACAATGGCACGGTGGCCAATAACGTTCCGTCCCCGTCCCCTTCTTTTGGCCAGGTTGAAGCCAGCCTCATCAATGTAAATATAAACATGCTGAATTTCAGCAGCATCCAGCTCAAAGACTCTCTGAAACAGACAAGACAATATGTGACATAGACCTAGAGCAGTCAATATGGTGAGGCACAACACACTGGATTACAGTACTGTAATGTGTCTACACAGTGCTGATATGATAGTTAATGCACAGTATAGTACTTACTTGCACATATTCATAGCGCTGTTCTTTAACCCGCTCTGAGTTTCGCTCAAATGGCACCCTGTAGACCTGTTTCATCCGGATTCGGTTGCGCTGTAATACACGGTTCAATATAGTCAAGCCCACTTGGTGAATGTTATTGAATATTGTGTTGTCTGCAATTATGTGGTTCTGGATTTCTCGTAGTCTAATGGTATTGTTTGCCACCATGTTCACAAAAGCGGTCTCCTGTTCTGGTGTGAACAGCCGGTGTCTTCCACCATGGCCTGGCAGTCTCTCAGTTCTGCAGAAAATCCACAAATATATGATTGGTTACAGTAAGCTAAAATAATATTTTCTTTCAATATGAAATTACATTACTGTAACATTGGCCAACAATCACTGAGTAACATAGGCCTACTGATATGTCGGACTGCAGTATATATCCATAAAGAGCGTAGTGTAGATGGTAGGTAACTTACCGGTTCTCATTTCTGAATGTACGGATGATAGATGCAACCGTGTAGCGGCTCAGGTTGAACTGAACTCTCTGCCCAGCCTCCCTCATACTTAATCCGTGGTTGAGCACATGGTAAACCAATGTGGCTCTGATCTCAACTGAGACAACTGTCCTTCCTTGTCCTCATCCTCCTCTTACTCTCACTCCTTCACCTCTAGCTCTTGCTTCACCATTGACTTCCATTTTCCTCCAAAACAGGAGAGCTCATCTGTGGCCTTTTATAGTGCTAAAGCTCTGATTTCTAAGTGAACAATTCTGCAACTAGTGTTTACACCTGTGAGGAGTGGGTGTTGCCAATTGGTGTTTAGAACTTGGCATTGTGATTGGCATTGCTTTCCAAAGGGATTAAAGAGATTTTAATTTTGAATGTTGTGCCTAATGTAGAGAACTGTGTGTAGTGTTTTACAAAAAGTGTGATATAGAATTGAAAAGTGTAAAGCAGGAATTTTTCCGACTTGGTTTAGGGATTTGGTACATGAGTTTCATGTTTCGGTGATTGCGTTTTATGTTCCAATTTTAGTGTGTAAACAATTGGGAAACACTAAAAAGAATCCTAGAGTGTCAGCTAAAAACGTACAGAAATCTCTGGAACATACTAACATCTGTTAACGAGTCTACTATATGTAAAACACTTAACAAGAATGGTTGTTCATGGGAGGACACCACGGAAGAAGCCACTGCTGTCTAGAAAAAAACATTGCTGCACATCTGCACCTGGATGTTCCACAGCGCTACTGGCAAAATATTCTGTGGACAGAAACAACAGTTTAGTTGTTTGGAAGGAACACACAACAATGTGTGGAGAAAAAAAGGCACAGCACACCAACATCAAAACCTCATCCCAACTCTAACGTATGGTGAAGGGAGGATCATGGTTTGGGGCTACTTTGCTGCCTCAGGGCATGGACAGCTTGCGATCGTTGACGGAAAAATAAATTTAAGTATATCAAGACATTTTGCAGGAGAATGTTAGGCTCTCTCTCCAATTGAAGTTCAACATAAGTTAGGTGATGCAACAGGACAATGACCCAAAACACAGAAGTAAATTAACAGTATGGCTTCAACAGAAGAAAATACACCTTCTGGAGTGACCAAGTCAGAGTCCTGACCTCAACCCGATTGAGATGCTGTGGCAAGATCTCAAGAGAGCAGTTCACACCAGACATCCAAACAATATTACTGAACTGAAACAGTTTCCTAAAGAGGAATGGTCCAAAATTCTTCCTGACCATTGTGCAAGTCTGACCCACGACTACAGAAAACATTTGGTTGAGGTTATAGCTGCCAAAGGAGGGTCAACCAGTTATTAAATCCAAGGGTTCACATCCACCCTGCACTGTGAGTGTTTACAGTGTGTTCAGTAAAGACATGAACACGTATAATTGTTAGTGTGTTATTAGTTTAAACAGACTGTCTATTGTTGTGACCTAGTTGAAGATCAGATAACATTTGATGATCAATTTATGCAGAAATCCAGGTATTTCCAAAGGGTTCACGTACTTTCTTGCCACTGTATATTTACACTATAAACAAATGCAAGCGGGAAAAAACGAATGTATTTCTTTCTCAAAACATTGTATTTTCACCCAGATTTCAGGATGAATAGTAACAGACAAAACAAATACAGTAGAAGATAAACAAACAGGTTTGTTACTATAAAGAAAAAAACCAATTAGGGTGCATCCTGTCTCCTATTTGGGTCTGGGCACAGCACCTCATCAACATCACAAGTGATGTTCTCTCTGGCTAAGCAGCGGGGGAAGTAGCGTCGGGAGTGGCGTATCCAGCCCTGGCATGCCCCCTCCTCCTTGTCCTCTCACACCTCTTCCTCTAACTCTCTCTCCAAAATCAGCCTCCATTGTTGTCCAAACCAAGAAAGCCAACCTGAAGCCTATTTATAGTGCTCAAGCTCTGATTGCTAAGTGAAGAAATGAGCTAGAAGTGCTTTCACACGTGAGCACTGGGTGTAGGTAATCGGTAAATGTGTGTGGCATTTTGAATGGCAGTGTTTTCCAAACGAAACTCAAGACCTTTTGAATGATGTCTCTAATGTAGAGAACTGTGTTTAGTGTTTTGCAAAACGTGTTTTACAATTGCAAACTGAGTGTAAAGGAGATAATGTGCTTGCAGTTTTGCAGACTTGGTCTGAAGATTAGGTACATGAGTTAATGGTTTCACTGTGTTCCCAAAGTACCACTTTTAGTGTAAGCAATTGTAAAAAACTGTAATATAATCTTTGGGTCATAACATTCATCAGGGAGAAAGGGGAGATGCAGAGGTCTGAGGACTGGCAATAGAACTTTGTTCTTGAAAACAATTTGAGGCAGAATTAGAAGATCCATTTGATTTGTTCTTACTGAAATACATGCCAGGTACTAAGGTAATTAAAAATCTCTACAGTGGTACACACAGTTTGGCACAGTCAGTAACAGTGTCAGACATGAGATCGTGGAACTGATCATTGTTACAAGTTTTGGTTTTCACGTTTCAGTTTTGAGGTTGGACTTTAGCACGTATAGCACAATAGCACTTTGGGCGCACCGATTGGTGTCACTTCGTTAGTAAGTATGTGTTACACCTGTGCTGGCTTGTCCATCTCATTAGTCGGAAGATGTTTCACCTGTGCTGGCCCAGGTGATATTTAAGAGTGGCTGGACTGGTGCTCCAGTTGTCTTGAGAGAGATGGAGGATTAACACTTTTAGTTGGTGCTCCCTATCTGATGTCTAGAAAAACATTCCTTTAACTGATTTTTTTTTTCTCCAGTTTTTGGTGTGCTTCCTGTCCTTAACATTGGTGTGGGTTTTTCTTTTGTTTGCCTCTTAGTGGGCACTCCTGGTGGCTATCTTTTAGGTTTCAGTTGTTGCTAGTCAACTTTCAGTGAACACCCCCTAGAGTGTCTTTCAGAACCCCTCCTAAAAACCCCACCTGTTTCATTTTGGTTGTCAGTAACACTTATTTCTCCCTTCTTTTTGAGCGACATTATTTGGGTTTCTTGCTGGGGAACGTAACATGCCTTGACTTTGCAGTCAGTTGTAACACAAACCAGGTGCACAGATAATGATAGACTCCTGTGTTTGAAAACATTTCCGCACGAGGGCGATGCACGCAAGTTGGTGGCAGAACACGGGGAGTTATAGAAAACCAGCAAAAAAGCCTATTTACATGTTGCTTATATATCACGTTTCAGGTAAGACCCAGATGCATACGTCGAAGTAACCGTTTATTAATCGAACAGGGGCAAGCAAAAAGCAGGTCAAGGGCAGTCAGAGGTCGGTAATCCAGATAGGTGGGGCAAAGGTACAGGATGGCAGGCAGGCTCATGGTCAGGGCAGGCAAAGGTCAGTAATCCAGAAAGGTGAGGCAAAGGTATAAATACACAGGGGATAATGGGGAATATGGGCGACACCTGGAGGGGGGTGGAGACAATCACAAAGTCAGGTGAAACAGATCAGGGTGTGACGTGAGTGCATTTCACACTACTTTTGGATTATAATTGGATTTTAAGGTTAGTATGAATGTCCTACTTAATGTTTGCGTCATCATTGCAAATCAACTGCATTATACATAAAACCAGTAAAATGTCTCTTTTCCTACAGCCTATATCAATGAGTGTTAGCATTCTAGCTAACAACTGCTGCATCCCAAATTGTTATTTTGCAAAGATCACAACCAAATCATAGCGACTGTTCAAGCAAGAATCAAAACATCATTGTAAGCGTATGAGAACCCCAAAAACTTATTTTGTTTAGAAGTAATAAAAATGTAAGTCTAGGCTATGTTGAATGGGCACAGATGGTGATGGCTTTCTTACTGCAGCCAAGAGTCGCGTGCATCTGTGCGTGACGTCAGTGTGTCCTGTACTGGAAAGGGCTCTAATAGCCATTACACATTTTGTGTCTAAGAATATAACTTCTATAGCCATAATACCAAATGTTTCATCCAGAGCTAGCTCTAGCCTTTTGGGGGCTCTAAGCGAGATTTGGTTGGGGAGCCACCTCACCCCACCCTCTTGACAATTCTAAACTTTTTGCAGTGGGGCGTGGAGAAAATGTTGCAGTTTTAAAGGAAGTTTTCTGCAATTATACACATTTTGCCATAGGGTGGAAAGAAAACGTAGCGATTTTATAACAAATGTCATGCAATTCTAATCATTTTTCCATGCAGCAGAGATACATTTTTTGCCTTTTCAATTCTACACATTTTGTAGTGACTTATTCCATGTTAATGTGATATCTGAGTGAGAATGACTACAGCCTGGTCAGTATTCGGCCATGATTACTACAAGTTTAGATAGCTGGCTAGACTAACTACCAATCAAAAAAGTGTTAGCTGACATTGCTAATTTAGTGACTGCCAGTGACTGACATAACTAGAGAAAAACTGCTGATGTACAACCAAATTTCAAAAATTGCACCTGTACTATCTATGTGGTTTGAGGAGTTAGAGGCAACTTTGGACAACTCTGACCAAAGTGGTTCACCTTTTATTCAGGTAAAGTTATATGGTAAATAATCCTTCAGAACTACCCTACATCCGGGGAGGCTAACTCCGGACTAACTCCATTTATCCTGAATGAAGTGTCTGAGCTGTGAGTTGAGGACCAATTAAATCAGATATCCTCCCTCTTTTTGAGGAAGAGGAAGACGACTGAATATTAATTGTATTAATCAAACGTTTTTTTGTTTTTTTAAGTAAGTTAAAATACCTATCATATTACACATTTAGACAGAATGCATTTGAAACTTCACTCACAGTAAAACGTGTGTTTACAATTATTTTATAGTAGTGGGATAGAAGTTGCTTGTGCATTGATAAGCACACCACAGACAGCATTAACGATAAGTAATAAAACGAAGAAGGCACTTCAACAAGCCTATTTCACACCATAGCCTGCTGAATTTTCTAAATAACTTTTCTTTCATTTTGATTTCGGCACAAATGAAAATATGGCACTGACTCGCCCATGGATTGATGTTTCAGAATTGTCTCAATGAAGATTTCAACGTTCCTCTAGCCACGTGCGACATGTACGCGCAGTTACAAGCCTGCTAAAGTTATGAGAATGAGAAATATCCACCGTAGTAGTACTGATGAAGCCTGAGATGTAATGTGAAGCTATCTGAAGCTGGCTAGCTTCAGAAAACCCTCAGTAGATCCATCTTAAATTGTAGTATACCCCTCTCAATAGTAAGTTGAGACCCCGACTAAGTTCTTTAAAAAGAAAAAACGTCCCGGGGCCCTAAGCGACCGCTCATGACGCTAAAGCTTGGAACCGGCCCTGCATTCATCAAATCCTTTCAAGTATTTTTTTTTCAATCGAAGTCCATATGTTCCTTGTAGATTACAGTAATGGAGAAACACACTTGATGGAAAAAGGCAGAGAAAAAAGTGCTGCATAATGTGTAACTGATTTTAGTTTATTGCAGATTACCAAACCACAGTAAATGAACACATGTTAAGACCCATCTCTGTTACCCATCAAGCTGCTGTATAGCCGCTATGTTAAATGTCGGTGGTAAGCTCATATATCTAATTATACAATAGCCAAAGATTTTTTGTTAATGAAATGGAAGGAGTGTAATTGAAAACTTCAACATAATTATTGCTTGGCTGGCGCTGACTTCGGAAAATTACACGTGTAGGAAGGTTTCCCAGCAGGGTACCAATGACTTATGAATCACAGCATTTACAAAATGTTAAACTACACACACACCAGAGTGGAGACAAACAGAACAGCACATGAGAGAGTAAAGTCTCCTTTTGTTCATGACGGACCCCATAGGCAAAATATATTCCAGTAGGCTACAAAGTTTATAGGTGGTATTCTTAAAATAAACATAATTAAAAAGTAATCTTAATGTGCTTTTACAACACATTTGCTATAACTTAATACAATGTTCCTTCAGTTATTACTGTGTAGTTACATAGGTTTAATGTCAATTTAAGGAAAAGCCTATTAAGTTTTATTTAGACAAATATCAAGCACACGTGGAAAAGGGTTAAGAAATAGTGAGGACATGAAATACAACCTGGGCCATCCTTGAGTCCCTTTACAAAGTAAGTAGAGCAGCGTAGACATGTTAAACCAGGTCAAGTACATGGCAGCACGGCTAACAATGTTTGTCACAACTCTGCTGTTTCCAGCACGAGCCCAAATGAGAGAAGTCAGAGAAATATGGGATTACCATGAGTTATTTATGACACTGAAACCTAAGAGCTTTCTTTATGAAATCATCTCGGATTGATGGGGTATTATTTTTCATTGCGGTGCATCTGATATCATTTCAAATGGGTTAACATCAAAGTCAATTGTGTAATGTATGAGTAGTGTTGCACACGTTCAATCAAAATAGAGATCTGTATCTTGCATCACACTGATTGACATGAGCGGATTGTTGTGTAACAGATACAGAGGCTGTCATGGTCATTATGGATTTTTCTGTTTAAGCAACAAGATCTGAAAAAAGTTTTAAAAAATAACGTCACTGCCAGAGGAAATGTGATGGACTATGAACGTTGGCTCAAATTTAAATGGAAAAATTGCGCTTGAGAAGGAGAACACTTTCACATTATGCTTGAATGCTGTACTTTCTCAAAGCACAATGCATAGACATAGAACACAATATCAATACTATCAAAATATCATACTTGTTAGAGCTTTCGTTTCTAAGGAGAGACGAGAGAGACTCCATGAGAGGGAACGTTGTTTATTACTTGAAGTTTTGTCAAGAAAAAAATCTTATGAAAAATAATACTTTTTAAAGGCAATAAGCACACTTCTCCCCTCCATCCCTTTCCCATTCTAATGCTAGTCTAGGTATTGCAGCAGGTATACACCCTATAATCAGTGTGGAAAGCCTACACCAAGCACAGAGACATACAGGGGGATGCAATCAATGGCACTCCATAGTTAATGAACTTTCTGACCTTTAGGAAAATGTACACTGCTTAACCAGATTCGGTGTATTTAATAATTCAGTTGGAGGGAGAGAAGCAACACTGGGCTCAATAAAGTGAAGAATATTCGTCTTGCTAAAGACGTACATGGTTGACATTTTATTTCTTTAACCAAACCATTTCTATATTTTTTTAATCATTACGGACTCATCCGCTTTAGTCCATTTTAATAAAAAAGACAAAGTGGATCTCAGGCACTTGCTTAGCATTAGACTAATGGTAAAATCTATGTAGAAAATTAAACCCCAACGAGGGTCCAGCACATAAGAGAGCATTTCGGATTGTTAGTATGCGGGCTGTGACAAGCTCCCAGAATCTCCACGTATGAGAATTACTACCATTACTACACTTAAACAACGGTCAGAAACATATGGTGTTGCACCGCGCTTGATCTGCCATTGAGATCTTCTGAATTGGAGATCATAGAGTGCATTATTGATGAGCTTCAGTTTTGAGTTGCATCTCTAGAGGAAATTATAAGGTGTAATGCAATGGCCTGCTGTGATCATGGACGGCCGTGTGCTGGCTCACACACAGGCTGCCATGCAGCTATCGTGGCTAACTGTTGCTGCTCATACATTCGGAATGACTTTATTTAGACGGTTGTGGTGAGATCAGTACTCAATTTGCAGGCCTCCACCACTAGCCATGCTCTGGCCAAAGTCTTCTGTCATTTCAGAAACCTCCACCTATTGCATGTGGGCAGCAGGTAAACCTACTCTTCAGTTTGTGGTTTCCACTGAAGCAGAAGACGGTTAAAAGGAGGCGTGCTGTTTTCCCCTGGTGGCGCCAAGGTCCTGTTACTCTAAGATTATGATGGAGAAAATGAAAATGGAAAAGATCATTATCAGCAAGGTAGTCTGTTGTATTACTAAAGCAACTGTGCAACCAGCAAAACACTTTAGACCTATATCAGATACAGTGTATTTGACTGTACCCTAACAAATTCCATATTTTTTGTTTTTCTTTCCCATACAGTACACCCCATATATACATTATAAACCAAATTAATTAATTTCCTCAAATTGCCAAGAAAATATTTCAGAATTCAAATAGCACATTATGCCATTGGCTTGTTGTTATTACTCAGTGCTTACATGTTTCTTGGCTGCACATGTGATCAAAATCTGGATGCAATTTTAAGCGTGATCAGTTTGGATAGATTATTGTCTGACAGGGGCTTCTGCATTGATTCCCTCATCATGTCAATCATTGGCAGTGACTCTGAAATTTCCAAACTTCAGCGAGTAATGGGCAATCATTCAGCCAGTTCATTTAGAGCACTGTGGATTTAAACATAACAGATAAACAATAGGAAAATGCAATACCATGTCAGGTTGGGGCAACACATTGGTGGTAGATGTGGTGTTATCCCAATACACTGTAAAATGCTTTAAGACCCAGTGAAAAACACTATAAACGCAATTCCTTCTTCATTCAGTCATCTGAAGAACTCAGTCTTATATCATGTCTTTACAACCTCAGCACAGGTCAATAAGACCCTTCCTCTTAAAAAGAAAGAAAAAAAAGAGAAAAAAAGGAAAACTTGAAGTGGTATTTGTATTGGCCTCCCTACACACTCCTCTGCCATGTGCCAAATGTTGGCTACTTCCTGAGTCATGGGAGAGATTATTTGCACAAATGAAAATATGTTTAAATAATGGAAATTGGGATCAACGAGTCATTCTGCTTGAATGATTCCTGTTTTTAATCCCTAAAAACTAAGCACACGGAAAGTAGTGGAAAGCATTAAATTGGTTGGCTGTGAAAAATCCAATTTGTTCATTAGAGGCGAAATCAATATGGGGTTTCATGTGGAGATACTACTGTGATAGTCAAATTGTGGTGAGGCTATTATGCCAATATTATAGTCTAAAGCACTCATTATCAAACCAGCGCATAGGAATAACAAAGACGTGTTAAAAGGGAGTTGGATACAAAATATGAAATACATAGCTGGAATTTGATGATATTACAAAGAACCAGTAGATTTCCCACACATACTGTATGAACTCAAATAGATCAACAACAAAAAAATTGCTTATAGCCATCAAGACATGCAATTACTGGGAACTCTATAGTCCAATACAAACATAACACGGCTAAACTGGCCGATAAAAACTGAGATGAATCGATATGTATCATTCTCTAACTCGATTGTAAAACTCAATTTTCTCATAATGGCCCCTGCTAATGAGGAAGCTCCAGCAGGTCATGTGACTAGAGTGGGCCCTAATCATTGGAGTGTTACAGTAAGTCATGACAGTTTATTGGCGTAAAATTCCATAATGGCACCAATCAATAGCCACCGAGGAGGCTTTCACGCCAGCTCCCGGATTTGACATATTTGAATAACTACCACAGATTGAGAATAAGGGACGGTATTGAAGTTCATCGTCTGTGAGAAAAGAGACGATAGGATCTGATGTGATATTCATGCTCTACCTGCCTGTAGATAGGGCAAAAACAGCTTGAAGTTGACAAATTATGGACTGACATGGGTCATGTATAGGTGAAAGACTTTGACTGAAATCATGAAGAAAATAACAACTGTGCCTCCTTTTTAGTGTCAAATCTAGGTGACCTCTTGAGCCACCTGTACTTATACACCAAGGAGTTGTTAGTTTCATCATGAGACAAAAAACAATGATGGAATGGAGCTTTAATTTCGTCATGTACAGTACATATTTTGCATAGTACCGTTTTTCTAAAGTTTGGGATGCCCATATCACCTTGATGCCCAAATGGAGATGGACCATCGACAGAAAGGTTGGGAGAATAACTGATATAATCAAGGTCCCTAACCCCCTCCCTGAGAACCATGAGATCTGTGCGTATGGAATAATGTAGGGCTGGAGGGAGACGGTGTGGGAGATAAAAGGCCACATCAGAATGATGATCTCTATTGATCGGCAACCTTGGGCTCACAGAGGAGGTCCAGCATTCGTCACGTTGAAGCTGAACCCAATAGCTGATCCACCCCGCCTCTGATGGATGGAGCCTGCTCTCCAAGTTTGTTTAATTGATGACGTGTTCCTTTTGAGGTGGACCACCACTATGTTCTACTCATTCATTGATTTTCCGAAACGTTTTTTTTCTCTTTTCTCTCTTTTTTTTCATGACCCAACTGCACAAGATAAACTCCCCACTTTGACAAGCCCCCACACCAAGTGGTGTATCCTTCAAGAGGCTCACGACCAGCTGGTTAGATCCTTGAGCACCACTGATGAATGTACCTCTTTGTTAGTGTGGAGGCCTGCTCGGTGTTTCGACTTAAAAGTATTATGAGAACTGATTAAAAGGAAAAAAAAAATTTTTCCCTCTTCATATCGCTATCCCCAAAACATGGATAACTGAGTCACTGATGGTAGGGCACAAGGCTGAGTTGAGATGAATCTAAAGAGTAAACTCACACGCATGCACATGTCACGTTGCCCTCCCTCATATTTTCCCTTTGATTTGCAGTGATCTTTAAGATATTGCGTGCCTTATTATACTTTTGCATGATTTTCTACGTGTTGCTGTGTTTCTCTCTCTTGTATTTCCTAATTGATTTGTTGTAGACTCATCTCCCTTGGCTGGTCTCCTTGGCCATCTTAACTACCCCCCTAACTAGCTGCACTGTGGTCGGACAGGCTTCCTGTTTAGATTAAGACACAGCGGAGCCAGCACGAGAAATGGCTCAGAAAACGTACCTCTATCCAGGGATGAGAAATGCGTTTCACCCCAAATTGTCCCATTATCCCAACTGTTACACCGAGAAGATTGAACGACTGCTCGTTTTTAAGTAAACTGTTGTTTTCGTCCTCATGCTAGCTAGCAGTACCCACAGCAGCCATTATGGAATGACACATCACGTTGAACATCAAAGGAGCTGAATGGCTGATACTGCCATTCCAAAAGGGCTGCTGTGGCTTCTGCTATCTAGCACAAGGACAGAAAAGTATGTTTTCCAAGCCATATCTCACACCGGCTATGCTGTGTCTTAATCTAAACAGGAAGTCTGTCCGACCCCAGTGCAGCTGTAAGCCAGCGTAGGGTCGGAATCTAGTATTGCTAAATTGGTGTGAATGTGTGTCTGAATGGTGTGAACCCAAGATTATTGTTTAATTAAAAACCCTTGAAACCTGTATAACCTTTACTATGTGGTGGCCTGGGATCTCAGAACCAATTTTTGACACACATATACACACACATACACAATCCCTGTGGAGTATCAGTTTCAGATGGGCAATACCTCAGCGCAGTGATCGGCAAAAACATGAACTGTTTTATTTACGTAAAAACTCCCAAAGTAATTTGTTCCATTTTAATTCCAGGTACATTTTCCTTTGAAATGAGGTAATTTATGTGTGAAAAGTTTTCACCAATTATTTGCTGAGACATTTTGAATTTCTCAAGCCTTTGAGGGCTCTTGTACTCTAGCTAGAGTTGAATACTGTTGATTTGTCCACCACAAACTCATCTCATGAAGGTAAAGTAAATGAGAAGACTTGGTGAAAAAACACCATCACATTATGCTACAGTAAATATGGACACTGTGGACAGAATCTAACCCTTGTGTGATGAAGTAATCCTTACCTGAACACATCACTGACCACTGTGTAAGTAGACTATGCTATGTGCTCAAATACCTAAACATTCAAGTGGGAGCAGGTATCAAACAAAACAGTGAATTGTGTTGTGAAACTCGCAGTTGTCCATCAACTGTTTGGACAGAGAACCCAATAAGAGCAGCTAATGTATTGGACCCGTTCAAGAGGCTAAAGTGTAACCATGCCTAAGAGGTTCTTAACAATCCACACAGGAAAGAATTTGAATTGGTAAACCACACAATACTATACCAGGGGATCTGGAGTGCGTAACTTTGTCATCTTGAGGGCCGCTGTGAAAACTAACACTTACTGAAGCAGCCAAGCGACCAGTCAAGCGGCAGCCTTTGGCCTTCTGAGGGAAATTCCAGCCTCGGGCAGATTCAGAGTTTCCAGAATATTATTCAATCGCATCATCAGAGAAGGGTAACATTCCCTGGGCAACAATGCCAACCAGAGAGAGGGGGTGGTCTCTGTTTCTGTTGGAACAGGTGATGCAGGCTGATTCAGGCAAATCTGACCATTATTCTATCCTCCTGGTTTCCTGCTAAAACTAAAACAAGAAGTACCAGTGACTCACTCAATACGGTCAGATGATGCGGATGCTACACTATAGGACTATTTTGCTGGCACAGACTGGAATATGTTCTGGGATTCATCCAATGGCAATGAGAAGTATAACACCTCAGTCACCGGCTTCCCCACAGTAACCGTACGTACATATCCCAAACAGAAGCCATGGATTACAGGCAACATCCGCACCGAGCTAAAGGCTAGAGTTGCCACTTTCAAAGAGCGGGACTCTAATCCTGACGCTTGTAAGAAATCCCGCTATGCCCTCAGACAAACTATCAAACAGGCAAAGCGTCAATACAGCACTAAGATTGAAACGTACTACACCCACTCCGACGCTCGTCGGAAGTGTCAGGGCAACTTTTAAGGACTACAAAGGGAAACCCAGCCGCAAGCTGCCCATTGACACGAGCCTACCAGATGGGCTAAATGCCTTTTTATGCTCACTACGAGGCAAGCAACACTGAAGCATAAATGAGAGCACCAGCTGTTCCGGACGACTGTGTGATCACGCTCTCCGTAGTCGATGTGAGAAAGACCTTTAAATAGGTCAACATTCACAAGGCCGCGGGGCCAGATGGATTACCAGGACGTGTACTCAGAGCATGAGCAGACCAACTGGCCAAGTGTCTTCACTGACATTTTCAACCTCTCCCTGACCGAGTCTGTAATACCTATATGTTTCAAGCAGACCACAATAGTCCCTTTACCCAAGAAAGAGAAGATAACCTGCATAAATGACTACCGCCCCATAGAACTCACGTCGGCAGTCATAAAGTGCTTTAAAAGTATGGTCATGGCTCACGTCAACACCATCATCCCGAGAACCCTAGACCCACTCCAATTCGCATTCTAACCCAACAGATCCACAGATGATGCAATCTCAATCGCACTCCACACTGCCCTTTCCCACCTGGACAAAAGGAACACCTATGTGAGAATGCTGTTCATTGACTAGAGCTCATCATTCAACAGCATAGTGCCCACAAAGCTCATCTCTAAGCTAAGGACCCTGGGACGAAACACCTCCCTCTGCAACTGGATCCTGGCCTTTCTGACGCGAGGCCCCCAGGTGGTAAGGGTAGGCAACAACACATCTGCTGTCACGTCCTGGCCATAGATAGCCCTTTTTGGCTTCTCTATGGTGTTTTTGGTCAGGACATGACCAGGGGGGTTTAGGGTTCTATGTGTTTATTTCTATGTTGGTTTGGGTTCCCAATTAGAGGCAGCTGTTAGTCGTTGTCTCTAATTGGGAATCCTATTTAGTGTGTTCAGTCCCCCACCTGTGTTGTGGGATATTATTTATTGCTTGTGTAGTTGCTGTGTTGCGCTACACAGTGTGTTACGGTCATTGGTACTTTATTGTTTTTGGTGAGTTTCATTGATTAAACATGTTTGACTCAACCCTGCACGCTGCGCCTTGGTCTACTTATGTCAGCGATCGTGACAGAATATCCCACCACCAAAAGACCAAACAGCGTGCAGGATAAAACGTTCTGGATCTGGAAAGAGCTCTTGGACGGTAAGGGACCCTGGAGGCAGGCTGGGGAATATCGCCATCCTAAGGAGGAGCTGGAGGCAGCAAAGGCGGAACGGCATCGGTATGAGGGAACACGGCTAGCAAGGAGGCCCGAGATGCAGCCCCAATAATTTTTTTTGGGGGGGGCACATGGTGCCGGCTCCACGCATCAGGTCCCCTGTGCGCCTTCAGAGCCCGGCACGACCTGTTCCTGCTCTACGCATAAGGTCCCCTGTGCGCCTTCAGAGCCCGGCATGTCCTCTTCCTGCTCCACGCACCAGGTCCCCTGTGCGCCTTCAGAGCCCAGCACGTCCTGTTCCTGCTCCATGCACCAGGTCCCCTGTGCACCTTCAGAGCCCGGCACGTCCTGTTCCTGCTCCACGCACCAGGTCCCCTGTGCGCCTTCAGAGCCCGGCACGTCCTGTTCCTGCTCCACGCACCAGGTCCCCTGTGCGCCTTCAGAGCCCGGCACGACCTGTTCCTGCTCCATGCACCAGGTTCCCTGTGCGCCTTCAGATCCTCAACACAGGGGCCCCTCAGGGGTGCGTGGTTAGTCCATTCCTGTACTCCCGGTTCACCCACGATTGCATGGCCAATTACGACTCCAACACCATCATTAAGTTTACTGACTACACAACAGTGGTAGGCCTATTCACCGACAACGATGAGAAAGCCTTTGGGGAGTAGGTAGGAGACCTGGCAGTGGGGTGCCAGGAAATCAACCTCTCCCTCAAAGTGAGCAAGATAAAGGAGCTGATCGTGGACTACAGGAAAAGAAGGGCCGAACACGCCCCCATTCACATCAAATGGGCTGTAGTGGAGCAGGTCGAGAGTTTCAAATTCCTTGGTGTCCACATCACCAACAAACCATCATGGTTCCAAACACATCAAGACAGTCGTGAAGAGGGCATGACAACACCTTTTCCCCTCAAGAGACTGAAAAGATTTGGCATGGGTCCTCAGATCCTTAAAAAGTTCTACTGCAACCGCTCAGCATCCAACCGTAAGGCGCTACAGAGGGTAATGTGTATGACCCAGTACATCACTGGGGCCAAGCTGCCTGCCATCCAGGACCTATGTACTAGGCGGAGTCAGAGGAAGGCCCAAAAAATTGTCAAAGACTCCAGTCACCCAAGTCATAAAATGTTCTTTCTGCTACCGTGTGGAAAGCGGTCCCGGAGCGACAAGTCTAGGTCCAAAAGGCTCCTTAACAGCTTCTACCCCCAAGCCATAAGATTGCTGAAGAATAATTTATCAAATGGCCACCCGGACTATTTAAATTGACTATAAAAATCCCTGATGCTACTCGCTGTTTTATCTATGCATAGTCACTTTACCCCTACCTACATGTATAAATTACCTAGACTAAACTGTACCCCCGCACATTGACTCGGTACTGGTACCTGCAGTATATAGCCTTATTATTGTTATTTGTTGTGTTCTTTTTTATTTTTTATTTTATTTTTTACTTTAGTTTATTGAGTAAAATGTTTCTTAACTCTATTTTCTTAAAACTGCATTGTTGTTTAACATCTTGGGATCGGTGCCTGGCTACTGCGATTATGATGAGGTTGTAAGTAACAAGAAACTTTCCCCAGGACGTAGACATATCCGATGTTGGCAGAAAGCTTAAATTCTTGTTAATCTAACTGCACTGTCCAATTTACAGTAGCTATTACAGTGAAATAATACCATGCTATTGTTTGAGGAGAGTGCACAGTTTTGAACATGAAAAGTTATTAATAAAGAAATTTGGGAAGTCTTGATTCAAAATTGTTAACAGAAATGCAATGGTTCATTGGATTCGTCTAAAACGGTGCACATACAATGCTGCCATCTAGTGGAAACATAATACATTATGGCCTTTCTCTTGCAATTCAAAGATGATAGTACAAAAAAATACAAAAGAAGGGTTGTTTTTTCTATGTATTACCTTTTACCAGATCTATTGTGTTATATTCTCCTACATTCCTTTCATATTTCCACAAACTTCAAAGTGTTTCCTTTCAAATGGTACCAATAATATGCATATCCTTGCTTTAGGGCCTGAGTTTTTATTTTTTTCCTTTATTTAACTAGGCAAGTCAGTTAAGAACAAATTCATATTTTCAATGACGGCCTAGGAACATTGGGTTAACTGCCTTGTTCAGGGGCAGAACAACAGATTTTTACCTTGTCAGCTCGGGGATTTGATCTTGCAACCTTTCAGTTATTACTTCAAAGCTCTAACCACTAGGCTACCTGCCACCCTGTTTTTCAGAGTCAGTAGAAAGGCCTCTTTAGTGCCCTAAGTTTTCATAACTGTGACCTTAATTGCCTACCGTCTGTAAGTTGTTAGTGTCTTAACGACCGTTCCACAGGTGCATGTTCATTAATTGTTTATGGTTCATTGAACAAGCATGGGAAACAGTGTTTAAAGCCTTTACAATGAAGATCTGTGAAGTTATTTAAATTTTTACGAATTATCTTTGAAAGACAGGGTCCTGCAAAAGGGACGTTTCTTTTTTTGCTGAGTTTAGTTGTTATAGCTGTGTAACATGTCCAGTGTTACGAAACCGATTAACTAGCCTACTAATATCGTTGCACTCGCAAGTCTAGGGGTCTTAGGCCTAGTTAACTGGTCTGTAACCTGATTTAAGACATGCAACTACGTGAGAAATCAACGTATGCGCCTAGGTGTTGAATGTACCCAGGGAGACAGCAACCTTACCTTGGTCCAGGGCCAACTCTGTCTCTCTTGACCTCTTGGTCAGCCAGTTCAAGCTGATTATTATTTGTTCAGATGGAGACGACACATAAATATGCACAAAAAGGAAAAAATACCGAAGGCATGCCAAAACTTAAGACTCAAAACCAAAATGAAATGCCTCTTGGCCACCAAACAAAACCAGCCGCCTCACGGCTTGCATGCTGGGACACTGACTGACGATCACCTTACCCATGAGAGTCTAAGCCCTGCCTAAGTCGGGGGAGATGGGTGGGGGTATTCTACTAAGACATATGGAATTGTTTTAAGAAGGTCATACCAAGGATAATTTTTCTATATGATTTTGAATTTTAAGACCCATTGAAAGTTTTTTTGCTATTAGCCCATCCAAACACATTGAATAACATTTTCACTACATGGAACAACAGACCACCCCCCCAACAAAAATTGAAAGGAAGTTTGTTTTCAAGTGTCTGTCCTACATCTGAGAGAGATCAGGAAACATTTGTTTGTTTTATTTGACATGCATTTAACCCCTTATTTGTGTCACAAATTTTTTCGACTGGTACCGGGGGACCTTCAGACGAGTCTTGTGAGGCCTGTGGGCATTCTAAAGAAAAACCAATATGTATGTGTTCATGAGAGTCTCGCCTTTACACAGAGGCGTCATATTAGTGTGTAGCCAGAATTGTTCAGACGTGACAGACAGAAGTTGGCAGAGTGGCTGTACCGACTTCGGATGAGTCCCAAGACGCTTTTCTCATCGTGTTCATGAGAGTCTCGTCTTTCCATAAAGGGGTCATAATAGTTTGTAGGCCAAACCGTTCGGATGCTACAGATGATTTTGTGAGAAGATGTTCTGTCTCATGTTCTGACCAACATCGACCTTAGGGGGTTAATTGGCAGCACCTGATGTGCTTATCAACACTTCGACCAGGTTGCTGCTGCCCCCTGGAGGAATGGAGTGTGGAAGTGTATCCTAGATAATGTGTTTGTCTATGCCCTGACACTAACTTTGCCCCCATATCATAACAGCAGTAAAATCAATTAAAAAACAGTCATACTATGAGGGCAAATAGGTTCCCGACTAGCATTTGGCATCAACAACAAAAGGAAGGGAAATTGTGCAAAACAAAACACACACTTTTTTCGATTTAAAGCACCTATCTAAGATCCAAGGGCCCTGAGAATAGGATTGGATTACTGTCTGGCAGATTTACTCGCTTAGCTCTTGACTACTGCATCATCGTAGGGCCCCCTGCCTCTGGATCAATAGGGATATTTACTGCACCTGTTTCAGGGAGACTTTCACAGTAGGCAGGGTATTAAACAAACACAAGACAGGACCTGTCCCAATGACAGGACGCTCTGTCTGTCTAATTGTCTGTCTGTCTGTCAGTCTACACTGTGTCACGCCCAAAATGTCACGCACATTCACTTAAACGGGTATTAGACCAGCAGGCCGGAGATGGGAGGGCGCTAGGCTATTATTTCAACAAGAGACAAAAGACAGTCTGAAAGAAACAGAGAGTATTTCACTAATAATGCAGGCGCATTTCATTCATAGCCGCGGACTGATACAGCCGTCTGTAGCGCGGGCGGTTATGGTTTCACTCCACAGTTTGTTCAGGATTTGGTAAAATTGCAGATCGTTTGAGGAGACCTTGTTCCAAAGTGTGATAAACATAGTGACAATAGTGCCATTCTGACACATATTTGCCTAAACGGTTATACAGTAACAATTATCTTTTGTTTGTTAACATCCGTAGTAGCTGGAAAACATTTGGCACGGCCAAATGAAAATATCCTCTACACATAATGTCAAGTTTATGTCTATGTCATCGCAAAGTAAATCATGATATTATTTATGGTTTATGGAAGGTTTTTGATACTTATGGAAGTATCAAATGTATACTGAATTGCCAATTGTGTGTTTTCAACCTCTGCCCTGAATCCCTATGTAACCTCCTGCTCTGCAGGCTGGTGCACCATAATTGAAATCACTTGAGGTAAAATGGCCTTCCATCACAAAGTGCTTTTATGAAGGTTAAAGTGGCAATCAGCAGTTCAAACCTTAACTGAGCCATTACCCCATCAGTGTTTTGGTAAAAAGCTGAGGGATGGGGCTGGAGAAATGTAACCACTCTCAAATTCCTTGACCTCTCTCTGGATGCAAGGACTGACCATCCAAGATATCAAATATATAGTTTTAACCATATTTTGTGGCTATACAGTGTTTGTTTACATTTACGTTTTTTACAGACATTGGAGTGAAACAAGCTTATATGTTGGGCTCTGATCTCATCAGACTTTTCTAAGTTATATTCTTGAAGAATCAATGGGTATATATCATTCACTTACAAGTCAAAAAATGCATGTGTCAATCGCAGACTGCGCCTTTAAGCTACAGCCTATTGAATTATATTATAAAATGCCATACAACTGCTACTCCCCAAGAGTTGAACAAAAGTCTTTATATTTTTATGTTCTGTCTGGAAAATTAAGAATTTCACTTGGTAATTGCCAGCACATGAGCTCAAGAATGTGTGGAATGCTGTACTCAAAAATAAGCACAAAAAAATAAAATTGTATTAATTTGCCAAAGAAGTACTTGAGAAAGCCTCTGTAAGGACACATCTGATAGCAGTGACACAAAATGCAGTTGAGAAATACTTGTGGCATACATTTCCAAGTCAGCCCCGAGGTTCACCTCAGGGAAAACACAACTGACAGTCACAAACCGTTGTGTAATACCCCAGTACAACAAATAGTTGAAGTTGAAAAGAAATCCTATTACGTGTAGTAATTATTGTCATGTTGAATGTGGTTAAACTGCTTGTTAACGTGGGGGCTCTGTGTAAGCAGGCTCTCAGCCCCTATACTGTCACTCATCACTAGAGAAAAATATTACATCCAGTCGCCAAAGGCTGACGTGCTGATTTGTGAACTTGTTTTACAATAGGTAAAAAAAATGGGATACCTAGTCAGTTGTACAACTTAATGCATTCAACTGAAAGACGTCTTCTACATTTAACCCAACCCAACCCCTTTGAATTAGAGAGGTGCGGGTGGCTGCAATAATTGACATCCATGTCTTTGGCACCAGGGAACAGTGGGTTAACTGTCTTGCTCAGAAAGACAGATTTTACCTTATCAGCTCGGGGATTTGATCCAGCAACCTTTCAGTTACTGGCCCAACACTCTAGCCACTAGGCTACCTGCCACTGTAGGTGCTCTACTGTGCTCTGTCCTCACATATTACTTTTTATATGATTACATAAATTTTTCTGCCCTGAGGCCCTCTGATTGGATCAAGTCATTATCATGTCTGCAGCCCCATAGTCATAGCCATCAGCTGCTTAGAGAGAGGATGCTTGTAAGGGGAACAATTATAGCCAAGACATTAACTTCATTTTCATGGACACTGTGGTGTATACATGAGGGACAATAAAAAAAGCTGAAATCAGATAATCATATTTGTCTTTTGGAGCTACTTCGGCGGTTTTATTTTGGTCTCAAGCATAATTTCTTTTCATGTTAAATTGAAAGACATTCTATTATAAACCGCAATGGAAAATGTGTTTAAAATAGTGTTAACAATTCATCTAATATTGTATTAAGGAATAAAAAAATCTAAGGCTACATTATTGTCGTATATGCATGTCCTATTGGCAGAGACAAGGCTATGACAGAGAAACGTTTGTTCCTCTTGAAATAAGTGTAAATGGAATTTGCTGTTTACAGGTTTAATTAAATATTGTTATCTAAATGCTCTGTCTGCAAGTGCATGATAATGTTGGGTTTAATTGTATCTCAAATTAGAAAAACATGATAAAGTGTTCCTGATTGCGCATGAAGAAAATAACATCCAGCCTTGCCTACAACACAGACATAACTGGATAGGAGGGGTATTTAAAATGAGTTAACAACAAAAGTATCTCAACACAGGAGATTCGATCTTACACCAGCACAGGCAATGTTAATTCTCACCAGATGGCCTTTCTGTGTGAACATCAGCAGTGTGTCTGTGCGTGCATGCGGACCATGTGTGAGATTTTGTGTGACACTCCAGGGGGCGATGCTGGGCGGCCGATCGCCAGTGCTCGCTTTCTCTGTCACACACACACACACGATGTGAAGACTCTACCTACTCCACACAGACATCATTCTCACACATACACACCAAAGCAATATGAAGGAATGCATCTTGAACGTGATCAAGTAGAGAACTTGTCACTACACTGCTGGTAAGAGAAGAACATCATCTTCACGTGCAGAATCTTTCCCTCTGGAACAAACAGAGGTTTGTTGTCATTGTTGTCATTCCACACTAACAAAGGTATATTCTCTGTGACACAATGCAATATGTCTGTGAGACAAATGCTCTTTTGGTTGCCATGTCATTACTAAAGGGGCATGAATCAGTGTCCCACTCCAGATACTTTGGCTAAGGAAGCAGACAATATGCTCTCTGCCAACAGAACTTGCGCAAACAAATCAAATCGTTTCTAATGGAAATGATTCAACAATAAAAAATCCTTACTTTATTTGAAACAATTGTAATATGGAAAATGTTTATATTATTATTACGACCATATATGTGGACCAGAATTTTTTGTATTATTCACTGCAGTGCTTTGAAACTTAAAAGTACCTTGATTTGAAAGACTCGGAGTTGCAAAGTACACTATCATGTCTTGTTTCAATAGTACAGCAAGAACAAAATTGTATTACATCGTGTCATTGGTAAACCAAACAAGACACCATGATTACTTATGATAGGCAAGCCCATAATCTAAAGCTATACTAAGTGGGTCATAAGCCAATATCATTTCAAAAATGTTTTTGTACACACAACTGGCTGCACTAAAAGCTCTGAAGGATATTTGCCAACACTAGTGTTAGAAATAAAGTGGATCGGATTTGTAAATATTATAACTTTTCTACTACATATCATCGGCATGGAACACTGTAGATGTAAACCTGCATTGTATACACACATCCTAACTTCATTTTCCCATTTCCATGCAGTGAGCAGTAGGACAAGCAGTACTTACTATTCCTCAGGTCTGAATAACTTCTATCATCTAATAGTCACACACACACAGGCACACACACTCTGTGACTTGTGACTAAATAATCATAAATATGATGCCCATGTTATCAAGTGATATAAACCACCTTTTATGTTAAGATGAGATCATATCTGTGCTGTGTGAGTGTCCTTTTTTCAGATACAAGACATCCTAGTCAAGGGAAGCTGGTGGACAGATGCTTGCTAATTCTATTCTTTCATTAGTTTTTTTTTTACTCTTCAAGGGAAAATGGAAAGTTCCCAAATTGAACATGTTCCCTCTCAGCCTCAATCAGGATTTATATATGTTTTATTCACCATCAATGTCTGGGAATCCAGCTCTTAACTGCTATTCTTCCCCAGAAGGACACTACTATTTATTTTATGTTCACAAAATAAAGGGGCCGTTTCAAATTGGCCATCAGGAAAATGCTTTTACATAAAACAGAAGTATTTTTTAACATCACCTCAAAGCAGAAGTTTTGTATTTTTACTGGGCCTACTGGTTTCACAACCGACACCTTGGGGATGACAACCTACATTAGGGGAAGAACACCTTTGATACTTGTAATGATGTTGGAAAAGCTACATTAACTATACACTACCCTTACACACCATATTTTGGCTGTTATCAAATAGAGATTAAAGAAAGGGGTCTGTTGGGTACACTCTTAGAAAAAAAGGTGCTATCTGGAACCTAAAAGGGTTCTTCGGCTGTCCCCATAGGAGAACCCTTT
Source organism: Hucho hucho (assembly GCA_003317085.1). Classification (NCBI taxonomy): domain Eukaryota; kingdom Metazoa; phylum Chordata; class Actinopteri; order Salmoniformes; family Salmonidae; genus Hucho; species Hucho hucho. The sequence goes on along the minus strand of QNTS01000178.1, from coordinate 740,804 downwards.
GAATAACCCTTTTTGTTTCCAGGTACAAGTCTTTGGGGTTATATGTAGAACCCTTTCCACAGTGGGTTCTACATGGAAACCAAAATAGTTCTATCTGGAACCTAAAAGGGTTCTCTTATGGGGACAACAGTTATCCTATGGGGACAGTAATGCTACACTTTTATTACTTTTAAACTTAGTAACTTTTTCTGCATCTTTGGGTTTTCTAAAAACATTCAGCACCAAACTATAAACATAAATTGTTGAACTTGAGGTATTGGGTTTCTCTCGAACCCCATGTGACGTAAAAACAGAAATTAGTATATTCCTAACTGCTTATTTTAATTTGTATTTCAAATATGTCTTTCTAATTAAATATACAGTAGAACGAGAGAGGTGATTTTTTTTTTTTAAAGGCTATACTATTTGACAATTATTTTTTTTACTTCGTCTAATCTCATCACAGCCTTCTAAACCCTTTGAAAGAAACCAGGAATCCAGCCTGAAAATAAATAAATAAATAATAACAACAGCGAATGTAGAGAAGGAGACCAGTCAAACACATGTGACCTGTTCTCTCTTTTTTTATTGGAGAAGGATTTGATTGAGTGGATGAGGTTTGTTCTCTGTTGAGTAGCATAAGATGCCGTACCAGAGGGCCAACTCTGCAAATAGTAGGAGTGGTACGCTGAAAACAATTAAAACCACACGTGATAGACAGCTCAGTCAAAGGTTAACGATAAGTCACAGACAAAACGTCTTGTTTAAAAAGTGCATTCACAAACATGACAAATACTCTCAAACGATGTCTATTTTCATGTGATACAAAATATGCATACCTGTTTTAGAGTTGTCTGTATTTCTATACATTTGTATTTCTTTAAAAGGACATTTTCCCCCATCTTTTTTAAAAAAGGTTAAAAGCAGGTTTGTGATAATAGCAGCTTCAGATATCTCAGCTTCTTCACTGTGCACCAGACATGTAACACATAGTCTTGGCTGGATATCCAAATGAAACTTCACAATGTGTCTCTGTTGTACAACTGAAATGACATGTTGTCTTTATTGGAAGAGATATTTATAAGTGAAGTCCGCAGTTTAGAAAAAAAGGATCAATAAAATGCTTGGGGCCATTAAATATATTTTCTTATACCCGCTTTTTTGTCAATATCATAAATACTAAAGACACAGGACAATATTATAAGACAATGCTGGGAGACTTAATGTAAAGATTAAAATAGTTTAAACATTTTTTCAAGTTTTCTACTTCATGAGAAAAAATTGTAGGCGAGCACAGTAACACCATAATTCCAATTTACTTCAGTCCGTTGCTCTTTATGTAAGAGCAAACATAAACATTAGCCAAACAGCAGCTAGTCAGTCTATGCACATATAAGAGTTCGCTCAGCTTCATTTTAGTCCTTTCACAATAAGAGGCTTGCCCATCACAATTGAGTCAAGATATTACTTTTCAAAAATAATCCTTAAAAGCAGTCAAACATACTGATAGAAACCAATAAGTACCATGCAAATCTTGCAAGACGACATATTCTCAAACAAGAGACAAAGTATTCTTCGTATGAGCGAAATATCAATGAGGAGGGGTGAAAGGGCAAAAGGCAAAGACCTCTAACGAATACTAAATATTATATTTCCAAAACCAAACCAAAAAAAAACGTAATCTGTACATAATATAGTACATAAGAGTTCAAACTGGGTTAGCAGTTTCTTTCCTTTTCGTAAGACTCTTGTCTTTCCTCAAAGTCTTTTCCTTAATAATAATAAAGTCCTTAATTGATCCCAATCTCTTTATTTTCCTCCATAAATCGAGAGAAGGGGCGTCTAGCCCCAACCTCCAGACCTGTCTTATCCAGCCCAGTCATGGGAGGGCTGCTGCTGGCATTCACCCGGTCCATATGGTCCATACCTCCAGACATGGCCCCTAGCGAGGTCATACCTCCTCCACCCAGGTTGACGGGCAACTGGGGGATGCCTCCATTCTGGATGACGGAGATCTCGTTGTTCTTCATGGCCAGACCGTTGGTGATGGCGGCAGCATACTGGTTCCAGAAGCCAGGGTCTACATTCATGGCCCTCGCCGCCAAGTCCTTCTGAAACATCTCGCTAAACTTCATGGCGTCCCCGCCCAGCAAGGCCATGGGGTTCTCCACGGAGAGACGGCGTCCACGACGGGCTGGCGCATTGTTCCACATGTGGGTGCCCATGTGCACCTGCATTCAGTCAACAGGAAACACAAGGAACAGACATTATTATTCAAGAGCCTCTGGTCTTTTTTTCATGTTTTTTATATAACTTTATATTTGAGGCAGACAAATGTACCCCTTTTCCTATACTTTAAATGAAATGCATGTTATTATTATATTCTCTCTCATACCTTCAGGTTGCCTTTAGTGGTGAAGGCTCTTCCACAGATCGAGCAGCCAAATGGTTTCTCTCCTGTGTGTGTGCGCTCATGGATCTGCAGGGCACTAGCTGAGGAGAAGTTCTTCCCACAGTTGTGGCAGTTGTGCTGCTTGGGGGTGCGACGGGGAGTTGGCGGTGCCAGCATGGGGGTGATACTGGGGCTCATGCTGGTCTGGGGTGCAGAAGCGGGCACTTGGATGCCCACGGGCATGTAAGGACCGTCATTCAGGGACATGGGCTTTCTGTGCCTGTGCCCATTCATCTCCATTTTGATCATGTTGGATGCTGTGTTTAGCAAGCTAGAGTTGCTCAGACCTAGAGAGAGGAAACAAAAAGAGGATATGTTTAGTTGGGAGAACGGAGACGTGTGTTATTCAAATGACATGTGGAACACCATGTTTTTAGACATTTCCGATATCATTCATGTAAATTGTGATTTGTATTTATTAATTTATTAATTATCCTAAGAAACAAATTAACAATAAATGAACCATATCAAAGTCAGGATCATTGAATATACCTCTATCTCTTCCCAGGAACATCATGTTGAAGTGGTTCTCCTCCTTGATGAAGTGCCTGCTAGGCTGAGTTATGCTAGCAGTCAGGTCCAATGCCACATTACCTTCAGACACAGGTGCCGGGGATGGGGTGTCTGACTTCTCAGACTTCACTGTAGCCATCCTGTTGTTCTCCTGCCCCTCTGCTGCAGTGCTGCTGCTATGGTTGAGCATGGCTGGGGATCGATGACTCTCAGGGTGACTGTGAGCAGGGGAGAGGGGCTGCATGGACCCTGAGGACTCAGATAGTGCCGGGCTTCCAACACTCTGGCCTTCCAGGTCCCCCGAGGCATACAGCGAGTCATTGTTGAAGAAGTCGTTGTCCCCTCCAAACCCGCCACCATTCTGCATGGGCTTCAGCCCGAACGAGCGGCTCATATTGACAGAGGAGTCGATCATCTTCATCTGGTTCTCCAGAGCAGCGATGCTGGAGATGACAGAGGTAGGTGGGGAGCGACCAGGGGACATTACTGAATAAGGATGGAGAGGTTTGGATGGGTCCATCATCATCTCTCCTTCTTTCAGCTCTGCTTCGTCCTCCATAGCTGCCTCCATCTCATCCAGTAGCTCGTCATCATAGTTGCTTATGGCGTCTAAGCTCTTCTCGTCAAAGGAGAGGTCGGTGTCCATCTCCTGGAGACTCTCAGGCAGGGGAGTGTTGGGGATCTGGCCCCCCATGTGCATGCGGATGTGCTGTTGCAGGACCACAGCGTTCGTGAACTTCTTCTGGCAGATGGGGCAGGAGTGTTGGACCCGGAGAGGGGGCTTGGAACGATGGACCCCAAAGTGTGTTTTCAGATTGCCCTTGGTGGTGAACGCTCGGCCGCAGACCTTACATTTGAAAGGCCTTTCTCCCGTGTGAATGCGGTAGTGCATCTTGAGGGCGCTCTGGCAGCTGAGCACACGGTGACAGATGACACACTGGTTGGGGTCGGTCATCTTCTTGTCGATGTTCTCCACCAGCTGCTGCAGCTTTGAGGTCTCAGACGTTTGCATAGAGTCCAGGAGGCCGCCGAACGGAAACTTGGCCTTGAACTGATCAGAGATCATGGGGAGGATTGGATGGGAGACAGAGGAGGGGGCAATGATGGGTTCAGTATAGCTGCTAGTGGATGTGGTTGCGGTGACCGTGGTGGCGAGGACCACTTGAGTAACGGTGGTGGTGGTGGTCGTTTTCTCACCAGGCCTGGAAGTGGGGAGGTTTGGGGGCAGGTGGATGCCCTCTGGTTTCAGAATGGGAGGCATGTCGCCCGCTAAGTTGGGCTGCGGAGACTGTGAGGTGGTGATCATGCCTGCTTCAGTGAAGAGGTTAGGTGACAGAGAGGCACACTCACTGGAGGGTGGGGAGGGCCTCTGGGGGGATCTGCTAAGGGGAGGGAGGCTCAGGGAATCACCGTAGCCTCCCATCATGCTGGGGAGAGTTGGGGGGAACTGGAGCCCGACTGACGTGGGGACTGTGGGGAGAACAGGTTTGCTGTCCAGCCAGGTGGTCACCGGCTTCTCTGGGGGGAAGGACATACCATACGGAATGCCTGAGCTGGTCGGCACGTTATCCAGGTATTCTGGCACGGGATAAGGGTTCATCTGGACATGTGGGTACTTCTCCTTGTGCCTCTGGAAGTGGACCTTCAGATTGCCCTTGGTGGAGAACCGGTTTCCGCAGATGTTGCACTTGAAGGGCCGTTCGCCCGTGTGAGAGCGCAGGTGGATCTGCAGGGCACTGTCACTGCCAAACACCTTGGCACAGAACCTACACTTATGCTTGAAGAAGGGGTCCTCGGAGCTGGGCTTGGTGTCGAAGACAGACACGTTGGGGGGCTTTCCCTTGCGGTGCCTCATCAGAGCGGAGAGTGGGTCAAGTGCATTGGCCGTTGCAGCTATACTGGCTAGCGGGTTTGGGAAGATGACACTGCTAGATGAACTGTGAGGTATCAGTGGTAGATTGGAGGGACTGGTGCTCAGGAGGCTGCTGTGGCCTAGTGAAGGGAGGCTGCTGGAATTCCTTGGCAGAGCTGTACTGCTGCTGCTCATTCCTCCTCCAGCTGTAGATCCAGCTCCACTGCTGCTGCTGTGTGTGATTGAAGCCATGCAGGAAGGCAGTAGAGACGACAGCACATTACCACTAGATGGAAGGAAAGAGGAGTTTGCTGAGGTGGTGTTGGGCATCGAAAGATTTGACTGCTGATTACTACTCTGCTGGGTATGGGAGAAGAGGGGCCCATCTATAGCAGAGGTGAGGGAAGAAGAGGAGGAGCCCAGGCTGTTTAGCGGTGAGGGCAAACTGATGGGCAGCTGGTGGACAGGGGGAGTGATGAAGTTGTGTAACTGCTGGAGTTGGCTGGGCACGGCAGGGAGGCTGGAGGATACTGGCCCCTGGGAGCCAGCAACTGTGCTGTGGTGGTGGCGGTGGTGGTTCTGGGCCGGCTGGGTGGCGGAGGGCTGCCTTTGCATCAACGCCACCTGACTGCGGATCTGTTCGATCAGTTGGAGTTGGTGGATCTGTTGCTGCTGCAGCGCCATCAGCTGGTCCAGAATCATGGGGATGGCCAAGGTGGAGACCCCGCTACCGGCCACCGCAGCATGGACACTCTGGGAGAACTGAGCCACTGCCACGCTGGTGCTGTGTAGCGTCTCCAGGGTGACGTTGGTGCTCGGCATGCTGTAGCTCTTCACAGAGGATGGGGCAGGATCGCAAAGCTGAGGTAGAGCACCATCTGGCTGTGGGGAGGCGTCACTCTCTTCGAGGTCCACCGGTTTCTCAGGAGACACCTCCATCGGCTCGTCCTCCTTGTCCAGGGCACTGCCCCCCTCCAGGGCTATCTCTGCGCCCTCATCATCCTCACCGGGGCTGTGGCTGCTGCCCTCTCCAGCGTCCTCGCTGTCTGCCTGGTCACTACGGCAGCTTGGCGAGGGCGATGGCTCTGCAGGATACTCCTGAGAGGGTTCGGTATCGTTTTCGTTTACTATGAGCACCAGGGGGTTCTTGATGCAACTCGTCAGGTGTTCACAGAAATCGGACCACTTGAAGAACTCGGCGCAACACTTCTCACACACATGGGTCTCCTCGCTCCCACTGCGGCTCTCATTCCCACTGTCTGCGTCATCCAGCACTTCTCCTGTGGCTGAGGATAGAAGGGGATGGAAGGGGGAGGGAAGAGACAGAATGATGGGTGGGAGACAAAAAATGAGAATTAATGAATAAATAATCAATAGAATTTCAACACATTCTGCGGAGCAGCTCTGAAAAGATTTAACCTTTAATTATTTTTTTTCTTTCTTTTTAACGTGACCAAAATCAATATTCTTTTTTTTTTTTTTTACTCTGAACAAATTGCCCTAGTTCACCAATTCTCAAGACCCAGTTTTGCGCATTCGAGCCCTCTCAATAGAGCCAGGCTAATAATTTTCTTTGTGCAATCCATCAAATTATGAGGGCCTATCAATTGTGGATACTGCCGCTTAATGAAATTCCATAGAAGCTATTGATTTCCAATATTTCATACAATTCACAGCTGCCTCGTCTGTTGGGTACAAATCAGGTCTTTGATGGGCCCATTATGATTCTCCTATGCTATCAAGCCCTGTCATTTCCACCTGAATTTCAAATGGTTGAGCCTCTTCATTTAGCATTGCTAAGGTAATACATAAGCCCTGCATTTAAAGTGAATAAGTGAATAAATAAATTCAACCTTCAGCAACTGCTTGTGACTAGCTGCAATGCAATATGGAGGACTAGTGTATTTATAGAATATGTTTCAAATTAAAATGGTTGAGACTTGTTGTTGCTATTGTTGTTGTTAATTTCTCCCAGAATGTACTGGGAAATTTTACCCATAATGTAAATGAGGATGTGAGCCCAAAATATATGAATTCCTGAAAATTGTGCCCTTATGACAGTACATCTTTTGAAATGAGAAACATTCACTTTTTAAATGAGTAACATGCAGCTTTTGTTACTCAGTTAGGTTTGTTCATCTTTCTTCCTCTCTCACCCCTTTTGAAATGACATGCTAGTGCCATGGCAGCAGCCTCTGATTAGTTACACATGTTAAATCACAGTTGTAAGAAGCCACTTCCTCTTCCGCATACTCCCATCAACTGCCAAGAAAGCAAGTATGTTCACCCGAACATGGTCCTAATTCACACCTGATCAAAACATGAATACTTTCCCCCTTATCCTTTTATTTTATCTCATGTTCAAGTGGATGCATGGCTGATTGTGTGTGTGTGTGTGTGTGTGTGTGTGTGTGTGTGTGTGTGTGTGTGTGTGTGTGTGTGTGTGTGTGTGTGTGTGTGTGCNTTGTGTGTGTGTGTGTGTGTGTGTGTGTGTTTGTGTGAGGGCAGTGTATTAATTATTCCCATAGTGGGAGCTTGCTACTCTCCTACATGAAAAACAGCATGACTGCTTTACTTCAGAGACCCCAGCCACTATGACTTGACACCCATTGACGCGTAATTAGAACAGCAAGGAAATGTGCAGAGGTTTTCTAGCTCCTTCTATTTAGAAACACAATTTGCTTGTTTTGAAGTGCTTAACCTGTGTCTAAAAAAAATCACAAGAAGAGAAATAGTGGGTGTCAATGTGACAAAGTGAAACCTTTGAAAATGGTCAAATGTAAAGACATGGACCACCTTTTAGGTTACTATGGTTCAGTGGTTTCTTTCAGCCTGAAAATGCATTTCAAGACTATTTATTACCAATTAGTATATTATCACAATCACTGATCTATGTAATTATATATGTATATGTATATATATGTATATATATATACGTATGTATGTATATATGTATATATGTAAGTGAAAAGAATAATACAACTTTAAATATTAACATGAATTTTAACTCATTAAAAATAAAAACATATTTAATTGTATGATCATTTGCTGAAGAAAATAAATCAAACAGATCCACTACAAATACTTTTTCACCCAGTAACAGGGAGTGAAGATATTAATGTAGTACTCCCACACTAACCCTAACCCTAGTGCAAGAGTGTTTTAAAACAGTGTTCCAAAATGCAGGTAGTCATGTTTATATATATATATTGTGTGTGTGTGTGTGTGTGTGTGTGTGCATCTCTGTCTGTGTGTGTGTGTGAGAGAGATAATAGGGTATTGTAGGTGTTTATATATGAGCATGTTTGCCTGTTGTGAGGGCAAAGGAACAAACACAGGTGAAATGAAAATCAAAGCAAAATCAAACATGGCACTTCTCCAGGGAATCACTCAGCCACAAGTCAACAGATGGGAGGACGTACTAGGACACATGCAGTGTTGATGCTTGCAGTTAAGGGTTACATTTGGACTAGTATGGAGTCTGGTTCGGGTGGCATTTTTTTGTTCAAATGTATTTTCAAAATGTCAGAACACACATCCAACTGTCTTTCATCCCCAATAAAAGATATATGTCCTCCTTTTTACTGTTTAGACAAAAGTGGAGGCCAAAATATGCTGTGGATGAGGGTGTACTATACAGGTGTTACTGGAACACACACACACACACACCAACAACAGGAATACCTTCTCATTTCCATAAATGATCCCTCTTTTTTCTCCAAATCAATCCAAACGTTTTACATTTTACAGACTACAGTGGTTCATTCAACATGCAGAAAACAGTGAGGGAACCTACTTTGCTTTATGCTTCAGTTCATTTCGAAGGGCACAACATCGCCGACCTGTATCACGGCCTTTGTGACGCCTACGTGTCAGTTTAATGAGTCATTAGTGAAATAATTCATCACACTTCCTGTAATTTCTGGCCAAGGGGGCGACTACACTACACCATCAGTGTCCGGTGTCTTTAACTTAATTAATAATCAACAGAAAGGCCTTTGGAAAGGCTATCAGTTTATCCTCAGGAACACGCTGGGGGCAGAGTGACGCCAGTGGCAGACATTATTTGATTTCTTCCTGTATGGTGTGACACAATGGCATAAATTAAAATATATACAAAATTAAGTTAACGACATGACAACAACATGACGCGCAGTGGAAGCCAGGCATGAAAGAACGTTCATACAGTATTTTTCATAAATTGTGTCTTTAGTGGTGTACATAAAGTATTTTTAGTGGTATAGGCTACACAGCTTCCATTTGCACAAATGTACCTACGTATACATTTTGTGAAATAGTTATTAACTTCACACGACACCAATACAAAACGATGAAAAGAGCAAGTTATTGGAAATAGCAATGCCACGTGATTGAAGGCAGAAATCCCCTTAGCCGATCAACAGACACAGGGGCTCATTTCCATAATTTAGGGTTAAAGGTCAATAATCTCAATGAGTAGGCATTGTTATAAACCAATTAGTTATTAGCATTTATTATAGCAGTTGTTATTGTCAATCTCTAATTTCATTCATACAATTTGCTTTGTAAGTGAATGCCTTTGTTGGCCTATGCCCAAACACACAACATAAACGTTGATAAATTGTGATTTTAGTATTTTAATATCTGTTATCTAGATCTAAGCATTTGGGGGATTTTGCATGTTCAATACAAATGAATCTATTGAGAATTCTCATTATAGTGAGATTACAGTAAGTGATTGAATTTGAAGGGAAATTATTTGAGGATGTGTATATCACATGCTGTACATTTCATTTCACTCCAACAGAGTTAAGTTGTAGCCCCAATTCTGGCCATGTCCTACTGGTCAGAACATTTATACGAACAAGAATTGGAAATTTAGGTATCACTACTTTACAACAATCCCTTTCTTTGCTACAATGTGTTGGTCTACATAAATTTGTCATAGAAACGTTTCACCACATTCATTTATTTATTTAATTTACTTTGTGAACTGATTGAAATCGTATGTGAATCATCCATATCCCTATTGCTAAAATAAAAGCAGATGACAGTAGTATAATTCCAATATTCAATATATATATTTATTTTGGTTAGTAGGCCTACAATCTGAAATGTACAATTTGTTACGTACTGTAGGAATATCATTTCATGACTAACATTGTGAAGGGTATCGCTGTCTTATTGAGATAACTAGAGACTTCTTTCTGGGAAGATAAGCATTTTGATTTTGTGGTTGATTTTCTCACTCTGGTGCAAATCTCTGCAAATAAAACAAATATGTGGTAAATGAAACATTCTTTTTTTTAGAGATGATACAAATGAACTGTACTTTTCTAGAGGAAGTATAATACACATGACAGGTTGTTCTTTAGGTTCTATGCGACTGAGGCTAGATCTTGCTTAGTGTGACTTTGTGTGTGTGTGTGTGTGTGTGTGGTGGGGGGTGTATTGATTCTCTTATAGCATGAGAAAGGAAGGCATTAGAAAATCCAATGTGGTTTTCATTTCTTTAAGAGTCTTCCTTTACTCAAATGCAAATATGAAGCTCAATACAATCAATAGGGGGATTGTAAGACTTTGAATCATTGTATCCACTATCTTGCTCAGCAATCTTCGGCATGCTAACTGAAACCGCTAATCTCACATATTACACCAAAAGAGGTATTCATGCTCTCTACTGATTCTGTGAAAGCCACTGAGCAATGTATTTAGCAAAGTATTGAGCAATTACAAACTCTCCATTCTTAAAGGTCCAATGCAGCCGTTTTTATCTTAATATTATATCATTTCTGGGTAACAGCTAAGTACCTTACTGTGATTGTTTTCAATTAAAAATAAACTAAAATAGATTCTTAGCAAATAGCCATTTTCCAAGCAAGAATTGTTCTAGGACTGTCTGAGTGGTTTGAGTGGGAGGGGAAAACTGAAAACTAGCTGTTATTGGCAGAGAGGTTAGGAACTCTCTTTCTTATTGGTCTTAACTAATGTCACCAGGCAGGCCAAATCTCCATCCCACCAAAACAGCCTGAAATTTCAGGTGGTCTTTTCAAAACAGCTCTTACACTAAAAGGGCATTATCACAGTATTATTCCAACCTCATAGTGTGGAAATATATATACAATCGTATTTTTGACTGCACTGGGCCTTTAACAATTTCCAGATTCACTAACAGCAGGGCAAACGCACACGCCACCCCTTCACCCCAAACACACACTCACCCACACAAATGTGTGAGGTACAGTCATACATGCAAATACCCGCATGCACGCACACACACACACACACACACACTTGCAATTCATATACTCCATAATCATGCAAAATAAATAAAAAGCACCTAAAATGTTAGATTTCTTTTTTTTATTATACAAGTAACAAAAGCTTTTTACTCAGGAAATTACATTATCTAATTTAAATGCTTCTCTTTTGGCTAAACAAACACTGTTTCTTATGATATCACATGCTTGATGACATGATAGCATGGACTGAACCCTCTACCAAGCACTACCACTTAGGTCCGAGTTCAGCCTTAAACGCATATCCTCGGACTCGCCAACTCCTCTTTCCCTTTAAAAAGCATTTTTCTCAAGCATTTAGGAGAGCTTAGGATCCTTAAAAGAGAGATGAATCCTATAGGTCCAGCCCAAGCAGTAAGAGAGGGGGGGTGGGGAAGAGGGCAAATAAGGATGCCTGCTGGGTTTAACAATGTTAGAATTCCTGTACCAATTACTTTTTTCCATTGCATTATTTTTCTCACTATCTCCCCCAATTTCCCTGTGTTACTTTTACATTCCGTCTACCCTATTTATTTTGTACTACAACCGTCCCGTCAAGGTGGCTAAGGAGCAGAGGACATTCCCAAAATGCCACCCTTCCATAACACACACACACACAGCAGTCACTATCCCTGCTGCCTCCCTCCAAGACAGAGCCGGTGGTGATGATGTATGTACGCCACGTCTCAAACTGCTCCTCTCTCGGATCTCCCCACCAGGACCATCACACACATCCCCATCCGCACCTGCAAAGCAGTCCCCCACCAAGCAGAGCTCTCTATTTCACAGGCCTGGCCCTCACGCAGAGTGGTACAGTAATATCCTATCCTCTCTGACAGAGGGGCCTTTGTCACTGCATGCAGATGTGGCCCCAGCCCAAACATTAACGATTTGTTTGCGTAAGCGTATGCAATACAGTATTCAATGACGGCCCTCTCTCGGATGATTGTTTGTCACATGATGTTGGCGAGTTCCTCTTCATCAAGGGGAATGATATATTGTGTGTTTTTAGGTGCTAGGGGTTGTAATTAAAATACATATTGGGGTGCCTTCTTCTTGGAAACATATTTGGCATGGCTGTGTGGGTGGTCCGGAGTCTTCCACCGAAATGATGAGAGAGGATTAAAACAAAAGCCAAACAAAGCCTCACTGAATGGGAAGTGGGGATACAGCCCGTGTTGTCACTGCTATCAGGACGTTGCCTCGCTATATATCATATTGCCTTTATCTCTTTCTTAATTCCATCCACCCACTTCAATATGTTTTCCCTCTCTCGTTTCGCTCGTTCATTTACCAATGTTTACTAAGTGTTAGCAGACACCCTAGCACTGCGTCAGAGAGGAGAGGATTCACTTTAAATAGTTGTATTTTCAGTTGTCTCTGTGTGTGTGTGTGTGTGTGTGTGTGTGTGTGTGTGTGTGTGTGTGTGTGTGTGTGTGCGTGCGTGCGTGCGTGCGTGCGTGTTCTCCCTCACCCCTGGGAAAAGAGCTCTGAAGGGACTAGATGCAGAGGAAGCAGCAGTGAGATGAAAGCCTGTCACTGTTAACACTGTCTAGGACACGGGTAAGCCGCGCTGCCAAGGTCAATGGCACAGCTGTTCTAATTGTATTATGAGCTTGACATCTAGCCGCAGCCCCTGGCAGGGCGAGGTAGGCAAAGGTTAAGTCAGCGAGCTCTATCATAGCTTTTCTAACCAGCCAACTTCAGGGCAAGTGGCTGGGGGGTGTGGGTGGAGTAAGGAGGGGGGAGGGGGGGGACAACAATGTAAACTCCCTACAAAAGCCCTAAGCACAAAAAAGGTCAAATAAAGGCGGGATTTAAATAACTGATAAATCCCAATTGGACGCAGGCAGGAGGTGTAACACAGCCGAGAGCAACAGCATGATATCTGAACTGCAGAACCAGGAACCTGAAAAGATATTACATAAAAATAGAAGACTGGATTCATCAAATAACATTTAGAAAAACTTCTACTATGGTGTTTTTTATTCTATGAATACTTCTGTAGGCCTATGTTCCCTTGCTGTGTCGTGACTGAGAGGGTACACACAATCAGCCAGGTCGGCGACTAACAGAATGGATATTAAGTCCTAACAGTGTACTGAAAGAGAATTGGACCCTCTGAAGTCCTTTGTACAAAATATGCCATTTTTACTTTAAGCACAGTAATCAACAGTGTTGTCAGTAGCGGCAATACGTAATCTGATCACAGTTAAATCATACGTTTTGTCTGACATGAAGGGGTATAGTTACTTTAGGTCGTATCGGTGGAAATACGCCATTGCAGGGTATCTTATCAAATCGTCTATCACTGTCTTTTGTCCAAAGCGTGAGAAGGCTTCTCTCAGTGAAGCACAGTCTGTCCTGACAACAAGCAAGTCAGTGCATTCTTCCAACATTAGAAAGGATCATCCGTAGCAATCGACATCAACTTATTAAAATGCTAAGCAGTGTGGCGTCGGTAGTTCTCACACAGCCATCATGTATGGCATGTGTGTGTGTGTGTGTGTACTTGTGTGTGTGTGTGCGTCTCTGCATACACATGTCTATGAGTGAGTGTAGCTGTGTCCAGTCAGGTCACCCATGATACAAGTCAGTATTGAAATTTGCCGTTTGAGAAATGCATATGAACGTCTAATTCTGACGTGAGACTCTGAGAGCTGGTAGCAGCGTGATCCACAGACTATGTTCATCTTCATCTCTTTTCAAAAGTAAAGACTTATAAGACAGAAGGAGAGAAGCATTCCACTCAAACCTATTTGCCCTAAGAGGAAAATATCCAAACCAACATAACTGAAGAGGGCTTTCTCATTGACACAGCTGTGACTTTATCTTGAATAGGCCCATGTCAGTAGGCTCTTAAGTATGCGTCACATAGAGCACTTCTTTTCTCATCTTATTGAATTAATTGGAAAATACTGATTTCCTTCCTCCTCCTACTCACGTAAACCTCCCTTATAGTTAACGAGGATCATCTTTAAATGAATGCTTTCCTTTATAAGGTCATTATTACACTCTAAAACACAATAGATGGCATATGACAATCATAACCACGCTGTTCTCAGCATATATGCCTGTAATTAATAGATGCCATTTTACTATCTGTGGTTCTTGACATATACAAGAGAATGTATTTCTAACCTGAGATACAGATTATACTTTAACGCTGGCTTTACTCTTGCAATGCATAGCTATAATAAACCAACAAGTGAGGCAAGTGTGATGTACTGTCCAATCAGCTTAGCTAGCTACATTACATTTTTGGGACACTGACTGCCCTATTCATGTGTAACGCATGGTATGATAAACGTGTAAATAAATGAATCACAACCCATGTTCAGCATTGTGACTCGGTCACCCTAAAATGTTCACATAGAAATAAGACTGTTATTTGTCCCTAGGGATGACATCACAATTTTTCAATTTTACAGGATCAGTACAAAGGATGCTGTATGTGCTGGTCAGCGTTGGTTCAAGATAATGACCGTTATCTGTCGAGAGTACCACGTAAGCTGTATGGATAGTCAATAAGAAATGCTGACTAACACATTACACTCTTTCTCGATCTAATAGGAAGAGGGAAAATAACGTGTTGGTAATTTCAGAATGCTGTTAAAATGACTTGAAAAATCCTTAGGATTGCAATATACATTTTGGACGTCACCCATGGGCACAAACACTATTTCAGCACAAGAGGAAAAACAAAGAGGTATTGTGAAGGTTCAAAATTATAAAATATCGCACTAAACTTAAATATATTTATATAATTGTTAAGGTATATAGGAACTTTTGCAAGCTGCAGATACTTAAATTGTTTTCACAAATAAGTATGTACCTTGATCACGATTCCTGAAATATAAAATAAATAACAAAACAAACATTGTAAGTCAAATAATGAATGAATCTTTACTGAATAATGAATCATGCATAATTACCCATTTATGTGCATTAGACTACATTATAGACAAATCACCGGAGCCTAATGTAAAACGCTATCGAAGATGTGTATTCGATAAAAAATGTTTTTTCAACATTAATATATGGAGGAATTTTTTTATTTTATTTTATTTTGATTAAAAAAATGTCCGGATAAGCTATAAAAACAAACTGACATGCATTTTCGTTTTGTGTGCTTTCGTTTTCCAATTAAAAGGTTTTACACTCTTCAAGCGCATGCAGCACAGATTACTAGAAAAGAGTGACCCCTTTCACACGGCTAAACCTGTCAACTGATCGTGTAGACATAGGGAACTACAGGAAACAAACCAAGTGTGATACATTTACGTGAGGGAGTAAACAAAAACATTTCCATGACAAAACATGCTCTACACTTAATCTATCGCAGAAATGCAATCTGCTCCTTTGAATGCCAGGATAGGCATCGACACTGGAAAATAACCTACCGTATGCCAACATAAATAAATCAAAAGGACTATGTATTGTCCTCTTTTTTTAAGAAAATGGTATGCAATGTATTGATGTAAATACTTTCTCAAATTCCGAAGGCATAAATATGATGTAGAGCGTGGTATGTTCAACATAATTACATTGCTTGCTATTTTAAATGTTTACATATTGTGTGCTATGCCTTTGTGTGTGTGTGTGTGTGTGTGTGTGTGTGTGTGTGTGTGTGTGTGTGTGTGTGTGTCTCTGAGAAAGAGAGAGAGAGAGAGAGAGAGAGAGAGAGAGAGAGAGAGCCACACCAACTGATGAGGTTGCGTTTAAAGAAAAAACATGGTTGATTAATATAATATTTGAACGCATATTAAAATAGTTTCAAACTGTATAGTTTCTTGATACGAAAACTATCGGAGTTTCTTATGAACCATACTCTGAAACAGATAGCACACTTGCACTCGTATAACGCAGTAGGAGATGTATGTTCATGTAAAAACTAAGACACGTATGAAATTGTTGTGGGAGTTATCGAATTAACTCTGTTAAATGCCGACTTGAGGCCATCGCATTTGCTTGTGTTATGTTGCTTTGTTTCATAAAAGCACAACCAACAACGGTAGGCTATTAAAAGTGCCTTAAAAAGTGTTTTTGATAGTAGCTTAACGTGCTCTGAATAAAGCTTGAAATGTCACCAAATGACTTTCTTGTAATAAAACAGGTAGGCTAATTATTGGATGAAGTAAATAAAGAGTTCCCAGCTCTTTTGGAGGTTGCGTTGGGTTTCACAACATGATGAAATCGGTGGAAGCGATAAGGTGAACCATAAGCAAAGTTTCGCAGGGACCACGACATATAGATGTACAAACACATTCTATTTTAAGTCAAATGACCGATATTATGAAGTCACTTCTACATAAAAACATAGCCTTTCCAACACAAATTATGTCCCGGAAAAGATTGTATTCGGAGAAAACATTACGTTTTTTAGACTTGTACATGCGTATAAAAAAGATTGTCCCACCCACGGATAGAAGCATAACTTACCATTTTCGGACACCACCCCGGCTGTTGTGGGATCCTCGTCCGACTTGAGATGCTGTGGCTTCGCTTGCTTGCGACGGGACATGCTGCTGATACGCTGCGAGATGTTTCTGCTTTTTGCAGATACATCAGCAGCGACCGAATGAAAAAAAAAAAACACAAATAGTCTGGTTGCAAAAATTACGGGAATTAGCTAGTGTTGCTGTTGCGTGGTTTGCGCATGTCGGTATATAATTATGATAGTGAATAATGCATTACGATTAATGGTACTATGTGAGAGGGATTGGCTGAAGTCCAGCGGACACACACTGGATATGGTAATGAGGGACAGACTAAGCAATTAGCTGCTTCACTCTCAGACTATCTGTCTCTCTTCTCTTGCTCTCCACCTCCTCCAACAACACACCAAATCTCGCTTGTTACGCCCAGCATTCATGGGGGTCTACGTCGCGGAAGGTCAGCTTTTCTCCTTTTCTGCGGAGCTTTGTTTCACTAGTGCTGGAGATTCATTGATGCAATTCTTTTCTTGCGTGTATCCAATACTTCAGCCATGCTTTTAAGTAGTATTTTCCACTTGGGTTGTGAACTTGTGATAATTTAGATGACGGAATTCGAACAGTTTACTTTCCATCCATCTTTTCTTCCATCTTATTTAGGCTAGATAACTTTTGTCCCGCGACCGAGTACTTCCTCTGAATGTGGCTGTGTGCATCTGAAAGTGTTTTCAATGTCCCTGAAGTGGTTCAGTCTTTTTTTTAATCTTCATATAATTGACAGCATCTTCATTCAAATAAACCCCTTGCCGTTGGACATCAGTCGCCGACACCCGCTAGAAGCGGATGGGACGGATAAAGTTTTTGAGGATGGTTGTGAGTTGTTCCCAGTGCGCCTTGATGATGCGATTCCGTTGTAAAGGGGAATTATAAAAGGTCGGGTTGATTGCCAGCGGATAAGCAAGGAACATACTCGTTCGAATTGCCACTCAAAGTTTGTTGTGCGTCTTCTCAGAATCGGCGCGCCTTGTCGGAGTTATGAAGTATGAAATAGTTCCTTGTCTCCATACGCACCTAATCGTTTGTATAATGAGCGCTTATTAAAAAAGAAAATACAACCAACTGGCGATGGGTGGCTAGATGTGCTCTTCCCCCTCGTGGTGTTTTGCTCCCGGCTGCGCGTTTGTCTAGAGCTGCTCTCCAAAGTCCCCTCTCTTCGGTCAGTTGCTCGCCAAAGACCCCGGTCCTTTCCAAAGAGCTTTAGATGTTTTTTCTGATCGATCTACGTTCTCATATGTCGGACATGAAAGTCGTCTTCGACTTCACTTGATGGTTCGTAACAGGAGCACTGCTTGGGAGATTTGATGTAGCCGTTGTTGCCCTCGCCTTTAGCTCGGTGTGTGGGGACTGCGCTGTGTGTGAGAGAGTTAAACCTTGGGCTAGGTTCAGCCCATTGCGTTGAGCGACCGCTAGGATGTACCACACCGTTACTGTTAGTCAAAAGCTTCACACTAGGCGATGGATTCCACGACGGAGCGATTTGATATCATATAGACATATGTTTCCAAATATCAACCATCGGAATCATAAGTTTGTCTAGTGTGTAGTAAATATAATTAATCTAAAAATGGATCTGTGACTTTATGCATATCTGATTAGATCCCGTTTCCCTATAGCTTCTAACATTAATTTATTGCGAACGACGTGCTCTATATTTTATCATATAGGCCTAGTTAATTTTTATTTACATCACGTGGAAGAAAACATTGGAAACAAAAGTGTTGACACTAAGAGTTCATTTGTATTTCATTGTACATTTGACTTTAGTGATGCTGTGCTGGAGGCCTACTTCACCCCCTTTTGATACATTATTAATAAAAAAAGAGCGTTATTATCCACAAAGAGCGTTTATTTTCAGCAGTCTACAATTACATTTTTGGTGTGTAACGTGTTTTAGTTCAGTTTCATTTCAAGATAGACTATAACAAACAACCAATAATGTATTTTCATCTGTGAAACAATATTAATGTGTGTTTTTTCTCTTCCTCAGTGTTTTCCTGTGTTAAATAAACATGCCCTGGCTACATTTTCTTGCAAATGGTGATTTACATTGTAGCCTAGTAGCCTACTTTCAAGGGTGGGACTTGGGGCGATGGGGAGGGGTTCATTCGGAGGGCTGTATGAGTGACAGACACCTGTGTTGCCATATTTTGTCAATCCCAGCATGGTTTACGTCAAGCATTTTTTTCTTCTGATTTTCAAAAGTCAGATTGTGTTAATCACATAGAAAACGGTAAATAATAATTAATTTAGTTATTTTTCATATCATAGTAGACTATCAGTTTGTTTCTCTTCCCTGATGCAGAAACGAACAGGAATGAGCATTTCCTTGTCGTGCATGGATGCCATTATAACACATGAAAATGTCCTTACTGTGAAATTCTGTATAGCCTTTATATATACCCCCCCCCAAAAAAGCTATTTAATCTTTCTCAACAATTACATCAATAAAACTGCAGTTTTCCTATTGTCCCCAAATCAAACAGCACTTGATCAGCCAAATGTAAATTATCTGATAATTTAGGTTAATATCTTAACATATGTCAGTTAACCTAAGAAATAAGATTATAAATCACATTCTTAGTTTATACCGTTTTATTTGCTATCAAGATAGGCCTACAGCTGAGTATTTTTCATTGCATTGGGCTGGGTCTTTTCCCCTGTGTCTAACATGTAGTGAGATACATTTTCATTGACAACAAGGTCATCCAATGAGCAAGCTTTAAAAAAATGCCATCATCCCCTTAGAAGTTATGTCCAAAAGGATGTTATTATCTGGTATTAATAGATGCAGCCCTGGGAAGACAAAATCAGCTATTGATAATTGCAAGGAGTATACCGCAGCTACTGTATCGATCGGCGTGTCCTCCATTCCCCTGGTATAGAGAGATAAGAAGACAGACTCTTTAGAGCAATATAATTTCTTTTGACCTATCTGCTTGCTACAGACTTATGATGAATAGCTAGGGTGGCTAAAGTCCTTTATCACGAAAGTTACCCCTTGATATAATATTGATTCTTTATAACTAGCTCGCCACACAAAAATCAAACTGTCCACTTGGCCATCATCATCATCAATATCATCACAAAGGCAGAGAAATGAAGATCCCCTGTGCCTTCTAAAGGGAGCTCTCACAATCTCCTCTCTAATCTTTACTTCGCTGATGATGAAAGGAAAAGAAAAGATACAAAATGCCATTTAATCCTGTACACACACACACCTTGTGTGAAAGGAAGACACAATTGGATCAGTAGTATCGTCGACTGGAGAGGCTTATGTTGAAATTGTTAATTCACTTTACGTGCGTTTTTGATTGATGTAGACTGTGGGCGCACGCGTCTCCATAAGGGTCAATCTCCGAAGATTTTTTTAACCAGGCAAGTCAGTTAAGAACACATTCTTATTTAAAACAACGGACTATCGGGGAACAGTGGGTTAACTGCCTTGTTCAGGGGTAGAACGACAGATTTTTACCTTGTCAGATCGGGGATTCGAACCAGCAATCTTTCGGTTACTGGCCCAACACTCTAACCACTAGGCTACATGCTGCCCCCTAAAGATGACAACACTGTTCTAGTTCAAACCTACCGTAACCTTCACCTGCGTGAGACTGGCACTGTGGGAGGCACTTGCCAAGTAACTTGGTCCACTCATTCATCACGTTAAAATAGCCTAATACCCTGCCCACTCCTTCACCCGAAACGCCATCCCTGTCACCATTCTTATGATGCAGTTATGGACAGTTATGGCGTTTTCTTTGGAGATTGAGTTGGATATTTATTTAAAGGGAACATTAGGATTGGTAAATGTGTAGCTTAGTTTGCATTGGATTAAAACCATATGGAGATGATCAATAACGTGAATAGCCTAGCAAACACATGCATAAAATATTAGTATAACTATTTTGTAAACCTGATATGGAAATCCAACTCTTCTGCCTTTTGAAACTGTTAGCCTAATGATGACTGTATTAGGCTTACAATAAAATGTGTGATGCATATATGCTACTAACCGTGCACTCTGTTTGTATCCGCTCCTTGAGGGAGAGTGCGCTGGTAAAAGGGAGGGAGGGAATGAGGCAAACAAGAAACATGTAATCACCCAAACAACCGTTTTAGTCCTTTCCCCCTGGATTTGTGTCGTAAGGTAAGAACAGGGCACTTCTACTGCTAGTACTGTATTGTTAACATAAAATGTATCGGCTGACTTTTATTCCATACTCTTTCCAAACACCCTGCGCTGAACAGATAGCCTACAGTATCTACTTCAAAGGATACACAGGGGGCCGCGAGACTGTTACAATGGGACTTGAAGGTAAAGTGTTTGCTTTACTGTCCTAGTCGTTGTAAAGGGGATGTAGCCTATTGCATGCATAGTGACGAAGAAGCAAATTAAAGTAACCTTCGTCATTTATCCTATGTAGATGTGTTATAACAGAAACGTGTTTGTGTGGGGTGGTCATTTATCTGTTGGAGGTAATACATCATCATTCATCACGTTATTTTGAGGCGAATATCCGCAGTAGTCAATGTTTCGTTATTCATGTCTCTTGAGCAAATTTGCTAAAGCACAGACAGAGTTCCCGTTGCTGCGACTTGTGTTGTTGTGATTTCTAATCTGATAGGATGCGTTTTACAAGCCACCTCCTTCACCAATGCGCATCGTTTTGTCTGGGGCTAAACATTTCATCGTAGGCCACAGCTCTGAAGTAAATTGTCTTGCTGGGCTTTGTTGATTAAATATATTACAAAACCAGTACATAGATTACCCCAGTGGTCTATTGTATTACATTATTTTGTATTGGTTTGTCATAGCCCAAAATCAGGACTAAACCCAACAGTGGGTCACATCTCAGAGCAGATGTATTATATAACAGACACATACCAGTTCATGTCATGGAACTCGAAATCTATTTGCTTGTTGTATTTAAATGTGTGCTTATTGTTTCAATTTGAGGACACCACACCACAACACCAGCTCTCACAGGCTCACCTCAGAATTAGACATTCATCCCCATGTTTCTCAAACGTCAAATTTCAAAGTTGTTCCAAAAGTCAAATTTCGAAGTGTTTAAGGTTAAGTTCAGGAATTAAATTCTTAAGGTTAGGCATTAACTCCGAATGGTTAAGGTAAGGGTCAAGGTTTGGGATAGGGATTAAAACTAAAATATTAAAAACGACTTCCTAATCAGAGGCAGATGCTGACACTCATTCACCAACCCCATCCACAAAGCCCTAGCAAAAACGAAATTTACTTGAAGGTAACAGTGATCACTGTTGCCCCTAGTGACCGCTTTCCACATCCCCTCCCGAAATGGATGGAAGTCGAATACTTACTTGTATCATGGGTGACCTGGCTGTGCATGCAAGCGTACACAGACACACAGACACACACCCACACACATATATACACTAACGGTCCAAAGTTTTAGAACACCTACTAATTCAAGGGTTTTTCTATATTTGTACTATTGTCTACATTATAGAATAATGGTGAATTCATCAAAACTATGAAATAACACATGGAATCCTGAAGTAAGCAAAAAAGTCTTAAACAAATCAAAATATATTTTATATTCTTCAAATTAGCCATCCTTTGCCTTGATGACAGCTTTGCACACGCTTGGCATTCTCTCAACCAGCTTCACCTGGAATGCTTTTCCAACAGTCTTGAAGGAGTTCCCACATATGCTGAGCACTTGTTGGCTGCTTTTCTTTCACTCTGTGGTCCGACTCATCCCAAACCCTCTCAATTTGGTTGAGGTCGGGTGATTGTGGAGGCCAGGTCATCTGATGCAGGACTCCATCACTCTCCTTGGTAAAATAGCCCTTACACAGCCTGGAGGTGTGTTAGGTCATTGTCCTGTTGAAAAACAAATGATAGTCCCACTAAGCCCAAACCAGATGGGATGGCGTATCGCTGCAGAATGCTGTGGTAGCCATGCTGGTTAAGTGTGCCTTGAATTCTAAATAAATCACTGACAGTGTCACCAGCAAAGCACCCCCACACCATAACACCTCCTCCTCCGTGCTTTACGGTGGGAAATACACATGCGGAGATCATCCGTTCATCCACACCGCGTTTCACAAAGACATGGCGGTTGGAACCAAAAATCTCCAATTTGGACCCCAGACCAAAGCACAGATTTCCACCGGTCTAATGTCTATTGCTTGTGTTTCTTGGCCCAAGCAAGTCTCTTATTATTATTGGAGTACTTTAGTAGTGGTTTCTTTGCAGAAATCTGACCCTGAAGGCCTGATTCACGCAGTCTCCTTGGAACAGTTGATGTTAAGATGTCTGTTACTTGAACTCTGTGAAGCATTTATATGGGCTGCAAATTCTGAGGCTGGTAACTCTAATGAACTTATCCTCTGCAGCAGAGGTAAGTCTGGGTCTTTCCAGACTGACTGACCTTCATGTCTTAAAGTAATGATGAACTGTCTTTTACCAAATAGGGATATCTTCTGTATCCCACCGCTACCTTGTCACAACACAAATGATTGGCTCAAATGCATTAGAAGGAAAGAAATTGCACAACTTTTAACAAGGCACACCTGTTAATTGAAATGCATTCCAGGTGACTACCTCATGAAGCTGGTTGAGAGAATGCCAAGAGTGCACAAAGTTGTCATCAAGGCAAAGGGTGGCTAATTTGAAGAATGTAAAATATTTTGTTTAACACTTTTTTGTTTACTACATGATTCCTTATGTGTTATTTCATAGTTTTGATGTCTTCGCTATTATTCTACAATGTAGAAAATAGTAAAAATAAAGAAAAACCCTGGATGAGAATGTGTGTCCAAACTTTTGCCTGGTACTTTTGAGTGTGCCCGACAAACGGGGGTGAAGGACACTGTGTACCGGTAGCCCCCGCCTCACTCTAGCACAGCAGGCGGGAGGCTGGGGTGACACTGTGTGCTAGCTAAGTAGCTAGCTTGCTAGTTAGCAACACCGTGTGCTAGCTTGCTAGGTATTTGACTGTATTTATATTAACAATACTGTCTGATTTACCTATCAGATGTCATAGCATAATCACTATTAAGTGATTTGACACAAAACTGCACGTTGAGTTTATGTTTACCCTGTTTCAAATTAGGCAAGATTAACTAAAATGAAATGAAGGTCTTGTACAGGAGATGAGTAAAATTGGATCTGACTGGCCCAATCAAGCCTAATTAAAATGAATTTAATTGACCAATTTAATCTGCTACTGTAATTCAATTTGTAGCTTGGGTGTAATTGGACTTTGAGTTGGCACGGGAGACGCAGTGAAATGTTCATCGTTTCCAAGAAAGAACAACGTGTCAAATTGGTTGTGAAAGGCAGTGCACCAAATGTAACCAGACGCATTGATAGGACCCCTGTGTTACCAGCTCAGCACACAAACAAAACATATTTGGTGGATCTGTCAGTGTCAGACAATATTGTGGCACGTGTGGGGAAACAAGAGATGAAGCGTCCCTGAAGACAGAGCTACAGTATGAATGAGTTGGCAATAGTGAAAGGGGGGGAATAGTGAAAGCCAAACAGAGAGAGGGTAGGGCAAAAGAGGATGGCTGAGAACATTCAGGGATGATCAGTCACTGACACAGAGGTAGAAAGAAGAGCAGTTTATAGAATGAAAGTGGAAAGAGGAGAGTCTAGTGTGAAAAGGTTATACCGGACTCTTGACGTTGTTCTTCCTGTGGCACGTAATGTCACGTAATGCAATGTGTCAGTTTCGTCATAGTGTGATTCTGATCCTTTTATTTATTTATTTATTTCACCTTTATTTAACCAGGTAGGCAAGTTGAGAACAAGTTCTCATTTAAAACTGCGACCTGGCCAAGATAAAGCAAAGCAGTTCGACACATACAACAACACAGCGTTACGCATGGAGTAAAACAAACATACAGTCAATAATACAGTAGAAAAAAACAATATATATAATAATAATCTATATACAAAGAGTGCAAATGAGGTAGGATAAGGAAGGTAAGGCAATAAATAGGCCATGGTGGCAAAATAATTACAATATCGCATTTAAACACTGGAATGGTAGATGTGCAGTAGATCCTTGTCCCAGGGGTCAGGGCTATGGCAGATTATAATCGGACCAGGGTTGGGATCTATTCCATTTCAATTCCAGTCAATTCGGAAGTACACAGAAATTCCAATTCTCTTCAATGCTTTTCAATGAGGAACATTTAGAATTTGAATTTAGCTTACTTTCTGAATTGACTGGAAATGGAATTGACCCCAATCCTGACTCGGACTATACTCTTGACTGAGAAATGGGAGTAGTCAAAGTTCCCTTAGTCAGTGCTAAACTTTAATTAATCCTCCTGGGAGTAGAATGATGGGCCCTACTAGACTCTCTTAGACCAACTTTACACTCAAATCCTCTTGGATGAACCAATACAGAGCCTGTACTATACTTTAATCTTTCACACTCCAGAACGTTTCGCCATCCAAGTGAACACTGCTCCTTGCTACTGTAGTCTGGATCACTTAGGCCCTATTTCCTGTATATTTTCACCACATTTAGAGTGTCACAGTTGTGTTCTTATCTTTTCAAAATGTACTTATACTCTACGTAAGTTAATGTCGTGAGAGTCAAATTCGAGCCTGGTGAGTAAAAAGGTAGGGTAGTGGATAAAAAACAGTCAGTATGTGGTGTGACCACCATTTGCCTCATGCAGTGCGACACATCTCATTCGCATAGAGTTGATCAGGTTGTTGATTGTGGCTTGTGGAATGTTGTCCCACTCCTCTTCAATGGCTGTGCGAAGTTTCTGGATGTTGGCGGTAACTGGAACACGCTGTCGTGCACGTCGATCATGAGCATCCAAAACATGCTCTATGGGTGACATGTCTGGTGAGAATGCAGGGCAAGGAAGAACGGGGACATTTTCAGCTTCCAGGAATTGTGTCCAGATCATTGCGATATGGGGCCGTGCACTATCATGCAGACACATGAGGGGATGGCGGCGGATGAATGGCACGACAACGGGCCTCAGGATCTCGTCACAGTATCCGTCACAGTATCTCTGCTTTCAAATTGCCATCGATAAAATGCAATTGTGTTCATTGTCCGTAGCTTATGCCTGCCCATACCATAACCCCAACGCCACCGTGGGCACTCTGTTCACAATGTTCAGCAGCCGCTCGCCCACACGACACCATACACACTGTCTGCCAATTGTCCGGTCAAGTTGAAACTGGGATTCATCTGTGAAGAGCACATTTCTCCAACGTGCCAGTGGTCATAGGAGGTGAGCATTTGCCAACTAAAGTCGGTTACAATGCCAAGACCCTGGTGAGGACGATGAGCTTCCCTAGGACAGTTTTTGACAGTTTGTGCAATAATTATTCTGTTGTGCAAACCCACAGTTTCATCAGCTGTCTGGATGGCTGGTCTCAGAAGATCCTGCAGGTGAAAAGCTGCATGTGGGCTGTAGTGATTACACCTGGTCTGCGGTTGTGAGGCCAGTTGGACATACTGCCGAAATCTCTGAAACAATGATGGAGGCGGCTTATGTTAGAGAAATAAACATTCAATGACCTGGCAACAGCTCTGGTGGACATTCCTGCAGTCAGCATGACAATTGCATGCTACCTCAAAACTTTAGACATCTTTGGCATTGTGTTGTGTGACAAAACTTCACATTTTAGAATGGCCTTTTATTGTCCCCACCACAAGGTGCACCTGTGTAATGATCATGCTGTTTAATCAGTTTCTTGATATGCCTTTCCTGTCAGGTGGGTGGATTACCTTGGCAAAGGAGAAATGCTCACAAACAGGGATGTAAACACATTTGTGCACGAAATTTGAGAGAAACAAGCTTTTTGTGCATATGGAACATTTCTGGGGATATTATATTTCAACTCATGAAACATGCAACCAACACTGCATGTTGCGTTTATATTTTAGTTCAGTGTACATGTGTTGTGTCATACAACAAGTCTTATCAATTAAAATACATTGTCTGGCTATAGCTAGCTAACTAGCTTGATCATATCTCATTATTTGCATGTGAGTAATTATTATTTACGTACATGTTTATTTCCCAGATACACAAGTGTCTTCTCACATCATGTCAGAATCATTTCTCATCCAGAAAATGACTTGTAAAAGCCTTGTCTATAGCTTGTGTTCCTTGCAGTAAGCCATTATTCTTTTATTTTTGCCCTCAAAAGATGTAATCCTTGCATTCTATGGCCAGAAAATGACATCTTTACCTAAAATGTAGTCAAAGACAAAAATGTTGTTGAGGCTTATTTAATGAAGTCTAAATGAGCATTATTATGTAGTGTTGTGTTTTTTTGTGGAGACCTTTGCCTGTCTCCTTTAACCATTCAGAAGTAATGCTTAAACTTAACCGTCAAGTTGTTTATGTTTTAACCCTATCCCAAACCTTAGCCCTTAACTTAACCAGTCAGATTCTCATGCAGTGACTAGGTTAAAGACACTAGTGCATAACTGAATTGAATATCTATTTTACAGCGATTCTCATAATGCAGTTTGTGTGTGTGTGTGTGTAAGTGGGTGCTTGCATGTGTGTGTACACATCTGTGCTTGTGTGCATGCATACGTGTGTATGGAGTAGATGTGTGTGGTAGAGGTGGCCATTAGATATATCCAGTGTTGAAGGAACATAGCCATGGTGGAGGAGAGATTGTACAGCAACTACTTTGAGGCCTTGGTCTGGTCAGCTGTGGCTCTAATGCCATTTCCAAGAACAATGAGCAGAAAAGGGCTAAAGCCTCAATGATGACACTTAATCGCATTAGAATTCCTTGCCAGGCCTGACCTTGGAAAGATATTAACCACTCGACAAGTGACACCGGGTGCGTGTGTGCTTATGTGTCTCCTTGCGTTTTCGTCTGTGTGTGTTTTTCTGTGTCTGCTTGTGTGCATGCACACGCATCTAAAATAGTTTGTGAGTTTCAGTCTTTAATATGTAAGTATATTTTAGAAAACAATTGACAAGGACATTATAAATCATTTTACGATTGTTTGTTTAATCGATATTGAGAGATGTGAAATAACGAAGAGGGACTTATGGAAAATGGCAGTTGATGTTTTATACACCAACATTCAGTTCATATACAGTAAGTGATGCTAAACTGTACCCAATTTAAATTTGAGATGTCTAGCATAAAAAAGGCATGTTAGCATAAGAGATGTACTTATACTGGTCGAAGACAGTGAGGCTGAGAGACTGTCTGTGTTGGACAGGAGGCAGACCATTGGGGGCAGGGATCTGGGATCTCTAGACCAGTGATATGTGTGCCACATTGTCTGTTCAATAGAGGCCTTTGAATTTTTAAACAGCATCAGTTACCTCGAACTGTCATTGTTTTGGCACCATTGGCCTTGCTTAATCCTGGTAAGTGCATATCTGACAGTGTAGGGAGGGACGGATAGTGCTCAGGTGACTTAACTAACCGTGTGTTTTATTAGAAATTAATATCACAACATTAAGTCATTGTTTATAGAGGGTATGGGTTATGTGTGTGCACATGCTTGTGTGTGTGCGTGCGTGCGTGCGTGCGCGTGTGTGTGGTGTCTGAGAAAGAGTGTGAAAGAGAGAATGAAGGAGAGCGATTGCCCACATAGATTCTTCAAGCATGAGTAGTTAGTTCTTGTTGTAATGAATGCACCAATCCGCTAAGGTGGAAAATGTGTGTTTCTGCAAGCTCTCCTCCAATGACTGTTTCCTTTCAATCCACATTACCTTATCCGGCATCAGCCATGTTTAATTGAACTCCCTTGGTCTCTACCACGGAGGTGGGTTTCAATGCGAACAAGTAGGGTCTATTGAAAGGCTCGAAAGCTCGACAGCCCTTGGGTGCCCTAAAAGCAGAAGCAAAAAGTATCTTAAGCTGATACTACTCAATGTGAACAAATGGGTTGTCTGGAAGCCGGTGAATAGAGAAAAAAGTGTGTTGCTCACCAAAGTGAAATGCTAAAGGCCATGGGACTAATCCACATAAATCATTGAACACTGCAATGATCTTAGATGGAGAAAATTGGCAGTATAATTTTTATATTTTTTTTATGTAACCTTTATTTAAGTAGTTATGTCAGTTAAGAACAAATTCTTATTTACATTAATAGCCTACCAGGGAACAATGGGTTAACTGCCTTGTTCAGGGGCAGAACAAAAGATTTTCACCTTGTCAGCTCAGGGATTTGATCCAGCGACATTTTGGTTTCTGGCTCAACACTAACCATTAGGCTACCTGCCGCCCCAAGTTTAACATAATTGGTTTCTTCATTTTCTCCTTTTCACTGATTTGCATCTACATCTCCCTGAGTCAGATTCAACAGAGAAAAATAAAATAGTTGTAGTCTGTGCAAACATGAGACATAACATAATTATCGAGTATAATATCATACAAAAAAAGAAACAGAGCCTTATTCAGAACTCTCACAGAGAGAACAAAACTGTCTCTTTTCAAAAAGCGTTTTTTTCCTCTTAAATGGACATTTGTGTGTCTGAAATTCATATGTGCAGCATGCAATAAGACAAAAACAACAACAAAAAAGAGCTGCAGACAAGACTGTGGATTCTGCATGTGAAAAGGCAGAGCAGAGCATTACCATGATAAAGAGACAGCATCAATTAGAACAACATGGTGTATATGAATCAAAAGACTTATTAAAAGGATGGAGCTAAAGCCCAGGTCACTGAGGCTACAGCTGGAAACAGCTTTGTAATCCTTGACTTGTTGAATTCATGTCTGGGTTTGCCAGGTCCCCAGTCTGCTATCTCTCTCTCTCTCTCTCTCTCTCTCTCTCTCTCTCTCTCTCTCTCTCTCTCTCTCTCTCTCTCTCTCTCTCTCTCTCTCTGCCTGGAGAGTGTAATCCAGTATCACTTCTTACACTTCGCTGTGGAATCCTCGTCTTTCAAATCTATAGTAACGTTACCTAAAACGTTAACTCCTCACAGAAGCATTTGCATTTTGTTTTTTTGATAAGACGTTTTCTAATAACATTCACAGGCCACTTCACAATGTCATAAGCTATTTAGAAAATTATAACACTGACATGGAAATGTATAAATCACATATAGCATCCGAGGTGTTTCAGAAACAGGGTTACTCATGCAGTGTATATGTCGGTGTGTTAATGTTCCATGTTCCTATCTGTCTGCCTTGTGTTTTGGAGGCCTGCCAGATTGAAAAGGAAGAGCACCTATTTTGCTGAGAGGTAATTGCTACACAGAAGCCTCTGATTGCCAGGATCTTTCACTGGGAACAGCCCCGGCTCCCCTTTCCACCTACACCCACCAACAACCTGATTACAAATCAACTTATTGATTTGATGACTGCAAGATGTTTGCTAATAACTGCTCTCATACCATCTGTTAATCTTTGTTGTGATTAAAGAGGTAAACCCAATACCCATTATTCCCAATGACACGGCCAGGATCTTTCTCTTACGCAAGGTAGAGCAGCTCCAAGGATATCGGTGATCTCCGACTGCGATTGAGAAATCGTCTCCCACCTCCCACACAACAAACGTGGTACAAACAAGAATTACAACCCTCGCTAAAAGTCCATTACCTCTTATAATCACACAAAAGGATTTTTCTTAAATATGATAATAAATCACAGGGCGGATCAATAGCCTGAGGACCAACTGCTATGCACTGATAACGTATCAATCAATATTTAGTATTTCGATTTGAATTAATACCCGACCAGCGTCTAGAGGCCTGTTAACAGAGAGAAAATATGATCTCTAAAACGAGAGACAATAAATAAATAGAGGAAAAGACTAGAACCCTGTTAGCATGCTGAAGTTGTTCCTCATATCTGTCATCGGTCAGTTAGTGGTTTAGCTGTGAATAAGGTGCTAGGAAATTATTTAAAAGAGGGGTAGCGTGTGTGTGTGTGGGTGGTGGGAGGGGACAGGCAATGTCAGCATCTACAAAGGGCCATGTCTCCAGAGCATGCTGGTATTGAGGAGGGAAAAGCATCACTAAGCACCTGCAGCCAGGATACAAAAACATCCCTGAACACACACGCACACACACATTCTAAAACATCCTTATTTATTGATAGGATTACTATAATCGAATGTACACATGTAAAACCTGTCATTTTTATGAACACATTAACTTAAATTAAAACATCCAGTAAGATCATGGATCATATTGTATTTCAGTTCTTGAGTCTAGTCATTCACATTATTAACCTTCAGAATACACTGCTGAGCCATTCAATTGAGTTCATTATAGATCAACTGAACAAAGCTATACTTAATTTACAGTATACTCCAGTCTGAATCACACAGACCTAAGGCTTAGCATTAATTGAAGTTCATTTCCTGAACTACTTTGCACTGTACAGTAAAACCCACAATTAATTTGCCATCGCATGTCTCTACAGAAACACTTAAGGAAATAGTTTCAGAGCATTTAGTCATTACATCCTGAGTATGTTGCATGCACACTTTAAAGAAGGGGTGTACGGGTGATCTTTCCTTAAGGTTTTGACTGGTAAATCACTGCTTAAACGTAGGACTGCCAACTGTTTTCAATTGGACTGCCACCACTGACATTTGCAATTGCAATCCTTTTTCTTGATAAAGAGATTCAAACCTATTGTACAACGTTGAGCGTGGTGAATGGTTGCCACAGGCTGAATATACAGAGGATTCGGAAAGTATTCAGACCCCTTCCCTTTTTCCACATTTTGTTACGTTACAGCCTTATTCTAAAATGAATTAAATAAAAAGAATCCTCATCAATCTACACACAATACCCTATAATGACAAAGAGAAAACTGGTTTTTATATATAAAAAAACAGAAACCTTGTTTACATAAGTATTCAGACCCTTTTATGAGACTTGAAAATGAGCTCAGGTGCATCCTTTTTCCAATGATCATCCTTGAGATGTTTCTACAACTTGATTGATGTCCACCTGTGGTAAATTCAATTGATTGGACATGATTTGGAAACGTACACACCTGTCTATATAAGGTCCCACAGTTGACAGTGCACGTCAGAGAAAAAACCAAGCCATGAGGTTGAAGGAATTGTCCGTAGAGCTCCGAGACAGGATTGTGTCGAGGCACAGATCTGGGGAAGGGTACCAAAAAATGTCTGCAGCATTAAAGTTTGGAACCACCAAGATTCTTCTTGCCTCCCAGACAAACTGAGAAATCGTGGTGGAAGGGCCTTGATCAGGGAGGTGATCAACCCGGGCCTTGATCAGCTCCATAGTTCCTCTGTGGAGATGGGAGAACCTTCCAGAAGGACAACCGTCTCTGCAGCACTCCACCAATCAGGCCTTTATGGTAGAGTGGCCAGACGGAAGCCACTCCTCAGTAAAAGGCACATGACAGCCCGCTTGGAGTTTGCAAAAGGTACCCTAAAGGACTCTCAGACCATGAGAAACAAGATTCTCTGTTCTGATGAAACAAAGATTGAACTCTTTGGCCTGAATGCTAAGTGTCACGTGGAGGAAACCTGGCACCATCCCTACGGTGAAGCGTGGCGGAGGCAGCATCATGCTGTGGGAATGTTTTTTTTAGCGACAAGGACTGGGAGACTAGTCAGGATAAAGGGAAAGATGAACAGAGCAAATTACAGAGAGATCCTTGAAGAAAACCCGCTCCAGAGTGGTCAAGACCTCAGACTCGGTCAAAGGTTCACCTTCCAACAGGACAACGACCCTAAGCACACAGCGAAGGCAATGCCAAAGTGGATTCGGGACAAGTCTCTGAATGTCCTTAAGTGGCTGACCCAGAGCCCAGACTTGAACCCGATCAAACATCTCTGGAGAGACCTGCAAATAGTTGTGCAGTGACGCTCCCCATCCAAACTTATAGAAGAATGGGAGAAACTCCCCAAATACAGGTGTGCCAAGCTTGTAGCATCATACCCAAGAAGACTCAAGGCTGTAATCACTGCAAAGGTGCTTCAACAAAGTACTGAGTAAAGGGTCTGAATACTTTTGAAAATGAGATATTTCCGTTTTAGTTTTTTAACAGCATTTCTGAAAACCTGTTTTTGCTTTGTAATTTCGGGGTATTGTGTGAAAATGTATTTAATCAATTTTAGAATAAGGCTGTAACCTAACAAAATGTGGAATGGGTTAAGGGATCTAAATACTTTCCAAATGCATTCTAAGAGCTACTGAAGGCCACCATTTGTCCAAAGCTGGCTATATACAGTACCAGCAAAAGTTTGGACACGGTTGTGAGGCCGGTTGGACGTACAGCCAAATTCTCTAAA
Organism: Hucho hucho; assembly: GCA_003317085.1. Taxonomy (NCBI): domain Eukaryota; kingdom Metazoa; phylum Chordata; class Actinopteri; order Salmoniformes; family Salmonidae; genus Hucho; species Hucho hucho. The sequence goes on along the minus strand of QNTS01000178.1, from coordinate 708,024 downwards.
ATTACATTGGAGGCGGCTTATGGTAGAGAAATGAACATTAAATTCCCTGGCAACAGCTCTGGTGGACATTCCTGCAGTCAACATTCCAATTGCACGCTCCTTCAAAACTTGAGATATCTGTGGCATTGTGTTGTGTGATGAAACTGCACATTTTATAGTGTCCTTTTATTGTCCCCAGCTCATGGTGCACCTATGTAATGATAATGCTATTTAGTCAGCTTCTTGATTTGCCACAGGTAGACTGTCAGGTAGATGGATTATCTTGGCAAAGGAGAAATGCTCACTGACAGGGATGTAAACAAATGTGTGCAAAAAATTTGAAAGAAATAAGCTTCAAATCCATATGGAATCTTTCTGGGATCTTTTATTATAGCTCATGAAACGTGGAGCCAACACTTTATATGTTGGGTTGACATTATTGTTCAGTAAATATTTAATTGTATTGTTGTATAGCAGCAATTAATATTTTACACTGTAAATGAAATGTAAATCAGTGTGCAAATTATAGGCTAAATATGATAAACTAATTATACAATTTAAATGATACAAACTCCAACATGTCAGGGCATTTGTGGTAGCTAACATTTAACAATTGACATAAAGAAAAATATATACATTATTTTATTTTCACTTCCTTGCTTCTTTTTTTAATAACATTAAAGTAAAATAACATACTGTACAGTCACACTTTATTTGGATAGTCCAGATAGTCCATCTGTGCTCTACAGATGGTCATACTATCAACACACTATCTGTTGATAAGCAACTGCTTTCTAAGATTATGGTTAGGTTTAGGGTTAGGTTTAGAATAAGGGTTAGAGTAGGGGTTAAAGTTAGGGTTAGGGCTAAGATTAGGGTTAATAGATAGTTCATTTTAATGTTAACGATAGTCTGTAGACTACAGATGGACTATCCAAATTAAGTGTTATTACCTATTGTACATATTGAGTGATGTGTATTGAGAGATCACAGCAGAGTTGTGAGTTAGAGGTGTTCAGATGTGGACAGAGGAGCAGAGTTTGTGGCTGGGTGGGTGTGTGGAGACTGGAGCTGGGGGCTGTAGGAGTGGCAGCTTGGCCAGGACACAACCCCTCTCCCTGGGAAGGCAGGGAGGTTGATCTGGGCTAAGCGGAGAGACTGCAGTGCGCTTGGGGTTACCGCTGGGTTTAAGCGTCTCAAGGCTGTCTGCTGTCTGACCTTTTGTAGGTCAGCTGGCTATTAGGCCATGACTAGTGCAGGCTGCACACACACACACGCACCAAAGCACGCAACCACCAAAGCACGCACACACACATAGACACCCACTCTCTCTCCCTCCCCCTACCCCACCATCCTACCACCCAAGTAGGGGTAGTAAAGGGTAATCTACAAGCATGCCTCCACATCACAGCTCACAATCACCAAAACATCAAAAGTACACAACATGTTATATGGAATCGTATTGCCTGAACATGGTGCCACACATGATATGCCTACTCTTAAAAACTACTTGGAATAATATTGGTTGTTGGTGTTTAGAGACAAAGAAGGAGCACATCAACTGTGTTTTCTTGTAAAGCTCGCTCACCTGGAGACTAGAGCTGATTGGTCAATCCCTATTAATCCCTACTCACTATTCTCAGGACAGAATGCCAAGGGTCGCTGCAAGGGGTTGGCCTCTTTGCCTTATGAGTCAGCTGTCTACTGCATTACTGTAGTTGATTAATTGCATTTTGTAAGACAACTCATGAAAGCCCAGCGCACTATTCAGTTACGCTAAAAAAATATTTTATACATTTTAGAATAAGACTGTAACGTAACAAAATGTGGAAAAAGTTAAGGGATCTGAATACTTTCCAAATGCACTGTAAGAGCTACTGAAGGCCACCATTTGTCCAAAGCTGGTTATATACAGTACCAGTCAAAGGTTTGGACACACCTACTGTTTTAAAACTATTTTCTACATTGTAGAAGAATAGTGAAGGATATCAAAGCTATGAAATACACATATAGAATCATGTAGTAACCCAAAAATTGTTAAACAAATCAAAATATAGTTCACATTTGAGATTCTTCAAAGTCGCCAACATTTGCCTTAATAACAGCTTTGCACACTATTGGCATTCTCTCAACCAGCTTCATGAGGTAGTCACCTGGAATGCATTTCAATTAACAGGTCGGCCTGTTAATTGGTGGAATTGCTTTCCTTCTTTGAGCCAGTCAGTTATGATGTGACAAGGAAGGGGTGGTATACAGAAGATAGCCCTATTTGGTGAAAGACCAAGTCAATATTATGTCAAGAACAGCTCAAATAAGCAAAGAGAACGACAGTCCATCAATTACTTTAAGAAATGAAGGTCAGTTAATCTGGAAAATGTCAAGAACTTTTAAAGTTTCTTCAAGTGCAGTCGCAAAAACGATCAAGCGCTATGTGGCTCTCATGAGGACCGCCACAGGAAAGGAAAAGCCAGAGTTATCTCTACTGCAGAGGATAAGTTCATTAGAGTTACCAGCCTCAGAAATTGCAGCCCAAATAATGCTTCACAGAGGAGACTGCGTGAATCAGGCCTTCATTGTCAAATCCAATCAAATCAAATTGTATTCGTCACATGCGCCGAATACAAGTGTGGACCTTACAGTGAAATGCTTACTTACGAGCCCTTTTTAAAAAAAAATATTTAACCCCGCAACCACCCCTCTTCGAAGGACAAATATCGTAGTTTTTAGGGGTTTCCGTGGGTGCTACTACGGTGGAAAGTCCAGACCAGGTCTCCACCGTGCGCATTCCCCCTGAATATGCCGATTTGGCTTTCGCCTTCTCCAAGAAGAAGGCTACTCAATAAACCACCCCATCGACGGGGTGATTGTGCGATAGATTGTGCGATAGACGGCGGCTATGGAAACATATGTCTCCGAATCCCTGCGTCAGGGGTACATTCGGCTCTCCACTTCACCCGCCTCCTCGAGTTTCTTTTTTGTGAAGAAGGAGGGAGGTCTGCGCCCGTGTATTGACTATCGAGGTCTAAACCAGATCACGGTGAGGTATAGTTACCCAATACCGCTCATCGCCACAGCGATTGAGACAATGCACGGGGCGTGCTTCTTCACCAAACTAGATCTCTGGTGCGTATCCAGGAAGTAGACGAGTGGAAGACGGCGTTCAGTACGACCTCAGGGCATTTTGTGTACCTCGTCATGCCGTACGGGTTGATGAATGCTCCATCAGTCTTCCAAGCCTTTGTAGACGAGATTTTCAGGGACCTGCACGGACATGGTGTAGTGGTGTATATTGATGACATTCTGATATACTCCGCTACACGCGCCGAGCATGTGTCTCTGGTGCGCAGGGTGCTTGGTCGATTGTTGGAGCATGACCTGTACGTCAAGGCTGAGAAATGCCTGTTATTCCAGCAGTCCGTCTCCTTCCTAGGGTATTGCATTTCCACCTCTGGGGTGGAGTTGGAGAGTGTCCGCATTTCAGCCGTGCGTAATTGGCCGACTCCCACCACGGTAAAGGAGGTGCAGCGGTTTCTTGGGTTTGCCAACTACTACCAGAGGTTTATCCGGGGTTTTGGTCAGGTAGCGGCTCACATTATCTCACTGCTGAAGGGGGGTGCGGTGCGTTTGCAGTGGTTGGATGAGGGGGACAGGGCTTTTGGTCACCTGAGGGCTCTGTTTACCTCGGCTCCCATGCTGGTCCATCCGGATCCCTCTTTGGCGTTCATAGTGGAGGTGGACGCGCCCGAGGCTGGAATAGGAGCCATGCTCTCACAGTGCTCGGGTACGCCACCGAAGCTCCGCTCCTGTGCTTTCTTCTCGAAGAAGCTCAGCCCGGTGGAGCGAAACTATGATGTGGGGGACCGGGAGCTGTTGCCTGTTGTCAAGGCTCTAAAGGCGTGGAGACATTGGCTTGAGGGGGCTAAACACCCTTTTCTCTTCTGGACTGACCACCGCAATCTGGAGTACATCCGGGCAGCGAGGAGACTGAACCCTCACCAGGCAAGGTGGCCCATGTTTTTCACCCGTTTTGTTTTCACCCTTTCCTACAGACCAGGTTCCCAGAACGTCAAGGCAGACGCACTGTCCCGGCTGTATGACACAGAGAAGCATTCCATGGATCCTACCCCCATACTCCCGGGCCTCCTGCCTAGTGGTGCCGGTAGTATGGGAGCTGGACGCGGACATTGAGCAGGCATTGCATGCAGAGCCCGCTCCGCCTCAGTGTCCCGCTGGTCATCTGTACGTTCCGTCTGCTGTCCGTGATCGGTTGACATATTGGGCCCACACTTCACCCTCCTCTGGTCATCCTGGGATCGGTCGAACGGTGCGCTGTTTGGTTGGGAAGTACTGGTGGCCTACCTTGGCCAAGGATGTGAGGGTATATGTTTCCTCCTGCTCGGTGTGCGCTCAGTGCAAGGCTCCTAGGCACCTGCCCAGAGGGAAGCTTCACCCCTTACCCGTTCCACAGCGGCCTTGGTCACACCTGTCGGTGGATTTCCTGACTGATCTTCCCCCCCTCACAGGGAAACACCACGATCCTGGTCGTTGTGGATTGGTTCTCTAAGTCCTGCCGTCTCCTCCCTCTGCCCGGTCTCCCTACGGCCCTACAGACTGCGGAGGCCTTGTTTACGCACGTCTTCCGGCACTACGGGGTGCCTGAGCGAGAGTAACAGGCAGGTGGAGAGAGTGAACCAGGATGTGGGTAGGTTTCTGAGGTCATATTGCCAGGACCGGCCAGGGGAGTGGGCGGCGTTCGTGCCCTGGGGAGAGATGGCTCAGAACTCGCATCGACACTCCTACACTAACCTCTCCCCCTTCCAGTGTGTATTTGGGTACGAGCCGGTTCTGGCGCCGTGGCATCAGAGTCAGACCGAGGCTCCTGCGGTGGACAACTGGTTCAGGCGCGCGGAGGAGACATGGGACTACGCCCATGTTCATCTCCAGCGGGCCGTGCTGAGCCAGAAAGCCAGTGCAGACCATCACTGCAGTGAGACCCCGGTGCCATACTGGATTCGAGGCGTCGGAAGAGGGGCCTTCAGTACCTCGTGGAGTGAAAAGGAAACATATGCTTAAAATATTTTGGGGTACGGTCCGGAGGAGAGATGCTGGGTTCCGGTGGAGGACGTTTTGGATCTGTCTATGCTGTGGGAGTTCCACCGTCTCTGTCCGGATCGCCCTGCGCCTCGCCCTCCGGGTCGGCCCCGAGGCCGGTGTCGGTGCACTGCGGGAGCTGCGCGTCAAGGGGGGGTACTGTCACGACTTCCGCCGAAGTCGGTGCCTCTCCTTGTTCGGGTGGTGTTCGGCGGTCGACGTCACCGGTCTTCTAGCCATCACCGATCCTCTTTTCATGTTCCATTTGTTTTGTCTGTGTTTGCCACACCTGGTTTCCATTCCCTCATTACATGTTTTGTATTTAACCCTCTGTTCCCCCTCATGTCTTTGTGTGGGATTGTTCATTGTAGTGCTTGTGCACTTTATGTACTGGTGCGTAAGTTGGCCTTCACACCGGTCTTCCTGTAAATTTGTTAATTTTACATTATTACATTATACATTATTATTAGAAAAGAAATCCTTACAGTTAACATCATTCAGTGGAAATGGAGGAGACTGAAAAGGAAACATATGCTTAAAATATTTTGGGGTACGGTCCGGAGGAGAGATGCTGGGTTCCGGTGGAGGACGTTTTGGATCTGTCTATGCTGTGGGAGTTCCACCGTCTCCGTCCGGATCGCCCTGCGCCTCGCCCTCCGGGTCCACCCCGAGGCCAGTGTCAGTGCGCTGCTGGAGCCGCGCGTCAAGGGGGGTACTGTCACGACTTCCGCCAAAGTCGGTGCCTCTCCTTGTTTGGGTGGTGTTCGGCGGTCGACGTCACCGGTCTTCTAGCCATCACCGATCCTCTTTTCATGTTCCATTTGTTTTGTCTGTGTTTTCCACACCTGGTTTCAATTCCCTCATTACATGTTTTGTATTTAACCCTCTGTTCCACCTCATGTCTTTGTGTGGGATTGTTCATTGTAGTGCTTGTGCACTTTATGTACTGGTGCGTTTTGGGCTATTTTGTGCCCATTTTTTCTTGTGTTTGTTTGAACCGTTGGGTTGTTTAATAAATGACTAAGTTTATTACCCAGTTTTGCTCTCCTGCGCCTGACTTCTCTGCAACCAGTTACGCAACCCCTACAGCTTGTTTAAGAAAGGGCAAAACTTTAAACAAAATTTAATTTTCAATTAGTCGGAAATGAGAAGTTGTAATCTGTATGAAGGCAAATAAGCTTTTCTTAATAATCTACTGGAGAACCATTTTGGGTTTAAGTATAACTTATGTATGAGTGAAGCTTTTAGTGAGAGGTTTAAAGCTTTAATGTTTAATACTTTTTGCCCCCCAAAATCATATTCATTATATAAATAGACACGTTTCATTTTGTCTGGCTTAACATTCCAAATAAAATGAAATATCTTTTGCTCATATGTTTAAAAAAATAAATCATCTGGAGTAGGCAATGCCATTAGTAAGTAAGTAATCTGTGATAGGACCAAATAGTTAATCAATGTAATTTTTCCATAAATAGACAAGTATTTACCTCTCCATGGTTGCAAAATCGTATCTATTTTTTTACTAACTTTCTATTGAAAATAATTGTGGGAAGTCAATTTATATTTTTTCACCATCCGCCCATTTTATTGGTAAACTACAAGGTAGTGTAAACAATGTATTATTTAACGATCCAATATGTAATATGGGACACTTAGGTTTTAATCCAGAGAGGCTAGAAAAGTGATCAAGATCTTCAATGAGACGGTGCAAGGATCCAGATTGCAAACTTAAGAAAAACCTAGAGTCATAAGCATACATTGACACTTTTGTTTTTATCCCCTGGATATACCTTATCCCCTGGATGTCTAACCCATTTCAGTGGCCATAATAAATAGATATGGAGACAACGGACAGCCTTGTTCTACTCCTCTTAAAAGTTCAATACTTTCTGAGAAGTAACCATTGTTTACTATTTTACATCTGGGGTTGCTGTACATAACTTCAACACATTGTATAAGAGATTCACCAAAATAAAAGTATTCCAGGCATTTATATATAAATTCTAATCGTACTATATCAAACGCCTTTTCAAAATCTGCTATGAAGACCAGACCTGGTATCTTCAATGTTTAGTAATGTTCAATTGTTTCAAGTAATTGTTGTATATTATCTCTAATATATCATCCAGGTAAAAAACCTGTCTGATCAGAATGAACAATATCTGGTATAGCCTTTTTTATTCTGTATGCTATGCATTTCGCCAGGATTTTTGCATCACAACAATGAAGTGTTAGAGGCCTCCAGTTTTTTAAATGGACTGGATCTTTAAACTTACCACCTGGGTCCTGTTTTAGTAGTAATGAAATCAGACCTTCTTGTTGAGTACCTGAAAGTCTACCATTTGTATGGGAGTAATTAAAACATGCTAATAATGGATCTTTGAGTACATCAAAAAAGGTCTGATATACCTCTACTGGTATATCGTCAAGCCCTGGTGTTTTTCCAGACTGAAAATATTTTATTTCCTCAAAAAGTTCCTCTTCTGTAAGTTGACCTTCACACCGGTCTTTCTGTAAATTTGTTAATTTTACATTATTACATTATACATTATTATTAGAAAATAAATCCTTACAGTTAACATCATTCAGTGGAAATGGAGGAGACTGAAAAGGAAACATATGCTTTGGTGAATCATGGATAAGCATCTTTTGTAACGGGTTTCTGTAAATTATTTTTGGTATAATTTCTGAGTTGAAGATTAAACATCTTTTGTTGTTGCATTTTCCCCATTTTCCATCCAATTTGCTTTATTTTTATAATACATTACACTTTATCGTTCTTGAGTAAGTACCTCCATTTATTTGTTTTTCCTCTAACCTATTTTGTGCCTCTATAGTAAAGTTTCCATTACCGTCTACCTGCGCTGTTACTTCCTCTATTTCCATTGTTAGTGTAATCTCTTTTGACCTAAACTGGTTTTGTTTTAATGATGAGTATTGTATTGAATGGCCTCTGAAAGTACATTTGAAAGTGTCGCATGCAATAAGGGGATCTGCTGTACCTATGTTGTACAAAAAAATTCAATTATGAATTATTTTGTAGATAGATACTAACCAGAGAGTAGCAGCATTGTAAAAGAGGGGGGAACAATAAAAATAGTATGGGTAGCCATTTGATTAGCTGTTTAGAAGTCTTATGGCTTGGGGGTAGAAGCTGTTATGAAGCCTTTTGGACCTAGACTTGGCGCCCCAGTACCGTTTACTATGCGGTAGCAGAGAGAACAGTTTATGACTAGGGTGGCTGGTGTCTTTGATAATTTTTAGGGCCTTCCTCTGACACCTCCTGGTATAGATGTCCTGGATGGCAGGAAGCTTGGCCCAAGTGATGTACTGTAGTGCCTTGCGGTCAGAGGTTGAGCAGTTGCCGTACCAGGCAGTTATGCAACCAGTCAGGATACTGTCGATGGTACAGCTGTAGAACTTTTTGAGTATCTGAGGACCCATGCCAAATTTTTTCAGCCTCTTGAGGGGGAATGGGTTTTTCGTGTCCTCTTCATGACTTCTTGGTGTGTTTGGACCATGATAGTCTGTTGGTGATGTGGACACCAAGGAACATGAAGCTCTCAACCTGCTCCACTACAGCCCTGTCGATGAGAATGGGGGCGAGCTCAGTCCTCCTTTTCCTTTAGTCCACTATCATCTCCTTTGTCTTGATCACGTTGAGGGAGAGGTTGTTATCCTGGCACCACACGGCCAGGTCTCTGACCTCCTCCCTATAGGCTGTCTCATCGTTGTCGGTGATCAGGCCTACCACTGTTGTGTCATCGGCAAACTTAATGATGGTGTTGGAGTCGTGCCTGGCCATTCAGTCATGAGTGAACAGGGAGTACAGGAGGGGACTGAGCATGCAACCCTGAGGGGTCCCCGTGTTGAGGATCAGCGTGGCAGATGTATTGTTACCTACCCTTACCACCCGTGGGCTGCCTATCAGGAAGTCCAGGATCCAGTTGCAGAGGGAGGTGTTTAGTCCCAGGGTCCATAGCTTAGTGATGATCTTTGAGGGCACTATGGTGTTGAACGCTGAGCTGTAGTCAATGAATAGCATTCTCACGTAGGTGTTCCTTTTGTCAAGGTGGGAAAGGGCAGTGTGGAGTGCAATAGAGATTGCATCATCTGTGGATCTGTTGGGGCGGTATGCAAATTGTAGTGGTCTTTAGTTTCTGGGATAATGGTGTTGATATGAGTCATGACCAGCCTTTCAAAGCGCTTGACGGCTACAGATGTGAGTGCTACGGGTCGGTAGTCATTTAGGCAGGTTACCTAAGTGTTCTTGGGCACAGGGGCTATGGTGGTCTGCTTGAAACATTTTGGTATTACAGACACAGACAGGGAGAGGTTGAAAATGTCAGTGAAGACACTTGCCAGTTGGTCAGCGCATGCTCGGAATACACGTACTGGTAATCCGTCTGGCCCCGCGGCCTTGTGAATTTCGACCTGTTTAACTTCTTAGGGAGCGGCAGCTGAGGTGTCGGTTTTGGAGAGTCTGGTGTGCCCAAAGTAAAAGGCCTGCCACTCAGGCCCAGGATATGCACATAATTAGTACTATTGGATAGGAAACACTCTGAAGTTTCTAAGAGTGTTCAAATATTGTCTGTGAGTATAACAGAACTGATATAGCAGGTGAAAACCCAAGGAATTTATGTCCTGGAAAAAGTGTTTTTGACACATTGCCTCATTTTGAACCCCTCCCTATTGAAAACAGCCATATATGGGAGTAAGATTGCAGTACCTATTGCTTCCACTGGATGTCAACAGTCTCTAGACAGTGTTTGGTGATGTTGCTCTGGATGGTAATAGAAGAAGAATTTCGAACTAGTCATCGGATGTAAACAGAAGAGGAGGCGCGTTCACGGGCTCTCGCGCGCTGTGGTTTTTTCCTTTCCTATCGTCCAGTTTATCATTCGGTTGAAATATTATAGTAAATATACATAAAGGTGTTCCTAAGGATACATTATCAATGATGTTTGATTGTTCTTGGACAAGTGTATAGGTATAATGTGAACGCGTTCTCTTCACGGTTCAATGGGCGACTCAACGATGGATTTTATGATCATAACGCGCCAACCAAATGGAGATTTATGGATATAATAAATGACTTTTTCTAACAAAAGAAGCATGGATTGTCTTCGTTGGACAATTGGGAAGCCCTCAGCAGAAGTTCTTCGAAAGGTAAGGGATTTTATATTAGCGATTTTATGCGTTTTTTGAGACCCGCGTTGGGTTATGAATTTATGCTAATGGAAAATATTGTAGGTGCTATCCTCAAACAATCAAATGTTGTGCTTTCGCCGTAAAGCCTTTTTGAAATCTGACAACGCTATGATATTGACAAGAAGCAGAGCTTTTGATGACTATGCAACACTTGTATATTGATGAATGTTTAATAATTCAACTTTTGGATTTAGGATTTAGCGCCTTACATTTCACCGGGTAGTGTCGGGAGTGGGGCTAGCGCCCCACTGCTCCCTAAGTAGTTAAAGGTCTTGCTCACATCAGCTACGGAGAGCGTTATCAAACAGTCGTCTGGAACAGCTGATGCTCCCATGCATGCTTTGGTGTTGCTTGCCTTGAAAGCAGCAGCTCTACCTTTTAGCTCAGTGCGGATGTTGCCTGTAATCCATGGCTTCTGGTTAGGGTATGTACGTACGGTCACCGTGGGGACGACGTCACCGATGCACTTATTGATGAAGCCAGTGACTGATGTGGTGTACTCCTCAATGCCTTTGGAAGAATCCTGAAACATATTCTGGACTGTGTTGGCAAAACCGTCCTGTAGCTTAGCATAAAACGGATTTAAGTTTCCCTACATTAAAGTCCATGGCCAGTAGAAGCATTTTCCTGTTTGCTTATGGCCTTGTACAGCTCATTGAGCGCGGACTTAGTGCCAGCATCAGTTTGTGGTGGTAAATAGACAGCTACGAAAAATATAGATTAAAACTCCCTTGGTAAATAGCATGGTCTACAGCTTTTAATGAGATACTCTACCTCAGGTGAGCAAAACCTTGAGACTTCCTTAATATCAGATTTCGTGCACATAGACTGCCACCTCTTATCTTACCGGGGGCAGCTGCTCTATCTTGCCGATGCAGTGTAAAACCCACCAGCTGTATATTATCCATGTCGTCATTCTGCCACGACTCGGTGAAACATAAGATATTACAGTTTTTAATGTCCTGTTGGTAGGATATTCGTGATCGTAGCTCGTCTGTTTTGTTATGATTGTACGTTGGCAAATAGTACTGATGGTAGAGGCAGATTAACCACTTGCCGTCGGATCCTTACAAGACATCCCGACCTCCGTCCCCGATATCTCTGTCTCTTTCTCCTGCGAATGAGTGGGATGTTGGCCTTGTCGGGTGTCTGAAGTAAATCCTTTGTGTCCGACTCGTTAAAGAAAAGACCTTCTTCCAGTACGAGGTGGGTAATTACAGTTACAAATAACGCAAAAAAATACACACAATAGCGCAATTGGTTAACTTGTTAGGCAGTAGTGGGGCGCTAGCGCCCCACTCCCGACACTACCAGGTGAAATGCAATGCAAAATCCAAAAGTTGAATTATTAAACATGCACCAATATACAAGTGTTTCATACTCATCAAAAGCTCTGCTTCTTGGCAATATCACAGCGTTGTCGGATTTCAAAAAGGCTTTACGGCAAAAGCACTACATTTGATTGTTTGAGGGTAGCACCTTCAATATTTACCATTACCATGAAATCTTTAGCCAGCGCGGTCGATAGAAAATGCATTTCACAGGGAAAACCTGTGCCTTACCTTTTGTAGAACTTCTGCAGAGGGCTTCCTAAGTGTCCAACGAAGACAATCCATGCGCCCAAAACTTGCAACTGAAAAAGAGCTCCCGTCACTAAAATCTCTACTTATTGAAGACAATGGTTCCGATTGCCATGAAACCTTACGTATACACTGCTGACATCCAGTGGAAGCAATAGGTACTACATTCAGTGTCCTGGTATAAATACTTTTCAATAGGCAGTCTCTCTAAGTGAGCCATAAGCCACCAGAATGACATTTCCGGATGGAATTTTCTCTGGTTTTTGCCTGCCAAATGAGTTCTGTTACACTCACAGACAAAATGTTAACACTTTTGGAAACCTCAGTGTTTCCTATCCAATAGTACTAATTATGTGCATATCCTATTTTCTGAGCCTGAGTGGCAAGCATTTTACTTTGGGCACGCCAGACGCTCCAAAACCGTCACCCCAGCTGCCGCTGCTTGAGAGGTTTTAAGAGACCGTAAAACGGCAGCCATCTCCTCCGGCGCCATTCAAAAAAGTTGCTGCAAAGAAACCACTACTAAAGGACACCAATAAGAGAAGAGAGTTGCTTGGGCCAAGAAACACGAGCAATGGACATTAGACCGGTGGAAATCTGTCCTTTGGTCTGATGAGTCCAAAGAATTTTGGTTCCAACTGCCTTGTCTTTGTGAGATGCGGAGTAGGTGAACGGATGATCTCCCCATGTGGGGTTCCCACTGTGAAGCATGGAGGAGGAAGTGTTATGGTGTGTTGGGTGCTTTGCTCGTGACACTGTCTGTGAAATTATTTTCAATTCAAGGCATACCTAACCCATTGGCTTCCACAGCATTCTGCAGCGATACGCCATCCCATCTGGGTTTCTCTTAGTGGGACTCATTTGTTTTTCAACAGGACAATGACCAAACACACTTCCAGGCTATGTAAGGGCTATTTGACCAGGAAGGAGTGTGATGGAGTGCTGCATCAGATGACCTGGTCTCCGCAATCACCCGACCTCAACTCAGTTGAGATGGTTTGGGATGAGTTGGACCACAGAGTGAAAGAAAAACAGCCAACAAGTGCTCAGCATATGTGCGAACTCCTTCAAGACTGTTGGAAAAGCAGTCCTCATTAAGCTGGTTGTGAGAATGCCAAGAGTGTGCAAAGCTGTCATCAAGGTAAAGGGTGGCTGATTTGAAGAATCTCAAGTATAAAATATATTTTGATTTGATTTAAACCTTTTGGGTTACTACATGATTCCATATGTGCTATTTCACAGTTTTGATGTTTTCACTATTATTCTACAATGTAGAAAATAAAACAAATAAAGAAAAATCATTGAATGAGTAGGTGTGGTCAAACTTTTGATTGATACTGTATATGGGTCAGTGTTAGGGTCATACCTCTGTCTGAGGATTTTACATATATTTGTACATACATAACATTTACTTAGGTTAAGTCAGTCACCTGGACAAAAAAGGATTGACTAGGAATGTTATACTTTTCCTTTCAAGTCCATATTGGGAGGGAAATGTAGTCCTGGTTGCTGAAACATTTGGGGAGTATAAATCATTGAAATATTTTTCTACAAAATCTATTCATGTGAACCATTATGGTACATGTTCTTAGTAAGTGTTGTGCTTTCAAAAATATATATTATTATTTACTATTAAGTTTTTAAGTCAAATACTATCATATGATCTAAGCTTAGCTCCTCTCTGAGAACATGGCACTGGCTTTGGACACTGTCCATGTCAAGCTACTGTAGGTCAAAGAAATCAACACATTCATGGAAAGGGCCAGGTAACACCTCACTTCCAAACCCACAGCTCTTAAAGGGAAATCACACCCAACCAGCACTCTCATGAAACCAATACCTGTTTGTGGTGTGTGTGTATGCGCGTGTGTGTTTGTGTATCTGTGTGTGTGTCTGTGTATGTGTGTGCATGTGCGTATACGTGTGTAAAGACACCTGCCACCATGAATACTCAGGAGCCAAAAGGCTAAGACACTGCTAAAATTGAAATACAGTAAGGGGTGGAAGGAAAGAGAGAGAGAAAAAAAGGATAGTGAAAGTAAGAAAATACAGAAATAAAGGTGAGGGGGGAAAGAGAAAAGATAGTGGGGAGAGGTTTGGTGACAGGCAGCTGTGGAGACAGGGTTGTTAGTTTATGTAGGCTGTGGGCTGAGTCGACTGGAAAATTTTGATCACTTTAATTTACTATATCCAGCGCAGCCACTCTCCCTGTCCAGCGCTTTTATCAAGCCCGGTGAGCTGGTATTGATTTTTTTATTTTCTGCTCAGGATAAGAAGACAGAGAGTTAGGGAGCTCTAGTGAATGGAGAACTTTCCTCAGATTGCTGCTATTCTCCAGCTTATTGCATCCTGTCGTTTGTGGTTTCAGATGATGTCCAGTACACCACAGCTGCTCCAGCCAATAAACAAGGTGACTAACAATGGAAGTGGGCCAGGAATGAAAAGAGGGAGACAGGGTATAACCTCAGAACACTCAGCAGGGAGAAAAGAGAGGGGGGGGGGAAGTGGTTTTATGGTCTATTTTGGAATGATTAACATGGTGTGTAGTTCTGTGTACATCATTTTGATCTGACCAGAAGACGATATTAGATTGTTTTAAACAAATATTTAGGGGTCTTAAGAAAGAAATGGGGTTTCTTTAGATTCTTAGGACCATCAAAGTGACACTCATTTAACAGATACAACAAATGAGTTGATTTTATATACAAAATGGTGAGGCAGGATAATGGAAGATGATTTATTTTCCAGGAGGAAGTTTCACAAGGTACTATAATGGAGTTTCCATGTTAGAATTAAATGATTTTAGGACTGAAGGCAAAAAGACTATTGAACTTTTATGTGTGTATCTATGTTGGTGTGCCTCTTTGTGTGTCTGTGTGTCTCCTTGAGCAAAATTCATTATCACCTTTGCCCCACAGAAAATGCAATTAATAGTGGAAATAATGATTTTCTCCAAACTGAAATTAGACTTTTATTTCTTTCCCCAATTCACGGCTTATTGAGAACCTTGATATTAAAATTGTTGTACATTTCTTTAGAATGCAAATTCTTGAGTGTTTGTGTGCACGTTAGAGAAAGGAAGAACAAGAGAGAGAGAGAGAGAGAGACAGCGATAGGGTGAGAGAAGCACAAGGATAGGGAGAGAGCGAAAGCAAGAGATGGAGGGAGAGAGAGGCAGAGAGAGAGACAGTAGAAGAGAGCAAAAGAAAGAGCGAGAGCTAGCGAGGGGTAGAGAGAGTGAGAGCAAATCTCAGCTGAAAGAGAGGAGGTTAGTGACAGTCTGATAAAAGATGTCTCCAAAATACTAATTAAAATTGAATACCCCTGCAAATGCAACGCAACATGCAATCTCCAGGTAATTCATTTAGAGCAACTATCTCAGTGTGAAGCTTTATTTTTTTATCACTGGTTCTTTACTGCAAAAAAATGCCTATCCCTTTTATTTTATTTTTCACACTTTATCATCTGCCGCTGTCTCTCTCAATCCTCTTAGGAGCTCTATTTTCTTTCTATGCCCTTGATCTCACCCACAAAGGGAAAATAAAATCAAACCAATTAACCCACAGTGGGTCCTTTTTCCAAAACACTTCCGAGGCTCAGTTCATAAAAAAAAAAAACACTCCCTAATGTAACTAACTCTAAAGTCACAATCAAGATGCCATTATTGCTGGATCCAAACTGGATGTCTTCAGTGGAAGAATGCAGGTCTTGCTCTATGACTTAACTAGTGTTTAGATTGTCAAGGTTTTATATTTTCCAAAGTGGAGGATCATGAAGTAAAGAGGTTGATTGTACAGTGTGGTGTGCCTTCGTACACGAGAGCACTTGAATGATTTAGTCATGTACTACTGTAGGAGACGGTCCACTTTAGCATCATGGTAAGGCAATTCTTTGTCAATTCTATCATGTTTAGAATACAAGATGTGAAATGAAATAAACGACACACACAAGACAACACAACACACTGAAAACATCTTATCCTAAATATTGTCTGTTGAAGACTGCTTTCATAAGGTTATTTCCCCTTTGCTAACACTGATATTCATGATGAGTTTTTTTGGCAAACATTAATGTTGACCTTGGCAGTAACATACATGATACATCTTGTGAACCAGACTATACACCTGCAATTATGACAATACTATTTACAAAACGGGACAATAATCATATGAATATAATGTGAATCATTGGAGGCTGCTGAGGGGTGGACGGCTCATAATAATGGCTGGAACGGAGCAAATAGAACGACATTAAACAAATGGAAACCATGTGTTTGATGTATTTGATACCATTCCACTCATTCTGCTCCAGCCGTTGCCACAAGCCCGTCCTCCCCAATGAAGGTGCCACCAATATGAACTGTGTAAATAAAGAATTGGTAAGTTGGTACATAAATAATTGGGATGTTCTAGGTTGAAATAGGCCCAATACATTTCCCTAATTGGTGCATTAATGATTGGCTCACTCTATCAAAGCATTTATCTCTCTCGTCATGGGAAGCTCTACAATTGGTTAAGATCAGTCCAATCATGTCCTGTGAGGTTGCTAGCCTATCAGTCCTACTCCCGTAGTCCAACCTAAGCATTAGGGGAACTGGAGGAAGGAGTGTTTTGGTGTGAGGATATCCTGACCTTACTCATCTAATTGTGTAATTGTACACTTTTCTTTCTTAAACATGAAGTTTAAAAGAGAAAATAAGTAAGTATGTGCTGTCTAGTTACAGACACACTAAACCAAAATGAGGACTGTAAGCCATCACTCTTGCACATGATTACTGCTACTATTTTGATGTTTTTCTTTAGCCATTACACCTTTTCAAAGTGGATGAACTGAGGAGAGCAGAGTGCAATGTGTCTACAACAGTATCCATTCTATTGCTCAGAATTCTGCATTTATTGTAGTACAGATAAATTAACAGAAAACAGAAAAATGTATGGGATAAAAGTTGAGAGATGTGTACTAAATATTACAAATAAACAAGCAAATGATGGATAAAAGTGATCTCCTCCACAGACAACTTTTTCACATATAATAATAGCCAGATTTCCTTTTACTAGCTTACTATCCCAGGTTACAACGCATCACTTCCCCTTTAACTGGGGGTTGGAGGGCACCGGAGGCTGTGTTGTGGCAGCAGTAGCACTTTTACTTCCTGTTGTCTGGGTTAGGAGTACCAGCCATGTGTCCATGTGATCTCACTTCACAGGAATTCACACAGCCGCCTCCGAGACCGGAGTCAGAACACTATGCAGCCACCGGCTTCCTTTAATAATACACATACACTTCACAAGAAATATGATTTTTCCAATATTTTCTTCAAACTATTTTAGCTTGCGTATCTCATTGGAAATGAGGGAGAAGAGGCCGCAACCTCTTCACTGTATATTTCTGGTTTCAATTATAGTTTAGTCATGAAGACATGGCCACTTTCTGTGGATATGTTGTCCATTTGCGTTAAGCCATGACTCTGACTCATTTTACTGTACGCATTGCTCAGCAACCTTTCCCAGAAAGAAAGACAAATCATATGACTAACAACATAATCACTCTGTAGGGCATACCAAATGTTTTCCTGTTATTGTCGCAGTTTCTTGTTGTCGTAGTCCCCAGTTACTACTTGATTCACAGAGGCATCGTGATGCTAATGATTAGCGCACCTAGCCCCTCAGGAGATGAAAATAACCACCTATTCCTCCAACCTCCATTGATTATTGTTATCATTAATATGGCTAACAAGGACATACGTAGACAATTTTGCCAAGTCCGTGAGGTGTGACAGTGCCATGTCCTACAAAACATGGTTTCTTCCCTCTGAAATCAATGCGTAGACAGAGGACAATGCCAGTGTGAGTCCACGTGTCTATATGGGTCCTTGGCAGTGTTATTGATGTACTGTATCTCACATGATGAAATATAGTCTGTATGTGTGGTGCCTAAAAGATTGAGGAGTGCTCATAGATCATTGAAGTAGCATTAATACAATACATCTTCATCCCTTGAACACCCCAGGTTATTTCTGCACTTACGCTCAACATAGACACACAAGGACGTGCCTCAGTGCGCACTGGGAGAATTAGATTTGTCTGTTGGTGTTACAATCCAATATCTATCATTGAATGGGTTCTTTTCACAGCAATGGCCAAAGGTCTCCCATTTTAGCATCAGCAAAGGGCCCCATTGGTACTGAAAATCACATTTTTCGTGTGTTTTTAAACCAGTTAGGTCTAAAATGTACTTTAGTTTGTAACGTTTGTACCTGAGTGACCTATGTGAACTGCATGTTCTCACTGAAAGCTGTGGTCAGTAATGTGACATATTTACTGTATTTGATGGTGGTCATTTTAGTACAAGCCCTTCATATGGATGAATATACAGTCTTTTCTTAAATGTATTATATCATAATTATTGTGGTATCTAATTTATATTTAAACACTGAACACAAATATAAAACTCAACATGTAAAGTTTTGGTCCTATGTTTCATGAGCTGAAATGAAAGATCCCAGAAATTTTCCATTGGCACAAAAGAAAACGTATTTCTCTCAAGTGTTATGCACAAATTTGTTTACATCCCTGTTAGTGAGCATTTATCCTTTGCCAAGATAAAACATTCACCTGACAAGTGTGGCATATTAAGAAGCTGATTAAACAGCATGATAATTACACAGGTGCACCTTGTGCTTAGGACAATACAAGGCCACTCTAAAAGGTGTTGGCACGCAATGCAACAGATGTCTCAAGTTTTTAGGGAGCATGTAATTGAAATGCTGACTGCAGGAATGTCCACCAGAGCTGTTGCCAGAGATTTGAATGTTAATTTCTCTACCATAACCCGTCTCCAACGTCGTTTTAGAAAATTTGGCAGGCCTCACAACCACAGACCACGTGTATGGCATAGTGTGGGCGAGCGGTTTCCTGATGTCAACGTTGTGAACAGAGTGCCCCACTGTGGTGTTGAGGTTATGGTATTAGCAGGCAAATGCATTTTATCGCTGACAATTTGACGGCAAAGAGATACTGTGACGAGAACCTGAGGCCCATTGTCGTGCCATTCATCCGTCACCATAACCTCATGTTTCAGCATGATAATGCATGGCCCCATGTTGCAAGTATCTGTACACAATTCCTGGAAGCTGAACATTTCCCAGTTATTCCATGGCCTGCATACTCACCACACATGTCACCAATTGAGCATGTTTGGGATGCTCTGGATCTACGTGTACAACAGCGTGTTCCAGTTCCTGCCAATATCCAGCAACTTTTCACAGCCATTGATGAGGAGTGGGACAATGTTCCACAGGCCACAATCAACAGCCTGATCGACTCTATGCAAAGGAGATGTGTCGCACTGCATGAGACAAATGGTGGTCACACAAAATACTGACTGGTTTTCTGATCCATGCCCCTGCCTTTTTTTTAAGGTATCTGTGACAAACAGATGCATATCTGTGTTCCCAGTCATGTGAAATCCATAGATTTGGGCCTAATGACTGTATTTAAATTGACTGATTTTCTCATATGAACTGTAACTCAGTAAAATATTGGAAATTGATGCATGTTGCATTTATATTTTTGTTCAGTATAGTAGAAATCTTCCATCAAATAACAGTTCAAGGACTCAAGACCCTCTTGAATGAATCAGTAAAGTTGTTAGAATAGTATAACTAAATTTGGGATCCTATTTTCAGACTCATATTATAACCATGCATTATCCTCCACTGGCCAGTATGAGTTGTTAATTCGAATAGGTCTGTTAGTGAGAGACAACAGAGGGGTTTTGTGAACCAGCTGACCTTTGAAGTGCACATGAAGGACGAGAATGAAGGGGAGGGAGAGGGGGTGGAAGGAAAACTTGGGCCAAGGTCAAGAAAGCTAATTTGTTTCCTTTGTCCCCTGCAGTCCCTAAGAGACAGACCACACGCTACCCATACAAGTGTGTCTTTATTGTTAGAAAAAAAGCATGGCATGAGGGTGGCGTCATTAGCTAATGCATCTTTAGATCATGCATAGTATATATACTTTTATCTAATAGAAATAATAATGGACTGATCACTAACACGTTGAAGTTGTTGATAAAGCATTAAGAATGTATCAATGTTCTTCCTGACTAGTTATGTTTGTCAACGTACAGATGGATGTCTAACCAGTCAAAAAACAATCTGCAAACCTCAGTTACAGTAGGTCAAGAGAGAGAGAGACAGAGACAGAGACAGAGACAGAGACAGAGAGAACTTCCTAAGACATTATTTCCTCCATGACTAATCCCATTCCCATAAGACACTGCCTGCTTGAAGGGATTGTTTTTCATACCTCATATCTAGGATCATACTGTATGTGGTAGTGTGAGAAATGTAACCTTTAGTTGCTGACATAGTAACCCACAGTTGACTACTTCAAACAGTTGAAGACAAAGAGGAAGTTATTCCTTATGGTTGCCACCTCTAGCGCACACATGGCATCCCAGCACAAGCAGCAAAGCAGTGGATAAATCACAGCCTGTACATTGCTGTACAGCCTAAAGTGGGAAAAAAACATTATATAATTAGGAGAGACATTTCAATTGCAAACCCCTCAGGTTTGTCAAAGACCAGACCCTATAACTCACTGTACATTGCAATAGTTGACGACTCTTTTTTTGGAAATAAAAGGAACCATCTGTGAGCACATTTACTTTGGCAAACACAGCACCAAAACACAGCACCAGTCATAAGCACGAGAAATGTCCGATAGGTGTGCAATTATAGAACCATTTTATAGACTTGTTAATATATTCACTGCATCACACCCCTACTACCAGTGGAGACAAAGGGGATTTTAACATTGATTTCATATTTTATACAAATAACAAATTATTTCATCCATTTATCTGCTATAAAAAATACTAATGACAAGTCATCCGAGTCAGAAAAAGATAAATATAGATGAATAAATAGAAGTTACATAAAACTTTTTTTCTTTTTAATTAGCACCTGTGAGATGTTTCCCATTAACACTGTGCACATTAAAAAATCTTCCTGCTTTTCTAATTAAGTAAAGTGGAAACAGATTAGATCGCCTCTTTGAACAAAGGTCAGCTATTGCGTCTTGGCTCGTTCCTCTGTTTGTTTGTTTGCCTGACACAATAGGAGAGTGTCTGCGAGTTCCTCGACTGAATGTCACTTCAGAATGTGTTTGTTTTGGAAACCCCTTTTTCTCCTCTCCGTCTTGTCTTCATCATCTACTTTTTCCCCTCTTTCCTCGAATGTGATCGATAGATAAGACTTTTGCTTGTCTCTCGGAACAGTTTTGTGATTATTCTATATTCAGTATAAATATCCTGTTTAATGATATACTGTATTTACACACATTTATGTCAAATAGATTTAGTTCATATGAGTTATAAGACAAGTCAAATGGCAGATTAAAGCTGGACTGATGATAGATGAGCATCAATCAAAAGGTCCCTGGAGACTCTGAAAGACATGACATGGTTGTCAAGGAGAGAGGGGAAGTGCAGCGACTCACTCCCCTAGCCTTCCATTGATTGGTCTTTCATAACCATTAGTCCTGCTTTCAGAGCCCGTCTAACGAATGGCCAGTCTATCGATGTGATTTAAGACCTGACTCATTTCTCAGAAAGAACTAATTAAAGAAAAACATTGCTATGAATTGTGTAACACAGAGTTTAAATGCGTGAGAAATACAGCCATTTCGATCATGAGAGAATTTAATTTGAATCTCCACTTTCAATCGATCCGCTGTGGCATTAGTCTTAGACTTTGATGAGGAAATATGCATCTGTCTCCTTCTGCTGTTTCCAATAAAACAATGTTTTTACTAACTCAATACCTGACAGACATTATTTATTGTATAAATTGAAATATTGTACATTGATTAAACAGGTAATGTCATATAATGCTATGGCTTTTTTAACTTTTCTAAACTTTAAAGTCAGAGTAAAGTTTGGTCAATGCTTCCACCCTGTACTCTCTTAAGTTTTGTTTTCTAAGTGAGAGGGTCTAGCTGGCGCACAGTGGTATGACCATCACCATCACATTCTTTTCAGCTTGACCCCTCCTCTTCCCTCTAAAAATCTGTGAGTTACGCATGAGAAGCAGCTGACAAAGGGGGCCAGACGGGAAGGAGAACGACAGAATTTAATAAAGTTCAACAAGGCAGAAAGGATTGCACAAGCAGTGAATAGAAACTCTGCATTTTTCTTTACAACTTCTGCCTACTTAAACATTTTTACACCCCAACCTTTTATCTGTGTCTGCATGCATTGACAGAGGAATAGAGGAATGGATAGAAAGAAGAGAGAGAGAGACGCTCATTCCGTTTTTTTTTTATGTTGACCGAGGATGGTCGCCATCTGTGCAAACTGTCCAATTCCTCGACTCTCTCTGTGGCTTCTTTGCATCTGAAGTCATAAGTATTAGAGGAAGCCTCACTTCTGAGATAATCCAGAGAATATAATTTATATTGTTTCTGCTTTTTCCCCACTGAATTCCTTTCCCTATGCCTTATTTGTTTCTTTATGTCTCTTTTTTCCACTTTGACAAAAACATTTAGGCCTATTTGCTATTGATCATGTTTTTAAAAGAATAGCTTTTTGGGCATTTTCCCTTTCCAGTATTTACTAGGACATCTGGTCCTTTTGTTTTACTTGTTTGGTGTCATAAATCTGACCTCTTCATTCCTCCGGAATGCCTCCCTACACTTATGTGTTGTGCCTGCTGTAGTGGGTTTCAATCATACAAAAGCTTCCACCTAGTGAATACTGAAAAGAGAGTAAATTGCATTGTTTTTAGTGATAGAGATGTATTTTTAAAATGACAAAATTATGGAAGAATGTTTATGTTAATAACCCCCCGGTCCTACCATAAGAAATAAGCTAGTGATTCTGTGCCAGTAATACATTTATGAATGAAAGTGCCTTCTTCAGCACAGTAGGGATGCCCATTACAAGTGAGCATGAGGAAAATAATTGTTATATGCAGATAAAATACACTTCAGAATGGGGATCCTGCTGAGGAATTGTTTAGAGAGCTGTAATTTTCCACTAAAAAGTGACAAATGCTCACAAGCTCCCTGGCTCATCCACACAAAGTGTGTTTTTGTGTGTCCATTTCAAGTCAATTTTTAGTTGTTGTAGTACATAAGTGAATTCGTTAGATTGATATTTAATCCCAAATTCCTCTTATCCACCCAAATGCATACAAAACCTGTTGATACATGGTGTTTTTAGCTGGCTGTGGTGGTTCATATACCAACATGTACCATATTTCTTGTAGAAAAGGCAAGCTTTAATAAACATTAACCAACTGTTTATATCTTAGTCTCGTAGACCATTATAGCCATGGTTCTTGATAAACTCAAAACAGGTTTTGTAGAGACAGAACGAGGGGTAATGTCAGCCTAAAGCAACTCCTAAATTGCATTATCAAGAATATGACCTGTTCACACAGCACCTGTTCTTTCCATTCCATGAAAGGTACAAATGCAAATGTCCTCTGGAAACGTGATATCTTTTCGTTTTCAATTCATGATTTTTGCACAGAGACGTCTGTTCCACATTACTGCCATCTGATAATAATGCCACTCACATAGAAACACCTTTTAAGGGCCGTAACATTTCATTGATATGCCGTTCGGTATAGGTTACGTTCCTGTTTTACCCCCTTCAGATTGCGCTTGCGTTTACACACACAACAAATGGAACAGGGGATGGAAAGAGGAGTGTAGAACAAACGCCCAAAGACCTCGAATGACCTTACTGAAACACTTAGGGAAAGATGACGCCTGACAAATATACTGGTATCACGTTGCTCAGTCTCCTCCCTCTATGGACCAATGAATAAGTCCTGTATTTTACGGAATTTTTACACATTTATGAAGGGAGGAAAAGACATAGACTAAGAGATAGTGAGAGAGCCATGCTTTGGTGTCTTATCCCAGTAATAAAATGTCTAGACACCAATTAACATCAATTCCCTTTAAGAATTTGTGTCATCCGTGTGAGAGCTTTTCTCGGCACTCTGGATACCAGTTTAAATATATCCTCTTATCAATCAATGCTTTCCTCCTCCTCTATTTTAATTGAACTTTGTTTCCTTTTGTCAAGACCTTTCTTCTGGAAAAACATGTCTCCTTGTCCTCACTGTAAAAGCCAGACCAGATCAATCAGTCTAACTTGGTTTCCTCCTTATGTCCTTTCACATCCTGCGGGTTCGACTGACACAGGAGCACTTTTCAAAATGCTGTGTTGTCCAGCGGTCCCCTGTCCCTGTGACATTAGACTGGCCCGTTGGTTATTTCATCATGAGCATTCTTTATTTGATAATGATACACAACAAACTGTTTTAGTAGGTGTGCACATAAAATAATGTCCAAAGAGATCTTTAAACTTACAGGCAGGTTTGTGTGTTGCTTCATCCGAACAGCGGCATTCTAAGAACATGGAACCTACAGGAACATCAAAGTCTCTGCGTCACTGTGGTGACTAATTACTCAGGCATTATGTTGAAGTATTCTAATTGGAAACACAAAGGTACCAATGTCAGAGAAGAAACCTAAAAGCAGGGAAAGAAGCAGTTGGCAGTGTGTTGACAGTGCAATGAGAAGGAGTCTTGTTCTTCACAGAGGAGAAACATCTACTGTACCTGAGGTGATTTTAACCATTTAGCACATGCCAACGGACATGTTCCTCATGCTCATCTGGGTATCTTTCTTACGGACTGGTGATGGTGTCTGATAAATGTCTGATATATTTATGTCTGATAAATATAACTCAGCAGCTTATGTGGGTTCCATCCATCTACTCTGTCTGATGTCTTTATTTGTTTTCAATGTTGTATCTTTTTTTAATTTCTTGTTCCATTTTTCTTAACTTTTGGGAGAATTGGCACCTGAATCGGAGAGAGGTTCGTGCAGAGCGTCCCCATCCATCACGACAACTGTGTTTCCAAGGTGATGTTATTGAGATTGTAAATAAGAAGAGGCAGACATCACAGAACCTGAAGGATATGGGACACAGACAGCAAATGTATAATTACAGCTGTATCGTACGAAGTGAGTTCTTTCCAACCATACCTTTCATTGTCACCTACCACGGCAGTTTGTATTTTCTTCTTCCCTTTTCTTTTATGTATACAAAAAAGTATATTTCATTGGCTGTTTGCTGAAATCTATGAAAAGACCATTTCAATGAGGTCCACAATTTTATATTATGTATTTAAAAAAATATATGTTTAAGCAAGTGTCTCCAAAATGCCTTACGACCTTACAGTATTCAGATTTTTTTAAGATGTCTGTCTTAGACCATACCTGATTGCCTTTTTTTAATAATAAGATTCTTCCATTTCCCCTTGAGATAATAGCCTACTGTACCTCCTTTAAGGCCTGTCTATGACAGGGATGATGCAACACTGTATAACATGTTGTGCAGAGTGAGATCTTTACCATCTAATATAACATAGTATGTTATTATCTCAATGTTTGGTAGTCACAACAGTATTTCCCAAGAAAAGGGGATTGCTAGGCATTGTCCCCACAGTTTCATCAGCACTATTACTATTGTTGACGTACAGTGTGTCCCCGAATATGTCAACATGATAATGCACATTATTATCGATAAGATTGAAAAACATAGCTGCTGTGTAATATGATGCTGTCTAATGGTGCAGTGTGGCCGACTTTAAATGCAGAAAGTAATCATTCTCAAATTCATTAGAGGCTAATTCATTGAGTCTGTATACCAAATCTGGATTAAATCAGATGTATTGTTCATGAGAAGATTTTAAAAGTATTTTTAGAATATCTGCTGAAGTGCATCTATAGGTACTGTGCTGGCATCTTTGAATACAGAAACAATTCTTTCTCAAAACCATTCAAGAGTGATGTAATGAGTCTACATACAAAATCAAGAGTGAATCGGACATATGGTTAATGAGGAGAAGACGATTGCAGATGATTTTGAGCATTAGCATTGCATATGTAAAGATTGAGTTGTTAATAGTTACCTTGTTTTTGAGATATCAATGCCAAATGTGTGGTTCATCTTAGGGACATCCATGATAGCGATTACACATTTCAAGTTGATAGGCCCATGTGGAGTGGATTTTAAATGCGTAAAATCAACTTTTGACCAATCCCTTAGCTTTTCTCAAACCAAGTTAAGGCATGTACCATGGGCCTACATTACAAAGTTGGTGTCATTTGGTCCTATGGTTTATGAAAATAATACTTTGTTTGTTGTTGCACATTTTACTTGTATAGTGTGGCCATCTTTGAATGGCTCAATGTTATTTTATCAAACTCTTTAGGGGCTATTATGATGAGTCCAAAGACTGCATTTGGAGTGAATCTGACTTTTAGTCCATGAGAAGAAGATTTTTTATAATTATTTTTAGCATTAGCGTTACATAGTCAAAATGTTTTGTCATTATAGTAATGTCTTTAACTTCTCAGGGAGCAGCTCCCGAGGTGACGGTTTTGGAGAGCCTGGCGTGCCCAAAGTAAAATGCCTCCCATTCAGGCCCAGAAAATAGGATATGCATATATTTAGTACCATTGGATAGGAAACACTGAATTTTCCAAAACTGTTAACCATTTGTCTGTGAGTGAAACAGAACGGATATGGCAGGCAAAACCCCGAGGAATTTACGTATCCGACATACTCATATCAAATGTATACACTGTACTCTAAACCATCTACTGTATCTTGCCTATGCTGTTCGGCCATCGACCCAAATCTCTAGCCACTTTAATAATTATAATTGGATGAAATAATGTATCACTAGCCACTTTAAACAATGCCATTTATATAATGTTTACATATCCTACATTACTCATCTCATATATATATATATATATGTGTATATACTGTACTCCATACCATCTACTGCATCTTGCCTATGCCGGTCAGCCATCGCTCATCCATATATTTATATGTACATACTCGTATTCATTCCTTTACTCTTGTGTGTATAAGGTAGTTGTTGTGAATTTGTTCGATTACTTGTTAGATACTACTGCATGGTCGGAACTAGAAGCACAAGCATTTCGCTACACTCGCATTAACATCTGCTAACCATGTGTATGTGACAAATAAAATTNCCTCCATTTTGGATGCTTTAGACCAGAGAAAACGACCAAACAAGTGGGTCCCCCCTTGATGACAACAGTACCCAGGGCGCGCGCCCGAGAAGTCGCACAGTGTCTTATTTACCGTCTTTAGAGCTCAGTTTATATTCCGGTTGATTTATAATAGTAAATATACGTAAAAGTGTTCCTAAGGATACATTTAAAACTATGTTTGAATGTTCTTGGACAAGTTTATAGGTATAAGATGAACGAGTTCGCGCCACGTTTCAATGGACTAGTGGAGGCTGTCGTTTCTGACTATGACGCGCGAACCAAATGGAGATTTATGGATATAATACATTACTTTTTCTAACAAAAGAACCATGGATTGTCTTCGTTGGACACTTAGGATGACCTCAGCAGAAGTTCTTCAACAGGTAATTGATTTGTTTTCGCTGTGAAATGTGTTATGTGTGTGCCACGCTGGCTAATGAATTCATGGCTATGAGAAAGTATGTGAGGCGCTGCCCTCAAACAATCAAATGTAGAGCTTTCGCCGTAAAGCCTTTTTGAAATCTGACAACGCTGTGATATTGCCAAGAAACAGAGCTTTTGATGAGTATGAAACACTTGTATATTGGTGCATGTTTAATAATTCAACTTTGGGATTTTGAATTTGGCGCTTTACATTTTACCTGGTGGTGTCGGGAGTGGGTAGCGACCCACCGCTCCCTGTCTAGTTAAAGTTGATAGTCCAATGTTAAGTGGATTTACAATGGATCTCTTAAAACCTCTTAGGGATAACCGGCGCGCTAGCGGGCCGTTCCCGACACTACCCGGTGAAATGTAAGGCGCCAAATTCAAAATCCAAAAGTTGAATTCATCAAACAATTCATTAAACATTCATCAATATACAAGTGTTGCATAGTCATCAAAAGCTCTGATTCTTGGCAGTATCACAGTGCTGTCAGATTTCAAAAAGGCTTTACGGCGAAAGCACAACATTTGATTGTTTGAGGATAGCACCTCACATATTTATGCATTAGCATAAATTCATAACCATCGCGGGTCACACAAAACCCATATAAGAGCTCAAATAAATCCCTTACCTTTCGAAGAACTTCTGCTGAGGGCATCCCAAGTGTCCAAGGAAGACATCCAATGGTTCTTTTGTTAGAAAAAGTCATTTATTATATCCATAAATCTCTGTTTGGTTGGCGCGTTATGTTCAGAAAATCCACTGTCGAGTCGCCCATTGAACCGTGAAGAGAAGGCGTTCAAATTGTACCTATCAACTTTGTCCAAACAAATCAAACATAATTTATAATGTATCCTTAGGTACACTTTTATGTATATTTGCTTTAATATTTCAACCTGAACGATAAGAAAGGAAAAAACCAAAGAGCGCGCGAGACCGTGAACGCGCAAGTCATTCTATTAACTTCCTGGGTCCACTTCTAAATTCTTCTTCTATTCGCTTCTAATTCAACCTAACGTCATGAAACCCTGTCTAAAGACTGTTGACATCCAGTGGAAGCCATAGGTACTACAGTCGGAGTCCTAGATAACATTAAATCCCATAGGCAGCCAGGAGAAAAAGGTCATCTAAAAAAACACTGCAAATCCGGATGGATTTTCCTCAGGTTTTCGCCTGCTTTATCAGTTCTGTTATACTCACAGACATTGTTTTAACGCTTTTAGAAACTTCAGAGTGTTTCCTATCCAATAGTACTAATTATGTGCATATCCTAGTTTCTGGGCCTGAGTGGCAGGCATTTTACTTTGGGCATGCCGGACTCTCCAAAACCGTCACCTCTGCTGCCGCTCCCTAAATGGTTAACCAATCCGTTAGCCTTCTCAAACTAAGTTAAGAGAATATGTGTGTTATTTGGACTTGTGATTCTCGAGAGGAAAATCTATCCTGACGGACCTTATGGGTCCTTGAGGCACATTTATTCAACATGAGGAAAGACACCTACATACAAAGTTTCAAGTCTCTAGGTCAAGTGGGGTGACAGATATGAGTATTTAAGTAAGACTGCTTATAGTACCGCCCTATAGGCCAATTGGTGTCATTATTTTTGACCAATTTACTCATGGCCTCTAAATTCTGTGTGGCGAGAGACTGGTGCCCAAAATTGATGACGTAGGTCATGCAGTGAGAGTTGAGTGGAGACGATTCAGTCAGTTCAGTCTGTCTCCTAATGAGCACTCCCCAGCTAGCTAGTTTATGCTTGTGGCGTGAAACTTCAACAAGAATTTGAAACTTGCCTGCTGAAGTTGGGACTTGGGAGAGTGTTCAGAATTATTTCCTTTTTTTTTTAACAAAAATGTAGACGTTAAAGGCATAGTTGTACATTTTCGGTGAAAAATACTACAATAAATGTGCTTTAGCTGTCATTCTGGCCTGATATTGGCTACACTATCTAGCTACTTCCCTCTCCTTACTGCAGGACAGAAGTGCTCGGCATTATTCGGCAAAGCAGGAACGAAGGAGACACTGTTGTTGTGCTGTCGGCTTGCTGTGCAAACTCTCCTCATTGAGCAACATACTTTATCAGGGTGACATCCAGATGGTTACTACCAATATTACAAGTTACTATATTACTCGAAGTATAATGGGACAAATTGCCCATGTTAGCTACCACCAGCGACATGTGATACAGCTGCCGGATAAAGCAACTACTGCCCAGTGGGAAGCACCTCGATGCAACACCATGGCACTGGTCATTCATACCACCAGGTTACCTTAGCTAAATTGCATGTCACGGTGACATCCAGATTATGACCAATTCTACAAGTTATTTCTCCCTCGCTCATCGAAATAAGCATTGCTTTCTTTTACAAGTTTGAAATAGAGCCACGCTGCTGTTGTTGCCACTTCACTCTCAGCTACGCGACATACGTCATCAGTTTGGGCACCAGGCATGTCCGTATAGCCTCTCCCTTAGTGTGCCAGTTTATTTATTTTTTGTTACTATTCTATGCTTGAGGTTATTTGAGCAAAAATATTATCTAAGAATACTAATAGGTTTCACAGCGTCACTGTGAACACATAATAAGTTACATTTGCAAAATAAGTTATTTAAAAATGTGCTAGCTTGTGAATTATAATTGTTACAACATATACAATATTGTATTAGGATACATTAATAAGGTATTGTTTCTTGATCTCCTTTTCATTACTTAAGAGTGTACATATTCATAATAAATAAATACATTCAAATTTGAAATATCCATGAAGAAGATTGGAAGATTAATTTATTGTCCAATGTACATGAATGTAAAGCACAAATGTGCTTTCTGCTTTGCCCCAACCCCTTTTAAAGACACCAAATTCACCAAAAACTCCATAAAAAAACACTTCAAGGCTCAACACACTGGTCCAGTATCCACTTCAAAAACATTTCTGGTTGTGTATAGGCTCTTTTTCTAGCCGGTAGCTATGTCCACTAGATCCAGCTGTGGAATGTCATGTGAAAGCATTTGCTATGTTTCTGAGCTTCCGTTTGCTTCGTCATTATGGGAAATTACCGGTTTAAAATTTGATGTTGATGTTCATTTTCAGACAGATTATGATTCATACACTGATGCAGTTTGAAAGGATATTTATTTATATTTTTGTTATACTTTGTTTGTGCCATTTACCATGATGCAATGGTGGAAGGGTGTGACTGTCATGCAGGCGTTCAAGGTTATGTGGGGACATAGAGTAATAGAGGAAGGTAGTACGGTTCTGACATGGCGATCTCATCAAGCTTACAGTATCTGAATATAAGATATTTATTACTTCTACCTTCACTATAGAATTGTATATCCTAACATCATAGTCTTCTTTCACTGGATTCTCTCTTTGCTCTCCATTTGTTTGTGTAGGTCCGCTCTCAACAAACTATTGTCCCAAAAAATTTAGAGAAAGAGAGAGGGAGAAAGAATGGCACACCGAGAGAGAACGAGAGAGGACGAGAGAGGAAAGGAGGTTAAAAGACAGTTAAAACAGTTGGTTGTATGAGTTTCAGGCCCAGCTCCAGGAAGTGATGCATTGGTGTGATCAAGACTGTGAGAATGCCACTTTTATGTCACCCCTCACAGCCTCCCAATGGCATGGCAAGCTGCCCCGGTTGTCATGGGAATGTGTGATTCAGAAGGCACATTCATCAAAGGGATTTACGTTTCTCTTTTTCTTTTTTCTTCTACATTTTCAAAAGGACACCCCTTGTAAATTAGAAATGAGGAAAGGAAGCCAATTAATGACGTTCAATATCTCAGTGCACAGATCATGGGACATGTCTCGTTAAGATAACAGTTTACGAATGAGAAGAAAGAGGAATGCTGTGCTGGTTTGATTTGATGTGTATTGTGTACTTATTTGTGTTCGGGAGCAAATTAGACACACTGTCAGTCGGAAGCAGCGTTGTGCCGACTGTAAGAGGACAGTGACACAACAGAGTGCAGGAACGTTAAAATTTAAGTGTTAGAGACATCTCACCTGTTTTGGAGACAGCGTTATCTTTGCTAGTGAAGAGCATTGCAGTAGCTAACTGTTTTTGACCCACTGTCAAGTTAGTTAAGTCCTACACTACCCACTAGGCACAGATGTCAGTTCAATGTCTAGTTTTGATTTACAGTTAGTTGAGTTTCCAACTAACGTGAATTCAATGTGAAATCAACCAAAACATTCACCATGTCATTTGATTTTGGTTAAAAGTTGGGGGGAAAATTACTAAAATACCTTATGTTGATGACTTTTTGCAAATGCAATCAGTTTCCCACATTGATTCAACGTCATCACATTAAATGTTTTTGTTGATATGACTTGGAAACAACGTTGATTAAACACATTTTTGGGGTATTTTGCTAGGTATTTTAAACACTGTTGTGCCAAAAACAATTACACGGTGTCTCCAATTGTAGGAGGTTGAGAGAAGAGCAGAAGACATGTCCATGACTTGTAGAACAATTTGTTTCCCTTGACACACAAAAACAGAGATTTAGGTATAGCTTGGTTTTCTGTCTTTTGCGAACACAGGGACCTCCAATATCTCTCTCCATGATTTGAATTCAGTTTTATGTTACCATAAGGCGCCAGAACATCCTAGTAGCTCAGCATCCTCTATCTCTTTTAGATTTTTCATTTTGGCAAGCAAGGGTTTACAGAGATGTCCAATCCAAGAGCAGCTTCTTTGACCCATCATAAAAATGACTTGATATAAAATGTTGGGCATTTAAAAAGAACTTTATTGAATTTAGATAAGACATTCATGTCTCTGCATGACTATAAATTAAGGTACTTATGGTTAAAGAAATTGCGCCCAAGGATCTTTCTGGGAGGGGGCACAAACGGAGTTGTGACGTTTAGATCAAAAGGGTAAAAGTATATTGAAAATGTCTGAGCATTTGGAAAAGTTTAAACTACGTTTTTCATATTAAATATTTCATATTATTGATCATTCAGAAAGTTGGGCATAAAAATTACTCATGCCCAGGGAACTATCCTGAGAGAAGGAGAGATAGAGGGAAGGAGAGAGAGAGAGAGTAGATTGATGAGGGGGTGACAGAGTGACATTGTATTCTGGGAACTGTAACTGTGACCATAAATCTCTGTTGTGATTCTGAACAGCATTACAATGACCCACTGTCTGACCATCACAGGCTAGGAGGTCGACTGCCTAGCATCCTGGTTCTCTCTTAATGTACAGTGATTATGCTTTAATTAAAGGGGGAACAATCTATACATGTAAAAAACTAAATGATGCTATAATAATTAAATGTGACAGACCAAAAACAATGGTAAACCAAATTAAAAATCAATACAAAATTAGACATTTCCCACACTTCTTCAACCATTTCCTGCTATGATTCCGTTCGAGCAGATCTGTCAAACCACTTTCTCTGCAGTATTAAAAAACAAATAAAAACACTTGGACAAATAAACACTCTAGGTTTCTTTTTTTCGGCCTTGGTGAACCAGCTGTGCTGTGAATGCAACTTGACTCAGCTCTCAGCACCCTCCCGGAGTCCTGGTGTGTATTTGCTTACTTCTCTCTGGTGTGTGTCGATGAGAAAAGCCTGGAGCTGTGTGTGTGTGTGTGTCTGTGTCTGTTTCTGTGTGTGAGGTATTCTTCTGTGGGGTGTGTGAGACAGAGTACGCTGTGTTTTGGTGGATAATCTCACATCAGTTTCATCCCTGGCGTTTCACCCAGATATGCTAAAGATCTTTGTTGACGGCATTACATGATTTGGCGACATAATTCAGCCTGCTCTCGCTCCTCGCCTCATCTGTGGAAAACATATGACAAGAGTATGCTTTGTCATACTAATTATAACAGGAACAGTATGCATGTTTATTCTAATGAGTACAGGAGAAGCATGTTTGTGTAGTATTATTGAATGGAGAAGTTAACAAGGTCTACCAGCTTGTTGTATAAAATCTCTCCTCTCCTTAGCCAACGGAGCTGAAACCAGCAGGGACACCTGAACACTAGCTATGGCCTACCTACCGATCACGCCTGTTGGGCTTGTCATCTCCCTTGTGGCAGTTTGGATTCTCAAATTTTAGAGTTAATTAATCAAAAATGATTTATTTTCTCATTAGGCATGCAGTTGGTTTGCAATCTGCAAAATCAATGTTTTACAGATGTTTCCCTGGCTTTTGTTTTTCGAGACGGCGCTGATTTTTATTGGGTATGGATTTAAGAGGGTGCTGAGGGAATCTCGCTGGCGTCTGAGCTAACCCAGAACAAACACGCACGCACACACACAGTCGCGTGCGCACACACTCACATGCGCACACACACTCACTCGCACACACGCTCACTCACACACACACACGCACACACACACACACACACTAAGCGTTCACTGACTAGAGTCATGCGTTCATTAACCCTAAGCTCTACACTGTAAAAATGTCCATCAAAACAATGTCTTTGTGTCATGATTATTTATTTATTGTGTCTGTGTCTGATAATAACAGTGTATCGTAATCTTACTAACATACAATAAATTGATAATGTTTTTTCTCAAGAACCCTCTTCGAATTAGGGACTTTTACATTACTTGTGCTCGCCAGCTTAGAGTTATGATTCTATGACCAATATATATTCTGCAAAATTCTCTATATGTATCCCACAATACTGTATTTTGCCTCTCAAACTGCTGGTACTAAGCTGATCTGGTTATTCTATTTCTAGTCAAACACAGCCAAATCTATTGGGGTTAAACCACCACACACACGCTGTGTAGCACTCTTAAATCACATAACAGCTTCTGGTTCCAGTTCCTGTTGGTTGTAAACAAATGTAATTTTGCATTTCCTGTAGTCTAGACACAAGAACAAAAACTGGCAGTGCCAGAAAGGGGAGCACTTGTGGTTCCTGAGGAGTGGTTGGCACAGCTCAGCACCAAACTCTAGTCCCTAAGAGAGAAAGAGAGAGAGAGAGAGAGTTAAGCTGCAGTTAAACTCAAAACGTTGTCAGATATGTTCTGGTAATTATATGAGCTGGCTAGCCAGCTAGATAATAGTGGAACTGACAGCGGTTTAAGTACTTTGCAGATATGAAAAGAACAGACAATCATAATATCAGTCAAATATGTCAAATTAAATCCCAGTTTGTGCTTCAATATAGGTTTTAAAAATAGGTTCTATTTGACCAAAAAATCCATGATGTACACTAAGGCAAAATAGATGGATGCAGTTCAATGCATGATTAATATAATTCACCAATACATTTCTTGGTAGTCCAAAAAAAGTTTCTATCAGGTTGCAAATCAAAGCTGGCCTGGTACATTGTTTGCTACCTCCACCAATTTGGGATGATGCACTGTTTCAGTTTCAATTACTCAATATTTTGAACAAAAATTGAACAAAGATTGTAACTAAGGCTGGGAATGTCAATACAATCCAACTAGCAATGGAAATGATCACAAGTCAGTCATAACATGGGTAATAGGCTAGCACATGTGTCAAACATAAGGCATGACAGATTTCTATCCAGCCCGCACAATGATTTGGGTTGTCAAATCGTTTTGGCCCCCTACCATACCACCCGCGTTGCGCTGCACTACAAGTCACAGCAAGCACTGCCAACGTGCTACCCGCCAAACGGCAGTGCATTGCCACACACACAACCTTCCTCCCAGAGCCACACACACATGAGCCAGCCAGTGTGCTGTATTATATCATCAAATCAAATCACATTTTATTAGTCACATGCGCCGAATACAACAGGTGTAGACCTTTCAGTGAAATGCTTACTTAATAGCCCCCAACCAACAATGCAGTTTCAAAAAATATGGATAAGAATAAGAGATAAAAGTAACAAGTAATTAAAGAGCAGCAGTAAAACAACAATAGTGAGACTATATACAGGAGGGCACCGGTACAGAGTCAATGTGCGAGTACACCGGTTAGTTGAGGTAGTATGTACATGTAGGTAGAGTTATTGAAGTGACTATGCATAGATGACAACAACAGAGAGTAGCAGCGGTGTAAAGAGGGGGGTCGGGGGTGGGGGCAGTGCAAATAGTCTGGGTAGCCATTTGATTAGATGTTCAGGAGTCTTATGGCTTGGGGGTAGAACTGTTTAGAAGCCTCTTGGACCTAGACTTGGCACTCCGGTACCGCTTGCCGTGCGGTAGCAGAGTGAACAGTCTATGACTAGGGTTGCTGGAGTCTTTGACAATTTTTAGGGCCTTCCTCTGACACCGCCTGGTATAGAGGTCCTGGATGGCGTAGCAGTGCAGACGTGGTTTGTCGTCCTCGTTTACTTTTTGTATTTTTCTTCTTTTTTGTATATATTTCAATTTATTTTTCAATCTCATATACCTTCCGGTAACCCACCTCACTCAATGTGATACGGATCCGCTATTTTTTTTCAGACTTTATAGCCACCTTAGCCATCAGAAGCTAACCAGCTAATTAGCCACTAGCTATTCAGTCATTGTTAGCCATTGCTAGCGGCCTTTACCTTCTCAACAGGCACCAACCGTTTGTCTAGCCTGGATAATACCTACCAGCCTCAGACTGTTTTTCTCCACTACAACGCCGGATAAACCTGGATAATACCTACCAGCCTTGGACTGTTTTTCTCCACTACAACGCCGGATAAGCCTGGATAATACCTACCAGCCTCGGACTGTTTTTCTCCACTACAACACCGGATTCCTGCCTAAAACCCTGGACCATTACTCCTGATCGTCACAGCTAGCTAGCTGCCACCGAGTGACCTAGCTCCGAAGCTAGCCCTGAGATCACCCGGCTACCCAGCCAATGCCTCCCGGACACGGCTTGAATCCACTACTCCACTGGCTACTTGCCGTAAGCTCTGGACCTTTGCAGCTGATCATCGCTGCTAGCTAGCTACTACCGAGTAGCTATAGTGGCTAACGCCCCTGCCCTGAAGCTAGCACAAGTTAGCCGCGAGCCAGGCGCATATCGCGGCTAGCAATCGAAATTACAACTACGATACCTCTTCTCGCCATCTGCCCGGGACCCTTTGTCGACACGACGCCCTGCCGTACCACCACGACTGGAGACGAAATTCCATCTGCTGTGCCCTCAACCAGCCGTTGCCGGACTTTGGAGCAGACGCTTCTACTCACCCCGTCCAACTAACTTTAAATGCTGTGTCTCCCGCGTGCTAGCGTAGATACGAATACGCCACGGCTCCCCTGCCCCATCTATTGCTGTTCACTGGACCCTATGATCACTTGGCTACATAGCTGATATTCTGATGGACTGTCATTTATCACGGTACTCCATTTTGATGATTATATTTTTTTTGTTTGTTTATCTGTCGGCCCTGTGTGTAGTTAACTGACCGTCTCTGCCCATTCATCACCATTTTACCTGTTGTTGTTGTCCTAGCTGATTAGCTGTTGTTATATTACCCAGTTGTTGTCTTAGCTAGCTCTCCCAATCAACACCTGTGATTACTTTATGTCTCTCTCAAATGTCAATATGCCTTGTACTGTTGTTTAGGATAGTTATCATTGTTTTAGTTTACAGCGGAGCCCCTAGTCCCACTCAACATGCCTCAGATACCTCGTGTCCCACCTCCCACACATGCAATGACCTCACCCAGTAGAACCAGCACATCCAGAGATGCAACCTCTCTTTTCATCACTCAGTGCCTGGGCTTACCTCCACAGTACCCGCACCCCACCATACCCCTGTCTGCACATTATGCCCTGAATCTATTCTATCACGCCCAGAAATCTGCTCCTTTTATTCTATGTCCCCAACTAACTAGACGACCTGTTCTGATAGCCTTTAGCCGTACCCTCATCCTACTCCTCCTCTGTTCCTCGGGTGATGTGGAGGTTAACCCAGGCCCTGCGTGTCCCCAGGCACTCTCATTTGTTGACTTCTGTAATCAAAAAAGCCTTGGTTTCATGCATGTTAAAATCAGAAGCCTCCTCCCTAAGTTTGTTTTACTCACTGCTTTAGCACACTCCGCCAACCCTGATGTCCTTGCCATGTTTGAATCCTGGCTTAGGAAGGCCACCAAAAGTTCAGAGATTTCCATATCCAACTACAACATTTACTGTCAAGATAGAATTGCCAAAGGGTGGAGGAGTTGCAATCTACTGCAGAGATAGTTCTGTCATACTTTCCAGGTGTTTGCCTGGAACTTCTAATTTTAAAATTAATCTCTCCAGAAATAAGTCTCTCACTGTTGACGCCTGTTATAGACCCCCCTCAGCTCCCAGCTGTGCCCTGGACACCATATGACAGTCCTACAATCTAAGCTAGATGCCCTCAATCTCACACAAATCATCAAGGAACCCACCAGGTACAACCCTAAATTCGTAAACATGGGCACCCTCATAGATGTTATCCTGACCAACTTGCCCTCCAAATACACCTCTGCTGTTTTCAATCAGGATCTCAGCGATCACTGCCTCATTGCCCTCATCTGCTATGGGTCCGCGGTCAAACGACCGCCCCTCATCACTGTCAAACGCTCCCTAAAACACTTTTGCGACCAGGCCTTTCTAATCGACCTGTCTCGGGTATGCTGGAAGGATATTGACCTCATCCCGTCAGTAGAGGATTCCTGGTCGTTCTTTAAAAGCAAAATTCTCACCATTTTAAATAAGCATGCCCCTTTCAAAAAATGCAGAACTAAGAACAGATACAACACCTTGGTTCACTCCAGACCTGAATGCCCTTGACCAGCACAAAAACATCCTGTGGCGGACTGCAATAGCTTCGAATAGTCCCCGTGATATGCAACTGTTCAGGGAAGTCAGGAACCAATAGACGCAGTCAGTCAGGAAAGCAAAGGCTAGCTTTTTCAAACAGAAATTTGCATCCTGCAAAAAGTTTTGGGACACTGTAAAGTCCATGGAGAACAAGAGCATCTCCTCCCAGCTGCCCACTGCACTGAGGCTAGGTAACACGGTCACCACCGATAAATCCATGATAATCTAACATTTCAATAAGCATTTCTCTACGGCTGGCCATGCTTTCCTCCTGGCTACCCCAACCCCGGCCAACAGCTCTGCCCCCCCCGCAGCTACTTGCCCAATCCTCCCCAGCTTCTGCTTCACCCAAATCAGCATAGCAGATGTTCTGAAAGAGCTGCAAAACCTGGACCTGTACAAATCAGCTGGGCTTGACAAACTGGACCATCTCTTTCCAAAACTATCCGCCGCCATTGTTTCAACCCCTATTACCAGTCTGTTCAACCTCTCTTTCGTATCGTCCGAGATCCCTAAAGACTGGAAAGCTGCCGCGGTCATCTAGACCCAAACTGCTATAGACCTATATCCATCCTGCCCTGCCTCTCTAAAGTCTTCGAAAGCCAAGTTAACTTCTTAGGGAGCGGTGGGGCGCTAGCGCCCAACACTACCAGATGAAATGCAAGGCGCCAAATTCAAAATCCAAAAGTTGAATTATTAAACATGCATCAATATACAAGTGTTTCATAGTCATCAAAAGCTCTGCTTCTTGGCAATATCACAGCGTTGTCAGATTTCAAAAAGGCTTTACGGCGAAAGCACCACATTTGATTGTTTGAGGATAGCACCCCACATATTTTTCCCATTACCATAAATTCATAAACCATGCGGTTCACACAAAACACATTTCACAGCGAAAACAAATCAATTACCTTTTGAAGAACTTCTGCTGAGGGCTTCCCAAGTGTCCAACGAAGACAATCCATGGTTCTTTTGTTAGAAAAAGTAATGTATTATATCCATAAATCTCCGTTTGGTTGGCGCGTTATAATGAGAAAATAGAGCGTCGACTCCTCCATTGAAACGTGAAGAGAACTCGTTCAACTTATACCTATAAACTTGTCCAAGAACAATCAAACATAATTTTAAATGTATCCTTAGGAACACTTTAAATAGTATAATATTTCAACCGGAATATAAACTGGGCGATAAGAAAGGAAAAAACCAAAGAACGTGCCAGCCGGGAGTGCACTGTCACGTTCAGGCCTGATAGTTATAGGCTGGCGTGTTTAGTTTAGTTTTTGGTGTAGGGTTTTTTTGTTCTAGGTGTTGTATATCTATGTTGGGGTAATGGTTCCCAATTAGAGGCAGCTGTGTGTCGTTGTCTCTAATTGTGAACCATATATATGTTTGGGGTTTTTCTATAGGATTTTGTGGGTTATTGTTTGTGCATAGCTTGTTGTGTGTTTAGTTATGTTCAACATCACGATCTTCGTTCGTTTTGTTTATTGTTTTGCCAGCTACGTTGATTAATAAAGAATGTATACTGAATACCTCGCTGCGCCTTGGTCTGTCCCTCACGGAGATCGTGACAGAATAACCCACCAAGTAAGGACCAAGCAGCGAGAGTACCGGGAGTACTGGACCTGGGAGGAGGAATTGTTTAGAGGGGGACCCTGGACCCAGCCTGGAGAGTATCGCCGTCCAAGAGAGGAGCTGGAAGCAGCGGCGGCGGAGCGGCGCAGGTGTGAGGATTTATACAGAGCGTGGAATCCAGAGAAAGAAAAGTTTGTCGGAACTCACCTGGCTAGGAAGCCCGAAAGGCAGCCCCAAAAAACTTTTGGGGGGAGGGCACACGGGGAGTTTGGCCGGTTCAGGATGGACTCCTGAGCCAACTCCTCGTGCTCTCTGGAGGGAGCGTCGGAGGGAGCGTCGCACTGGTAAGATGCCGTGCTATGCAGTTTTGCGCACGGTGTCTCCAGTGCGCGTTCACAGCCCGGTGCGAGAGATCTATGTTGGGGTAATGGTTCCCAATTAGAGGCAGCTGTGTGTCGTTGTCTCTAATTGGGAACCATATATATGTTTGGGGTTTTTCTATAGGATTTTGTGGGTTATTGTTTGTGCATAGCTTGTTGTGTGTTTAGTTATGTTCAACATCACGATCTTCGTTCGTTTTGTTTATTGTTTTGCCAGTTACGTTGATTAATAAAGAATGTATACTGGATACCTCGCTGTGCCTTGGTCTGTCCCTCACGGAGATCGTGACACGCACATGTACTTGTATTGACATCTGCGTGGACACTTCCTTATTCGTCTTCTTCTCTGCTCTAAAAGCATCTAAAAAGAATCAGAACACTTTCTCGAGACTGTTGACATCCAGAGGAAGCGATAGGTACTGCATTCATATGCCCTTATATGGGCATTTTCATAAGGGATGGGTTCTAAATGAGGCAATCTGTCAAAATTCAGAGTGTTTCCTATCCAATGGTACTAAATATTTGCATATCCTATTTTCTGTGCCTGAATGGGAGGCATTTTACTTTGGGCACGCCAGGCTCTCCAAAACGGTCACCTCGTGTGCTTCTGCCAAAGAAGTTAATAAACAGATCACTGACCATTTCGAATCCCACCGTACCTTCTCCGCTGTGCAATATGGTCATGGGTGCACCTCAGCCACGCTCAAGGTACTAAACGATATCATAACTGCCATCAATAAAAGACAGTACTGTGCAGCCGTCTTCATCGACCTGGCCAAGGCTTTCGACTCTGTCAATCACCGTATTCTTATCGGCAGACTTAATAGCCTTGGTTTCTCAAATGACTGCCTCGCCTGGTTCACCAACTACTTTTCTGACAGAGTTCAGTGTGTCCAATTGGAGGGCCTGCTGTCCGGACCTCTGGCAGTCTCTATGGGGGTACCACAGGGTTCAATCTCGGGCCAACTCTTTTCTCTGTATACATCAATGATGTTGCTCTTGCTGCGGGTGATTCCCTGATCCATCTCTACGCGGACGACACCATTCTGTATACTTCTGGCCCTTCTTTGGACACTGTGCTAACTAACCTCCAAACAAGTTTCAATGCCATACAGCACTCCTTCCGTGGCCTCCAACTGCTCCTAAACGCTAGTAAAACCAAATGCATGCTTTTCAACCGTTTGTTGCCCGCACCCGCCCGCCCAACTAGCATCACTACCATGGACGGTTCTGACCTAGAATATGTGCACAACTACAAATATCTAGGTGCCTGGCTAGACAGTAAACTCTCCATTCTGACTCATATTAAACATCTCCAATCCAAAATCAAATCTAGAATTGGTTTTCTATTTCGCAAACAAAGCCTCCTTCACTCATGCCGCCAAACATACCCTAGTAAAACTGACTATCCTACCGATCCTCGACTTCGGCGATGTCATCTACAAAATAGCTTCCAATACTCTACTAAGCAAACTGGATGTAGTCTATCACAGTGCCATCCGTTTTGTTACCAAAGCCCCTTATACCACCCACCACTGCGACCTGTATGCTCTAGTAAGCTGGCCCTCGCTACATATCCGTCGCCAGACCCACTGGCTCCAGGTCATCTATAAGTCTATGCTAGGTAAAGCTCCGCCTTAGCTCACTGGTCACGATAACAACACCCACCCGTAGCACGCGCTCCAGCAGGTATATCTCACTGGTCATCCCCTTTGGCCGCCTTTCCTTCCAGTTCTCTGCTGCCAGTGACTAGAATGAATTGCAAAAATCACTGAAGCTGGAGACTTATATCTCCCTCACTAACTTTAAACACCAATTATCTGAGCAGCTAACTGATCGCTGCAGCTGTACATACTCCATCTGTAAATAGCCCACCCAATCTAACTACCTCATCCCCATACTGTTTTTATTTACTTTTCTGCTCTTTTGCACACCAGTATCTCTACTTGCACATCATCATCTGCTAAATTGTAATTTACCTTGCTACTGTAGCCTATTTGTTGCCTACCTCCCCACGCCATTTGCACACACTGTATATAGACTTTCTTTTTTTTCTCTATTGTGTTATTGACTGTACGCTTGTTTATTCCATGTGTAACTCTGTGTTGTTGTTTGTGTCGCACTGCTTTGCTTTATCTTGGCCAGGTCGCAGTTGTAAATGAGAACTTGTTCTCAACTAGCCTACCTGGTTAAATAAAGGTGAAATAAAAATGTTTAATAAAATAAATGGCAGGAAGCTTGGCCCCAGTGATGTACTGGACCGTTTGCACTATCCTCTGTAGAGGCAGAGCAGTTGCGATACCAGGCAGTGATGCAACCATTCAGGATGCTCTCGATGGTGCAGCTGTAGAACCTTTTGAGAATCTGAGGACCCATGCCAATTCCTTTCAGTCTCCTGAGGGGGAATAGGTTTTGTCATGCCCTCTTCACGACTCTTGGTGTGCTTGGACCATGTTAGTTTGTTGGTGATGTGGACACCAAAGAACTTGAAGCTCTCAACCTGCTCCACTGCAGCCACTCCAATTTGCATACCGACCCAACAGATCCACAGATGATGCAGTCTCTATTGCACTCCACACTGCCCTTTCCCACCTGGACAAAAGGAACACCTATGTGAGAATGATATTCATTGACTACAGGACACACAAGCGAGTATAAATGAGTCAACAGTTGAGTTATCTACTTTATGAAATTACAGCCTGATGCGCTGGAATCGGTGAATTAAACTTAAATTGCGCTGCTTTTGTGTGTCCCGTTTACAGCGTGCAGCGAAGTGTACAGACATGTCACAGTCCTAGCTAGGCTACTAAAATGTTGCAGTCTGGCTTTGGTTTTTAAACCTTGACCATGAATAACCCAAAAACTAAACCTGCATCAAAACACCTTGCAAAGGAGAAACATGTAGGCTTATTATGCCAGCAGCATACCACCCTGCATCCCACTGCTGACTTGCTTCTGAAGCTAACCAGGGTTGGTCCTGGTCAGTTCCTGGATGGTGCAGTCCAGATGCTGCTGGTAGTGGTGTTGGAGGGCCAGTAGGAGGCACTCTTTCCTCAGGTCTAAAAAATATCCCAATTCCCCAGCGCAGTGATTGGGGACATTGCCCTGTGTAGGGTGCTGTCCTTTGGATGGGATGTTAAACTGGTGTCCTGACTCTCTGAGGTCATTAAAGATCCCATGGCACTTATTGTAAGAGTAGGGGTGTTGTCCTGGAAAAATTCCCAAGCTGTCCCTCATACCATCATGGTCACCTAATCATTCCCAGCTTACAGTTGGCTCATTCATCCCCCTCCTCTTCCTGAGAATGTGTTCTCAGTCAACTAACCTGGCAAAATAATAAATAAATAAAAATTGTACAGCATCAATTCAGCAGTAGCCTAGACTGGCTACTCAACTACAATGCAATAAATTTTGAGTGCGCAATGCTGCATTCATTATTTATTTACCAAGCTAAAAACACGGAGCCTAATGTTAGATAGCTAGATACTAGGAGGATGCCATATCATTGGGGGAGTGGGTGAGTGACCGACTTTTTCTTCTGATATCGTTTTTCGGTGGCTACAGCTAGAGATGTAGGTGTCATTTGGTTAGATAGCAAGACATGTGAATCGCTTTGCTAGCTAATGAGCTATTCTGAACTTGAACGACTGCTATCCGTAGTTAGCATATCTCTTGTTGTCAATCAAATGTATTTAGCATCAATCAAATGGGCGGGTAGGCAGGCAAGTTCCCATTCAGCTGTCGAAACGTGGGTTGGGACATAAGCATGCATTTGCAGGCAAGTGGCAGAAGGATGAGCAGGCTACTATTATTTTATATCTTTTGGCGAATGAGCTTTAATGATCTAAAGTTGTGCTGTTGCTACTGCATGTAAACACACAGTCCAGTTCAAAGTGAATGATGGCAGGCCCTTGTGGCAAATGGCTTATTTGCACGTAGGCCTACTGTAGCACTGATTGGCTATGGCGCACCGGTCTGCGTAGACTCCGGTCCTGGACAAGACAGATGTTTTTATTAGGTTTTATTTACTGCAGTGTCTATTAATTGTCCAAACGCACGGCCGCTTTCCCACTCTATATTGCTAGAGAATTTTCACAAATGCCTTACTATACATGATTCCCAAACATTCAATGAATTCATGAAAATGTAAAAATGACCATATCTAAGTGCTCGCTTGTCAGAAAATATGTATGTTTTGTTATATTCTTCCTGGGGGTGTATATGATCAGATTTAAATAAGATTTCCTGTTGCTAAAACACTTTAACTAACAAGCTAACAACAAACCAAAACACTGTCTAGAAAGTTGCATTTAGTTGCCTGGCTTGCTAGATTTATATATCCTAAATACATTTTGAAACGGATGCTTTTTTTGTTGATGCAAAAAATAGAGCAGCAAACAGTGCTTTTTGTACCAAGCTGCTGCATGCAAGATGCACGTTTTGTTTATACTACTTCATAATGAGTTTGATTTCAGAGAACAACAATAGAATGTTCCTGATTTAATGCCAAAGCCAATGAGATGAAAGGGTGACATTTATACTGAGGGGTTGGCGCGACTTTTAAACATTTTACGGAAATCAAGACTAGGTTGGTTGCCTTTGTTGCCAGCAATACCTTTCAGA
The DNA here is from genome assembly GCA_003317085.1 of Hucho hucho. Taxonomy (NCBI): domain Eukaryota; kingdom Metazoa; phylum Chordata; class Actinopteri; order Salmoniformes; family Salmonidae; genus Hucho; species Hucho hucho. The sequence goes on along the minus strand of QNTS01000178.1, from coordinate 663,315 downwards.
TATAAAGAAAAGTTGGCGGCATGGTAAAGTTGGCGGAAAAACGTCTTTGTTTGAAAGGCGTATAATTGGTCTTTTGACCAATCAGATCAGCTCTGATAAAGATCTGATGTGAGAAGGTCTGACGTAATTAGTCGAAAGACCAATTCGTGAAAAGATTGGGCTGCCTGATTAAACGCAGCCTTAAGGCGCGTTCCTCTGCCCAGGTGTTGCTGATGCCTGCCAGATCTTACAATTCCTGGATAAGTATTGTACGTATGAGCTAGTCACATCATATGTTATAGCAATCTGTCAGTCAATGACACAGTAGATGAAGTGGCACGCAACCATTGGTTGTTACTAAGGCCAACCCACCAGGCAAAGGCAAAACAATAAAATATAATAAACATCACATTTTGACTAAGTTTTCAACTAGAAATTAACTAGGTATATTGAAATATTGTCTTTAATATAATGTAAATTTGTAACGTCCAGGCCTGAGTGTTCAGGCTGGAGTGTTTAGTTTTGTCTTGGTGTAGGGTTTATTTTGTTCTATGGTGTGTATTTCTATGTTGGGGTAATGGTTCCCAATTAGAGGCAGCTGAGTCTCGTTACCTCTAATTGGGAACCATATATATGTTTGGGGTTTGCACTTAAGTTTGGTGGGTTATTGTTGAATGTTGATTATACTGATGATCGTGTTTAGGTTCATGCCATCGTGTTTAGGTTCATGCCATCGTGTTTAGGTTCATGCCATCGTGTTTAGGTTCATGCCATCGTGTTTAGGTTCATGCCATCGTGTTTAGGTTCATGCCATCGTGTTTAGGGTCATGCCATCGTGTTTAGGGTCATGCCATCGTGTTTAGGGTCATGCCATCGTGCTTAGGTTCATGCCATCGTGCTTGTTCATAGTTTAGTTAGTTTGTCTAGTTCGGTTCCACGTCATGATCTTCGTTTATTGTTTTGTTCCATCAAGTCACGTTCGCTAATAAAAGATGTATTCTGGATACTTCGCTGCGCATTGGTCTGTCCCAAGAGATAATCATGACAAAATTCAACATTTCACTTTTGGACCATGTCCAAACCATTCCCAGACAGTCACTTCTTAAGTCCGCTGCTTTGTCAGACTGAATATTCATTTAGCCACTTTAGAGTTATAAAGATCTTCATTACTTTAAGGGCAAATCAGTTTGTTTTGGTTCAGAGTAACTGTTAAAATTGTCATAAAACATTTCCTTTCTGTCCAAACCATCTGTTTTTGGAGTTGTTCTAGCACTGTTGATGTTTACAGATTCCCCCTGTTTGAATTGTACAGCCTTGTGGTTCGCTCATGTGTGTGTGTGCGTGTGTGCCTCTGCTGGTTTGTGTGTGTTCTTGTGCGTATGTGTGTTTGTGTGTGCACTTTCCCTGGCCGTTCCGCACAGCTACACAGAAAGGAGAATATGAAGCAGAGGAGCCAAGGAGCCCAAACATAAATTATTATTGATTTAATCACATAATCAGCAGCAAACACTTCAAGCCAAGATAGCAAATCCATAATAGCCTCCCCACATAACCACCCTTACAAATTTACCATCAAACCCCTCCGTGCGCGGACAGCAAACAGAGGAGCCAAGGGTCACCTTCAGTCGGCGGAAAATATTGACGTTTCTAATGTTTAAATATGTTTTTGAGTTAAGCGTTATCAATCACCGATAAGGGCGACTGTAAAACATAACTCCATTGGCAGACAGATTACACAAATGCTTTTCTTCTCATAATCTAGCACATCTATCAGAGGACAGGGGGAGCTTGACATCAATTGTGTTGGAGACAGACATGTCCCTTTGTGGCAGGTTTAGCCATCTGTGGTACAGACAGCAATATTGTCTCCCCTTCTTTAAGACTCAAATGCTTATGCTTTTTGCTCTCCTCAGAACACAACCAGACCAATCAATATGTGTGTGTGTGTGTGTGTGAACATACACTCATACAAAACATTAGGAACACCTGCTCTTTCCATGACATAGACTGACCAGGTGAATCCAGGTGAGAGCTATGATCCCTTGATGTCACTTGTTAAATCTACTTCTATCAGTGTGGATGAAAGGGAGGAGACAGGTTTAATAAGGATTTTTAAGCTTTGAGACAATTGAGACATGGATTGTGTGTGTGTGCCATTTAGAGGGTGAATGGGCAAGACAAAAAATGTAAGTGCCTTTGATTGGGATATGGTAGTAGGTGCCAGGCACACCGGTTTGTGTCAAGAGCTGCAACGCTGCTGGGTTTTTCACACTCAACAGTTTCCTGTGTGTGGTCCACCACCGAAGGGACATCCAGCCAACTTGACACAACTGTGGGAAGCATTGGAGTCAACATGGGCCCTGTGGAACGCTTACAACACCTTTTAGAGTCCATGCGCCGGGTGGGTGCAACTCAATATTAGGAAGGTGTTCCTAGTGTTTGGCACACTCAGTGTATATTACAATTATAAAGATAATATATTAGCATCACATATAGGCATTATTCAGCGCTAGCAGTGAAACCTCCGAATATATAACTAAAATAAATAACAACATTGAACTTGAGTCTTTGTTAGATTACTGTGTATAGGAAAAAGGTTATGTTCAATAAGAATATACAAGGTGACAAAATCATTTCACACTGGAATAAGCTGGTTTTTAATTAATAAAAACAAAATACTAACAATGTTTTAATTGTTCTCATAATTTGAAAGTATATCAACAAAACCCTCATGAAACTTCTGAAGCTCCTGAAGTCGGCTTTCTTTGTGACCTTGAGAGCAGGTGCAAGGTAAAATTGTACGCTTACCTTTTTCCAAAAGGTTTTTGTATAGAGACTGGGCTTGGTTGGCAACTCGGAAACAGGTGCATGACACAGTAAGCTGCTTTATGACCCATGGAGGAAACCCTGAATGGCATTTGCTCTGTCGGTATAGTGTTCATTCTCAGTTCTGAGAAAGATAGCTATCATAGCAGAGTTGATATACAGTAAGACTAATATAGGAAATGTACCTTCGATTTGTCAAAACCAGACCTTTCTGAATTGGTTGGAATTAATATTGATGTGTTTCACCATACATTCACTATTGTAAACGGCCTTCCTAATGCAAGAGGTTGTCAAGTTTTACACAGTAATGGAAAATGGAAATGACGACCATCTAATTTGACACTGATATTGAAAAATGAATCAGATGCAGTTTGTAACTCGGCTTCGACGCCTAGCTATGCATCCATTCAATTGCCCATCCCTGTCCATCTTGCCTTGAGCTATGCAAGCCTAATTGTTTACCAAAGGGTTGCGGCTCATTTGCTCCTGGAGATTGGGCCTAATTAACACTAAGTTGTCTGAACACGGAGGAGCGCTGTCCACTCCACTTTAATCTAATCTGTAGTCTTTCAAAAAAATAATGAGATCATTTACACCTCATTAACGAGCGAATGTAATGTCTGGGCATTCATCATAATGATTGCTTATCATTTCACTTTGCAATATTATCTCCTCTAATGAAACTGTTCACACAACTGCCAAGAGGGTCTTAATTGGTCGTGTGAAATCACAGAGCACCCGGCAGCTTGCCACTACGTGTGTGAAGTTCTAATTTGCAAGGGGGGAGGGGTTCAGTGGTGGCAGTGGATGACAACACTCACACTCAATGCGTGCATAAATACCCTCACACCCGTAGATAGTGAAGTATAGACCTACATACAGTGTATATAAAGCAGAGAACATAGAATCAAATAAACAGGTTTAGTTAATCGTTCACTGACATTCACTGGAATCACTGGAGTGAAGACAACACCTGTGCTTAAGTAAAAAATACTTCATAATTAGGGCATAGCAAAGGTGAGCATTGACATGTCCTCTCCCGTGGACAGTGGTAGTTCTACACTATCTTGCTGTGCCTGGGTCTGTCCATTCCTACTGTTTGGCTGTGGTGCTCCTCCCTGTCACTAGTGTCCTAGCAGGTCTAGGACCAGGGGTGAATGTGATTAGCCTGGTGGACATGGCTTTCACACTGATCCCAGCTTTGCTCTCCCAACTCGAAGCATGACAGGAAAAACATTCTGCCAATATTGCACTTTTGCATGATGTACACTCATATAATCCCATTGCCCAGCAACCAAGAACCCTCATTTCCTTGGTAGAGTTCTTTAATAGTGGATGAAATGCATCCTAGCCAAGCTGTGGTCCACCTAAGAGAGTCCATGCTTGACTAGGGACACTCTGCTCACTACTCTGGCTCTGCTGGCTTAGAGGAGCTTAGAAGGAGATATCATTTTGCGCTCTCGCCCCGGTCAGAGTGGTTAGGCGTTAATTGTGGCCCCTGGTCTGTGAGTGGAGCAAACGTATGTGTAACTGAGGAGCAAAGACTTCCCTAAATTGAAATCTGAGCAGCGTGTCTGAGAGCCCGGGCTATTTTCACACCACTGTGCAGTTTTGAGACGCACTAATAAATCGGCAGTTCATTTTTAATCAGCCATTGAAAAGTTTTGAATTGGACGTTTTTTTACTGCAGTCCCCTGAGCCCTATGCACTCCTCTCCCAACTGTTGTAGTTTCTCTCTAGATATCAGTCACTATCACTATCTATCCCTTATCCTTTTAAACCTCTTCTTACACTAACTCTCTCCCTGACTGTTCTCATGCATTTGTTATTTTCTATTCCATCATCTGTATTCTTCCCTTTCTCCTCCGTTCTCCCTCTCTTTCCCTCGCCACAGAAGGCGACTCATAACCTTTTCCAGCTTTATTAAATACCCCTCTTAACATCTCCTCTGCGGAGGCAAACGGCCGCCCTGCCTGCCATAACCATGTGCTGATATGATTCATTCAGTCCCAGCGGAGCGGTCTAATGAACAGAGATGTATGCTCAGTCGCCTTGTACATGTAACCTCAGCGTGTACCGTGGGGCTGCCGCCGCTGTAATATGATAAGTGCCCTGTCGATAGGCTGTATGATATGCTAATCATACTAACACACAGAGCCCGGGGCGCTCTAGCGTTTATTTATGAAGGCTTGACCTGAGGGAGAGTAATAATCGTCTTTTCTCTGAACTCTCTAACCCAGAGAGCCAAGGGAACCGCCAATCACACACATCTAAGTCGTAGAATTCCCCCACCACTCTCCCCGCGAATGAAATGGAAGATTTATGCAAACATCCCAGTGTGTCCATTTCCTTCGCTCCTGTTTGTCACAGGGGTACATGTCGACAGTGGAATTATTAGACTAATATATTAAACTACACTGATGGGAACACACATTGATCTGCTATATTGCATGTACTGTCTAGCAACCTCACGTATTTCTTTGGCTGGATGTTTTCTGTTTATATACTGTATATTCATGTGTAGCTACACTCTTACAGAAAGGGTTCTTCGGCTGTCCCCATAGGAGAACCCTTTTTGGCTCCAGGTAAAACCCTTTTGGGTTCCAGGTGAAACCCCTTGTTCTACCTGGAACCAAATAGGTTTCTTCAAATGGTTCTCCTATGGTGACAGCCAAAGAACCCTTTTAGATTTTTTTCTAGATAGCACCTTTTTTTCTAAGAGTGTAATTGTCATAAAAAACATTATCTATATTCACTATCCGGCCTAAGGCACACACTCACTTATCAGGTATGCGCTTAAAAGGTTATTTCATTAGGCGATAATTGAGGTTTTTTTTAAGTGTTCCGTTCAGCGTGTAACAGAAAACACACAGTCGAGATAATCGGGGGATTGTGTTTTGCCGGTACTTGAGGTTTTTTGGCAGCGAAAGATGGGTGGGTGGTCGACGGAAGTCAGCTGGGCTCTTCATGTGTGCTGTGGGAGGGACATGAATAATCACCTCCGTCAAAAGCCCCAGCCTCACACAGGGGGAGGCTGATCTGATCTGTTTGTCAATTTCTCCTTTAACCTTGTCTCTTAGAAACAACTTGCATTTGGCTTTGGATGTTTGCATTTCATTTCATTGGATTGAGCAATCATGTACAGGTAAATCTCACAGCCACCAATAACAAGCCCCATGTGATCTTTGAATTGTAGTTTACCAGAGGGGGTGTATTTAAGGAAGCAGCTGCTGCTAAAAGGGAATGAGAATCTATCTCACACTGTCATAGGCTCAAAACCCTGCTATCCAATTTGCTATCCAATCAGTGTACAGTTATGCTACCTGTAGTGATGAGAAAATATCCAAACAGCTCTCTTCTGTTAATATTAGTCAGGTTTGGTGTTTTGAAGTGTATGAAGGCAGATACAGTATGTGTATTTTCCTCTCACATAAAGTTTTTTAGGATGGAAATTAAACTTTTAATTTAATTCATGATGTGATGGGGATAATGTGCTCATAATCGGAATACTTTTTTAACATGGCTTTCAATTTGTATATATGTAATGGATCACACTTCTTATTTATTTGTTCATTTTCAAGAAATATTACAATATTATTTTGTACAATATTATAAAATTGGTATAAATTTTTTTTGTAGAGTCAAGAAACCTGTCAAGAAACTATGAAAGCTGTTTAAATCCACGAAGATTATAGGGAGCATTCAAACTGAAAGTATTAGCTCGTTTTATTTTTCTTTGTACAGTCCTGTGTTTTACTCAAAACAAAAAGTGCAAATGTGTTTTGGGGCGGAGCGAGAGCCAGTGCCTGGGCCTTGCATCTGTGAGCTGGGGGAAACAAAGGTTTGTTTGTGTGCCTCAATCACTCTTGCTCATGAAAGCAGACACTTACTTGGAGAAAAAAAAAGTATCCTTTTTTTCAGGGAACACTCTAAAACCAACATCCTGGGTATAAATTTGCAAAACGCAATACAGGCCTTATTGTGTGTGGTGGATGTGGGACGCATACGAATAGCCCCCCTGCCCCCTTCTCTTCTCCTCCTCCAAATAGTCCTGCCTCAGTCCCCCAACCCCCACCCCCTCTGCTCTCCATACAACCTAGTGGCTAATGTACAAGAAATCAACAAAAGAGGGCCTCGGAGCCACTGTTATTTTATCTTATTTTTTTTATAGAATTGAATTCTAAGTTTTCTCTCTGTTTCCCACTGACACTCTAAACCAGCATTCAACTTACTCTGAGCCTAATCTAAGAGGAGATTGATAAGATGATTTCCCTTCCCTTTATCTTTTAGAGAGATTATTTTTGGGGGGGAGGGAGAATAAAGTTACAAGTGTGCTGCTAGAGCGGCTGCACTCCTCAGTATCTGAGGAGCGAATGAGACGGCAGGCAGGAGGCTGAATGGAGCAGCCAGTCAGGCCAGAGGAAGGGAAGGCTGGGAAAAAGCAGCCTTGGCAGTGATACCAGGTCAGCTCCAAGCCCCCACTATAGCCCAGCCCACGGCACCAGGTGTCCTCTGAATTCAAATGATACTCTTATTCATAGACTGAACTGACTGAGTATTAAAACTAAAAAATTTGCAAGTGAATGCTGATAAAATCCTAGGAAATATGTCTCCATTAAAAGGGGTGTCCCTTTAAAGGAACAAGGCGGTCTTTGTGCGAGACTTTATGTATATTTCTCAAGGTTTAAAAAGGAGGCAGGGGTGAGTGTGGGGTGGGGGGTGGTGAGGAAGGCATTTCCAACTGTTTACATGTTAATTCCAAACTTAACAGCCCTTGTCCTGGAACTATTTATACTTAAAATGCTAATCATTTTTATTTTCTTCTGTTTTGCCACTTAGACTCTTGACTGTAGACGTGCTAATGCAAATGTCTGTATGGAAACTAGCTTTGAAATGTGAACACTTTACGAACAGAGATTTTCGTGCTATGATAATTTTGTCGGTTAGTCAGCATCCGGAACAACACAATGTCAAGATGATAAAGTTTGAGTTGCTTTATTTGACCTACGTCATATTTTGTATTATTTGCACTGTGAGGCAAGAGTCTGGTTTGATTTTAAAAATGGTAAACAAACTTAGCAAATAATGTCAGAATGATTGAGCGTTGTCAAGGCTCAGGAGAAGACCCAGATGCAGACAGTTTCAAAGCAACACAAGTTTATTACAAAAACAGGGGGGCAGGCAAACGACAGGTCACCGGCAGGCAGAGGTCAGTAGTCCAGAGCAGAGTCCGAAAGGTACAGAACGGCAGGCAGCCTCAGGGTCAGGGCAGGCAGAGGTCAGTGATCCAGGGTGGTGTGACAAGATACAGAACAACAGGCAGGCTCATGGTCAGGGCAGGCAGAATGGTCAAAAAAAAGAAAGCTAGAAAACAGGAACTAGAGACACAAAGGAGCACGGAAAAACCGCTGGTAGGCTTGACGAAACAAAACGAACTGGCAAAAGACAAATAGCGAACACAGGTATAAATACACTGGGGTTAATGAGGAAGATGGGCGACACCTGGAGGGGGTTAGAGACAAGCACAATGACAGGTGAAACAGATCAGGGTATGACAAGCGTTGATCCAGGAAATCCTCTTTCTGTTTGATGCAGACTGTATGCTGGGCCCAAAGGTTATTTTTAACTCTGGGAACTTCAATGGTGATCTCATGCAAACACAAAGAAAAATGTACTTGATGAGTAGTGCAGTGGAAAACAGAGAGAAAAAGTAACTTGATGAGTAGTGCAGTGGAAAACAGAGAGAAAAAGTAACTTGATGAGTAGTGCAGTAGAAAACAGAGAGAAAAAGTAACTTGATGAGTAGTGTAGTGGAAGACAGAGAGAAAAAGTAACTTGATGAGTAGTGTAGTGGAAGACAGAGAGAAAAAGTAACTTGATGAGTAGTGCAGTGGAAGAAGTAACTTGATGAGTAGTGCAGTGGAAAACAGAGAGAAAGAGTAACTTGATGAGTAGTGCAGTGGAAGACAGAGAGAAAAGGAATAAAGAGAAAGGAGAGAGAGGAAAAGAAAGTAAGAAATCATGAGAGAGAAGTTATGAATGTGGTCAGCTCCAGCGCCATGGCAACTGGTCAAGAGTCCACAGAAAATGAATGTGGGTAATGAAATGCTACAATCTCTCATACAGTCTATGGGTTGGCGTTGGACATTCATGTTCAGTCTGGTTGATTTTCTGTTTGATTTGGTTTGGTTTTGGTTTACTTTCCTTTGGTTGGCTTACTGTAAGCTGACCTGGTTTGGTATGGGTTGTGCTTTGTTTGGATGACTTCGAGCAGGGATGCATTGAATTAAGTTTGCTGCTCTCCCCAATATCGCGCCAGCCAGGGTTATTTGTTAAGTGCTGTTTTTTTGGCAATTAAAATGTGTGACGCTAAAGCATCTATTCACTATTGAATGTGTCACCACGGCCTTCCTTGCTTGATACTTTCTTTATATGCATAAAGACACTCAAATTACATTTCATATACCCTGAATAGAACATTGGCTCTAGCCCAGTCACTTTAAATCATCAAGTATAAGCACAGACCTTGCAATATAAGTTAAGTTCCATAAAGTGCCAAGTTCATACAGTCTTTGCAAACTGAAGCTGAAAGCTTTGAATATGCTGTCGGCAAATTGGTTTGCACCCATTTTAAGGGTGAATACAGTCTTTACATGTGAAGCAGTTTCAAACTCCCAAACTATGAGAACTGTCACTTAAACTTTGTAAAAGTGTAGGCCTAGCGTTGGTGGTCAGCGCTATGGCTGCATGAGATAGTTACACTGAATTTAAGGACGATACATTCTGAATCGAGAGCTTTTATGACTACTGATAATGAAGCTGTGTGTTTCAGTTTTTCTGTATAATTATCGTGCACCCAAAATGGTTTGATACCAAACATTTAACATGCCAATTCCTGATTGAACTGGATCCTCATGAAACACCAGTAACTGATACCTCGTCTAGAATTCAGGCCTCCACACTCTGCACTTCGGAAAATCTGCATGAATCGCAACACTCTCTTTCTTTCAGTCTAATTATGATGCTAATATTAGCACTCTAAACAAAGAAGCAATTCCAGTGACAGAAATGACAAATGAGAATGCTCTCCTCATACAAAAGAGGGAAGTACAGGGGTATTGTCTGGGCTACAAGACCGCAGGCTCCAAAAAGGCTCAGAAGCCCATGTCTACAACAAGGTTGTGTTAGCCTGCTTACATGATCACCTGAAATTATGCACAGCCCATTGTGTTCAAATATCATAAATTGATGCATGAATACCCACAGAACCACCCCTCATCCAATGCGGGCCAAATTACTATTTCTATAACGGCCAGAGCTGTGGAGTAGACAATTAGTCATATTCGTCTGCTGAAATTAATTGACAGAGATGCGGGAGACAGAAAGAGAGAACAAAGGAAGCTTTTTGTCAGTTCTTCCATCTGACAGGGATAATTAGATATATGAAATTGAAATTCCTCTGTGGGGGGTCCTGTTTACAACCCCAGTTTCCATTCCACTCCTCTCTCTCCTCTCCTTTTGTGTTCCTGTTTACGCTAATGTGGCTTCAGTGCTTCTCCCTCTGTGCTAAAAGCAGGGTCCTCTAGCCTGGCCATGGGAGTAGGCAGTAAGCACACCACGCACTCACTCACACAGCATTCAACCTCTTCATTTTTCACCTGAGACAAATGTTCAGAATTTATTAGGACAGTGTTGATTTGTTTCTAGAATTTGTACACTACTGATCAAAAGTTTTAGAACACTTACTCATTCAAGGGTTTTTCTTTATTTTTACTATTTTCTACATTGTAGAATAATAGTGAAGATCTCAAAACTATGAAATAACACATATGGAATCATGTAGTAACCAAAAAAGTGTTAAACAAATCAAAATGTATTTTATATTTGAGATTCTTCAAAGTAGCCATCCTTTGCCTTGATGACAGCTTTGCACACGCTTGGCATTCTCTCAACCAGCTTCACCTTGAATGCTTTTCCAATAGTCTTGAAAGAGTTCCCAAATATGCTGAGCACTTGTTGGCTGCTTTTCTTTCACTCTGTGGTCTGACTCATCCCAAACCATCCAATTGGGTTGAGGTCGGGGTGATTGTGGAGGCCAGGTCGTCTGATGCAGCACTCCATCACTCTCCTTCTTGGTAAAATAGCCCTTACACAGCCTGGAGGAGTGTTGGGTCATTGTCCTGTTGAAAAACAAATGATAGTCCAACTAAGCAAAAACCAGATGGGATGGCGAATCGCTGCAGAATGCTGTGGTAGCCATGCTGGTTAAGTGTGCCTTGAATTCTAAATAAATCACAGACAGTGTCACCAGCAAAGCACCCCCACACCATAACACCTCATCCTCCATGCTTTACGGTGGGAAATACAGATGCAGAGATCATCCGTTCACCCACACCGCATCTCACAAAGACATGGCGGTTGGAACCAAAAATCTCCAATTTGGACTTCAAACTTAAGGACAAATTTCCACCAGTCTAATGTCCATTGCTCGTGTTTCTTGGCCCAAGCAAGTCTCTTATTATTATTGGTGTCCTTTAGTAGTGGTTTATTTGCAGCAATTTGACCATGAAGGCCTAAATCACGCAGTCTCCTCAGAACAGTTGATGTTGAGATGTGTCTGTTACTTGAACTCTGTGAAGCATTTATTTGGGATGCAATTTCTGAGGCTGGTAACTCTAATGAACTTATCCTCTGCAGCAGAGGTAACTCTGTGTCTTCCATTCCTGTGGCGGTCCTCATGAGAGCCAGTTTCATCATAGCTCTTGATGGTTTTTGTGACTGCACTTCAAGAAACTTTAGAAGTTCTTGAAATGTTTCATATTGACTGACCTTTATGTCTTAAAGTAATGATGGACTGTCGTTTCTCTTTGCTTATTTGAGCTGTTTTTTTCCAGACTTGGTCTTTTACAAAATAGGGCTATCTTCTGTATACCCCCCTACCTTGTCACAACCCAACTGATTGGCTCAAACGCATTAAGAAGGAAAGAAATTTCACAAATTAACTTTTAAGAAGGCACACCTGTTAATTGAAATGGATTCCAGGTGACTACCTCATGAAGCTGGTTGAGTGAATGCTAAGAGTGTGGAAAGCTGTCATAAAAGCAAAGGGTGGCTATTTGAAGAATCTCAAATGTAAAATATATTTTGATTTGTTTAACACTTTTTTGGTTACTACATGATTCCATATGTGTTATTTCATAGTTTTAATCTTCACTATTATTCTTCAATGTAGAAAATAGTCAAACTTAAGAAAAACACTTCAATGAGTAGGTGTTCTAAAATGTTTGATCAGTAGTGTACAAATTCAACACTGTCCTAATAAATTCTGAACATTTGCCTCAGGTGAAAAATGAAGAGGTTGAATGCTGTGTGAGTGAGTGCGTGGTGTATAATTTGATGTATAATCGCAAGTATAATTTTGACAAACTATTTTTGAAGTGATGATGCTAGTGCTACTCTAGTAGGCCTATGTTCTGCAAGACAGACTATACAGGTCAGGGAGGGACTTCTGATGAAAGGCCAATGTGGTTTGAACGGAATAGTGGGTTATGTCACCGTTCACCACAAAACAAGAAAGGCCTCATGATAGTTTCCCTCTTAAATGATGAGAAACATAGAATGTAATTTTTCTCACGGCCCAGACATCTAATCATACAAGAAGATCCAGATGTCAAATATGAAATTTGAATTGTGTCATTCAACCGTCCAAGGACATCTTGCCACTCGTGTGTATAATTGCAAATATGTCAAACAAAAAGATTTGAAAAAAGATTAACTAAAAACTATCAACCAGTCTTTTTTTTCAACACAGGCACACGCAGATAGAAAGGAAATGTCACAAATGTCACCTGCTGACTCTCTTTCCAGTGCAGCGTAAATAATAATGTTCTGATCAGTAAAGGTACAGGTCAGGGATATTGAGTCCAACAATTGACACAGTTACAGTAAGTGTTCTTTTGGATGTAGTCATATCTGAACATGGGCAAACTCTTACCCCAATGGACCCGTACTAGATCTATTCCATATCTCACTGTTTATTCTGTAGTTTCTGTGGCAAAATGTCAGTTGATGGTTACATTTCTGTCGCATAGTCGGACTAACAAAATAAATGTTTGGAAATGATACAGGATGTCTTAATTCGTGAGTTGTTGTGCTTTTGATGTAACTGGGTTTAAGGAAGACAACAAAATAATAAGTTAGCTTAGACTTACAAATTAAAATCATACGTTTTGTTATGTACAGTATAATAACATTTGATGACCTCCTACTGTCTTTCACCAAAATAGACCTCCATCAAAACGACAAACTCAAGTCAAGTGATCGCTAACGGTTCATCCGAGAGCAGAAAGAAGAATAAAAAATAAAGGAAAAAAATAAGTAACTACCAAGGAAAGGAGGAAGGCCAGGATGCAGATATGATTTGAACCGGAAAGAGCTTTGTGTCTAATGCTTGCCACATTCGCTCTTGAACGAAGGTCTAATTACCCATTGGTATTTGGTGCCAGTGTTCCCATGTCCCAGGCCCAGCCTCTGGGCTCTACAGCCCCATTGCATTGCTGCGTCCTGGGCCAGCTGCCTCCCAAACACTTGCCGGTACGGCCGGGCTAATGGTCCTACCACAAGGGAGGCAGATGAAAGAGCAGGAAACTGCTGCCAGAACCCCTGAAAGGATATATAGTGAAGAGTCGAGTGAGAGAAGAAGAGAATGAGAGAGAGAGAGAGATGGAGAAGGATGGAAAATAGAATATAAAGCATAATAGAAAACAGAGAATAAAAATGCTAAGTGATGTCCAAATCCTCCAGCGGACAGTGATTTGAACTATGGAAATCAAGATGGGTCTTCTTTTTGTTGTTTTTGGAAGGACTATTGTGGTGAAACTGGGTACTTTAACCAACAATTACTGCCTTAATCAATAAACATGTTTAATATCTGATTAATCCAGCCATATTCCATGATATGTATTAAAAATGCATCAGTCTGTGTAGTATTATTTTTGGGGAAAACATATCTTGTTTTGAAACACACTGACATTAAAATAAAGTAAAATGCATCAATCATTCCAAATTATTTCAGTTCTATAACTATTTCATTTTGCAAGTGTAATTGTTAAGGAGTGGCCTTCATATCCTGGTGTCGATGGAGGTGATAAAGTGAAAGTAAAAGGCGAGGTCTAAGTGACAGTATTTCCAGAGCTCAGTCTGGGTGGCTCCATACACTCCAGGAACAGGAATTCCCACAAGCTGGATAAACACGTACAAGTGTTTAGGGAAAAAGGCCATGAGATAATCTATCTGTCATTCTTTAGCATGAACATTTTCAGGCTTATGGGTATATCTCATCACAGACATGTGTTAGAGCCATTCATTCAGGTGTGGATGTGTGTTGGCTATGTGATAAGACATCCCATAGACACTGGCTCTCATTTTAACATATTATTGTGTTACGTTATGGAACTTTCTATTATCATAGTAGTTGATTGGGAAAATCTGTGTGGTTTTGTAGGGGGGAGGGAAGAAGAAGAAGAGAGAGACAGAGAGAGAACTCTGGTGTGTCAGTGGAAGGGAGGGAGGGGGAGAACAGGGATGAGAGAGAGCGCTGGGCCAGACATTTGATGGCTTGCAGTATTACTTCAGCTTGTTTTCTTAGAGGGCTGACTGTCACATTGAGATGGCTCAGGAAAGGCAGCAATAATATGTCAGTGTTTCTGAGGAGACAACTCAAACAGTGTTGATCCTAACAGATTTAGGCAGCTGGCTTGATGAATAATAGGCTAAATAGAACAAGCAAACATTTGCGTTTCTTTTCTTCTTTTTTGTTGTTGATTTTGTTCCACATTGCCACTATTTCACTTTGCATAGCCGAGGGTATAGATCTTAGGACTGTGTTTGGAATATGGGGCCCGTCATTGGACTATGTGTTACTATGCTACAGCCTCTCCCTTTCACCTCAAACAAAGTCTGGTTGGCTGATCATTGTGTGTGTGCACGTGTGTGTGTGCATGTGTGTGCGCATGCACATTTGTGGATGCCTGTGTATCTATCACATGTGTGTTTGAGAGAGAGACAGAGAGAGAGAGAGAGAGAGAGATCATCGCTGTCCACTGTTGTGCTGGTGGGGCAAGTCACTAAAACGCTCCAGTGACAGAGAATGAAAAGCTGTAATTCCTGCAGTGAAGTGAAGTCTGACTTGCTGGCGTGAAGGACTTCCTATCCATTGTTCTGGTGTCAAAGGGAATTAAAGGAGAGGGTCAGATATGGCTGGTAATAAGGACACAGCATAATGAGCAGGTGAACATTTAACAGACGCTCAGGGAGAGGGACTATGACAACCAAATCAAGCCTAGCAAAACCTTAGCATGGCAACTGGTGAGCAACAGTAATACAACAGCTCTGCTGCCCATACATACAGGCAGATGGAAAACATAGATTTTACTTTCACTGTCAACCAATAGTCCCAGTCATGCTCAATAACCATGCCTTGTCCCCTCAGGATCGCAGTTGTAAATGAGAACTTGTTCTCAACTGGCCTACCTGGTTAAATAAAGGGGAAATAAAAATAGAAATAAAAAAAAAAGGATCCTGCTAAGGGATTCCACTAGCTACCAAAGTCTGATTGGGATTTTTCCTGGATGGACGTGATCCGCTCTCATATTGATATGCAAAAGGAAGGAAGAGGGGCAGAAATCAATCAGCTAATGAAACAAATCAATACAATAAATCCGCAGAAAAAGTGAAGTCATTCATTTGCAGAGACAGGACGATCCCCACCAACCACATGCATTGATTAGAAATTAGGTATTCTGGAAACCCTTGTGGGGGTATCATATTAGGAGAGGAGAACAATGGATGGGGGTTATATACTCCTTGGAGAATTTGTGCTTTACTGTGGCAAGAATATAGGTTGACCGGATCAATCCTTAACCAAATCTCCTTTGACATTCTAAATGCCTCGTCTCGTGCATTGTTACCAGTATGGCTGCAGGTGTGCTCTTTTCCTTATTTATATGAACAACATCCGATAGATTTTCCCCAGCAAGATTATTCAAGCGTGATTATGATATTGAATACATCATAGCGTACAAAAAGGTCCTGGACAAGGGTCAGAGGTGCGGGCTAATGTTTCATTTCTATCAATACTACTATTGTTAATCATGATTTGGAATCAATAGCACTGCCGCGAGTTGTCTTCAGTGATGCCTGTTAGAATGCATTTTGCCTGGCTAAGAGCTATGGAGTTGTTTATGTACATGGGAAGGGGTATTACCATCTGTATCTGTATACAGATGGGCACAGGTCTAGCTCTCACCCTCTCAGCTTTAGACTTTTAAGTGAACCCAACACAGCTAATCCTATTCCTAGAAATCCACAGTCCTCTCATCATCTCGCTCCTAGAGGACAGGACATGTTGTACTTCTCTAATCTTTTCATATACAGAGAATTACTATTATATCCATGACATGTAATATTATGTATGTATTGTGTACATTATAACGAAAAAGGGATGATCACCTCTTGCCTGTCTTTTCCTCTTGAGCTATCTTTGATTGTTCGCACATACAACCGAAGCATTCAGCGCATTTGAGCCGAAATCGAAAAAGGTGAAAAGCAGTGATACTCTGCACCAGTCAGGTCTCATCCGAGCTGCAGACACTGCATGCCTTTTCTGCAACCATTTGGAGAAAAAAAGAGAGGAGAAAAGCGGGTGATGTGAGATTGACGACTTAAATACTTCATCAATCAATGCTGCAGCCAATGTGTTGTTTTGTGATTGGTGGAGAATTCAGGCAATCCATCTTTTTCTACCAGGAACTGGCCACTCAGGATTCCTCTCAGGTGCTCCCCATGTTATTCCTTTCTTTCTTGATTTCCCGGGTTAACCTGTGTTGTGGGTGTGGGGGCCGTGGAAAGGGCCACATGCACCATGCCTTCACCTGTCATTAGTGTCTCTGTGACATGTATGCTGCCGCTATAGGTCTATGTGTCCACTACGGCACACTGCAAAACATAAAACTCCAACACCCATCATTCCACTATGCTCATGCAAGAGTTTGTGGTCGTGAACTCAACAGAAGTAACACTGTCCTGGTGATCGAGTGCCAAAATGAGTGAATAGGCAGGGAACTAGGCTGGACAACTAGTTAGATGTTCTACTTATTACAAACCACAAGAAACAACTGGCACGAAATCTGTTAGATTTAAAAATATATATATTTAAATGTTAATTCAATTTATCGATTTAGGAAATACAGCATGCCTCTAATAGCACAATATGGCTCTTTCTCTCTCACGCCTCCCTCGCTCTCTCTCTCTCTCCCTTTCTTTCCGTCTCCAGTTTCCTGTGGTTGTAGTATTACTGAAGCCCCTGGGTTTGGTCAATTAAAATACATCCCTTTTTCTGCTCCCCCAGAGTCCTGTGATAGAATAACTGTGCAAGGGGTTAGATTTATTTAGCTCCTTGAGGAGATAGCCAATGTTGTGTCAGGCAGCCACTCACAGCTAAATCAACAAAACCCAGAAAAGAGGGTGAGTGAGGGGAGAAAAAAAATCCCACATCATGTAAGCGGTGAGCTTTACGCAGCGAACGGCGCTCACTGCAGCCCATGCTAAGCTCGGAGCTTGAACTGAAATCCTCTCACTTATCCCGGAATCCAACATGAAATACTGTCAGATGTACTGTGATCCCTGGAGTTGGGTGGGGGACTGACAAGCATGTGGAGGGGAGATGAGTGTTACTGGGGGGATGAGAGGATGTGGGGCCCGGACACAATGATATATCAGCAGCGGTGTGAGTGTGATTGACTGTTATTTGTGTGAATAGTACCTATGCTGTGATTTTTTTGTGTGATTGTGTGAGTATTGTACATGAAGTAAAAAACAAACGTTTTCTAAATATTGGGTATTTGCAGTTTGTCTGAATAGTTTACACTGTTAATTTGTGCTTACGTGCCTGTGTAACGTGTCATTTTGGACATGTGTGTGAATGTTTTGTATGTGTGCACATGTGCGCATGTTTATATTTGCGCCCGTATGTGTGTGTCTGTGATTTGGCGCTGTAATGTTTTATGAGGGGGGATGATGATATTGGGAGTGTAGGCGTTCTTCATCTATACATAGCTGTAAGGCAAAGAGCAGGAAATAGAGTCATAGCATTTTGTTGTGCTTCGCTGCACCTTCTTATTAGAGGGGAACAAAATATAAAATAATGACTGGAAAATTGTAGGCTTGGTTCCATTATAATTAGGGAGATCACAGGATGCAATAATCCAATTATTTTACTTAAAAGCGAGCATTGGAATGTGTTAGAGGATGTACAAACTCACACCACGTACAAGAACACACTTTGGAAGCACTGTGGCTGTAGTTGTAAAATGTATACACAGCCAGGGCAAAAACACACACACACACACACACACACACTGACTCGAGCGTACACAGCTGTACGAACCCCATTTAGACACAGATGCACACACGCACACACTAACTCACATTACAACAACATACAAATAATTGAGGAGAATTTGCTGCTACATTAAGTTTAATGTGCTTGACATTCAGGGGGTGGTAGGAAACGATACACAGGGAGATCAGAGGAGAGCATCCCTGCTGTATTTCTCTGTCATCAAAGCAGCGCAGGAGCCCATTTTAAGACCCAAAACCAGGGCCCTTAACAATAATTAGCAGTCGCAAATGGACACAGGTCTGAGCTCTCAGCCGATTGGCCCACAGAGGGGTCACTAAAGGTCAACCCTCACGTATGGAATGATATAAACAATCATCTATAGACCACAAAACCAATCAATCCCTTTTAACACTATCCACTTCCTGCTTGGACGCCCCTAAGGGTAAGAGGTCAGCAGACAGAGAGAGAGAAAGTGTAGGGGACCAGAGAGACCGGACATTGTTCAGGCACTGGAAACACTCGGTCACTTACAGTATCTATGAGGTTGGTATCTTCTCTCTAAAACTCACAGTTGTTGTGAGTAAGACATGGAATCATGAACTGGAGCGTTTGAAAATGTCACAATGACAATTTGTACAGTGGATTTATTATGTTTTCATACGTGTTCAGCAAGCAAGGAAAGAGAAGTGAGAATATGAAGCAGAGACTGTTATGACTATGAATGCTTCTACATACAATAAGGAACTGGTAAAAAGAGACCAAACCAACACCCACAGGAGATGCTTCTGTTATTTATTCCTCTGAGGCAGTGCAGGGGGAGTGGAGAGCATGAAGCTGCTACCTTGCTGGATTTTAACCTCCATCAACCAATGAAAAAAGGATACACTGTAAATTCATTCTGACACCATGGCAACCCCTTTCTGGTTTATGTGAGACCAGTATTTGAACAGGAATATAACTTTATCATGCGTTCAAATAATTTATCTCTCAAATCTTTGTCTTCTAAATATACAATTATTAACTCAGCCAGTAAATATGCAAACATAATTGCCATATCAATTGCTTTTTTTCTTTCACTATTGTACTAAAGTAATATGTATTGTGTTGATACATAGCCTTGTCAATAAAACATTCAAAATAACAAAATCTCTCAACATTATTCATATCTTGTTGTTTGGTATGTTGTGGTAAACTAAGAATGCCAGACATTTTTCTTCCAGGGACACCTGTCTTTGTCAAAATGATCTTTAATTAGCTAGATAGAAAAGAGTGAAGAGACAGTGAAGAGAGAGGAGGACAGAAAGAGAGAAGGAATTTTTGAAACAAATGCTTGAGGAATTGAGTTACCAGACCCTTTTCTCATTATCAGTTATAGCCCCACCAGTAAGAGATAATGTTCCCATGACCCTGCACAGTACAGAGACATATTATTCAACCCTGGCTTCTATGAAATTCCTGCAAATAAAACCTTTGTCCTGGGCAACGGCTAATTATTTGACAGATTGCTCCCCCGCTGGCTAAGGTTACAGTGTGGAGTGCCCATGTTTTAGGCACCCGCACCCCCACCAGCCCCCACCACACAGAGGGGCCACTTTGAGAAAATCCCAGAGGGCCTCATTCTTTTCAGGAGATTTTTCAGTCCCCCCCCTGCCTCCCCCTTCCATCTATCCATCCAAAATCAGGGGAGCGTGTGTGAGTGTGTTTGACTATGTGTGTGTTTGTGTGTGTGTGTGTGCATCCTAGCATGCTCATGTGCTTTGTTCCGTGCACACCGTGCACATGTGTGTGTGCATGTGTGTGTGTGTGTTGTAAGGTGGGGTGGGGGGTAACAGGGCGGTATGTGTGTCAGTGACGGCAGTCATTTCATATTTTAAAGGGTGTTCTCAAGCAGAAATATGTATTCTTCCCAAGGAAATAAGGTTGGTGGGAGGGGGGCATTTCCCCCCCCCCTTTAGAATTACCCAATGAAATATACATTTAATAAAATAAAATTTGTCAATGCATTATTATTGTATACATCAACTTGTATTATGCGTATGATCATCCAATATTGTACATATAATGCTGAATTCAATGTGACACAAAGAGATACTATTGTATTGTATAGTTCCGTTTGAAACCAAGATATGAAACATGACGTGTTGAACATCAGCACATGAAGGGATTGGCTTTCACAGTGACTGCCATTGGTCAATACAACAGTTTGTCATTAGTGGTGGGCTGGATGATCTAAAGAGATGGTTTTTGTTTCAAATTTTCTCCTCAAATGTCCAAATGTTACGTTCTGCACTGCTTGACTCGTGGCTGAATGACAACTTTGACCAAATTACTGGAATGATTACCCATCAATTGTCTCAACGTAATGCTACCTTTAACAGTCATTTCTATATAGCAATATGCTTGCTTTGCACATGAGTGTGGTTCAACACAATTCCACTTGAATGCAGAGAGAAAGGAAACACGTGAATGTGTCTGGTTGTCACCATTTGACCAAATCGCACATCTTAAAATACAACAATATATATATTTTTTTACTTTGCAGCTTGGCCATATAGTGGGATCCAATGAAACTATTCTAGCTGCCATTTTGGGACCAACAGAGGTTGTTTGTGTCTGTGTTGTGTGGTGGTGTGGTTCCTTTCGAGGCTGTGCTCACCTGGCATGAACCCAACCAAGCAGAGCCTGGAGTATTCAGTGCTCAACCTGAGTGAAGGTCACACCAGACCAGCCTTTCCCGCTCCCCTCCCCAATGAGCAAACATATGGTCACGGAGCACCTTGAACAAGTTTGGTTGGCCAGACACGCTAGTCCAGCCTGTAGAGAGAGATATAGGCTAAAGCAAGCTAGCGAGAGCAGGACAAGAAAAATAGGTGTTCTATCAGGTAATCTGCAATGTGTTTGTCGTCCACAGGCCCTGCTCTCACCTTAACCAAAACTTACCCAGCCCCACATAGTGGCAGACACAGACTGGTACACAACGTTGCCGTCTCTCTCGCTGTCTAGTTTTTCATATATATATATATAAGTGGGTGTAATCATAAGGTACAGTATCACCCCCTTGTTCAAACACCCTCAGTAATAGCTTCCATGCTTCCTCTGTGCTAAGCTCATTAGTGATTGACCCTAAGGCATTAAGGAGAAAAAAAGAGAGGCAAAATCTCTGGGATAATGGATGCGTGCTGTTTGGAGAGACAGTAAAAATAAACAGGTCTGCTTTGAAAATGAATATGCTCTAAAGTTGAGCCCTGCAGAGTGTGAGTTCATCACACGGGCCTAGTCTAGTTCATAACTCAACGTGGTGTGTGTTTGTGTGTGTGTGTGAGTGTGTGTGTAAACATTCGGGAGGTCGGGTGAGGGTATGATGACACGCTGTTACATACTTTGTGAATGGGATCAGAGAGAGAGAGAGAGAGAGAGAGAGAGAGAGAGAGAGAGAGAGAACTCTGGTGTGTCAGTGTCCAGCTCATGCGTATGGAAGGCCGACTTCATTAGTCTCAAAGAGGAAACAAAGGAAGATGCATCCTGAAAAAGTACCATCCCTCATCTGTGAGGCCACCTCCTGACACATCTGTATGCTCAATTAACCACTGGCAGGCTCATTCCTCTCTCTCTCTCTCTCTCTCTCTCTCTCTTTCTTTCTTTCTGTCTCTCTCCCCAGCTAGCAGATTATGTTCCTTGGAAGTTGTGGGAACGTTTGTTTTTGGTTTCAAGAACTTTGAACATTTCTTCAAGTACAGTCGCAAAAAAAATCAAGTGGGGCCTTCCGAGTGGCGCAGTGGTCCAAGGCACTGCATCGCAGTGCTAGCTGTGCCACTAGAGATCCTGGTTTGCGTCCATGTTACAGACGTGGTTCCGTATGAAAAAAAGGAATCAGGCGCAGGAGGAAATTCACGTGTGAGGATTTTTTACTAAAGTCACCAGTCCAAACAATAACACTCTGGCGAAAAAAAGTACTCACACAACTTACAAACAAACCGGGCGCAACATGCAAACCGGCACATACAGGAACCACAATATAATAGCCCTCAGTGAACTAACTAGGGAACGAAACACAAAGACAAACGGTAACACCAAACAATCACGCACAATGGGAAGAAGGGAAGGAAGGAATATATACAGGTGCGTGATTGGGAGAAATTAACAACAGGTGCGACAATTAGACAAATACCTAAACAACTAAGGGGAGCGATGATGGTCAGAAAACCGGTGACGTCGACCGCCGAACACCGCCCGAACAAGAAGAGGGACCGACTTCGGCGGAAGTCGTGACA
>QNTS01000178.1:606071-640421 GCA_003317085.1 Hucho hucho | reverse complement strand
CAACATGCAAACCGGCACATACAGGAACCACAATATAATAGCCCTCAGTGAACTAACTAGGGAACGAAACACAAAGACAAACGGTAACACCAAACAATCACGCACAATGGGAAGAAGGGAAGGAAGGAATATATACAGGTGCGTGATTGGGAGAAATTAACAACAGGTGCGACAATTAGACAAATACCTAAACAACTAAGGGGAGCGATGATGGTCAGAAAACCGGTGACGTCGACCGCCGAACACCGCCCGAACAAGAAGAGGGACCGACTTCGGCGGAAGTCGTGACAGTCCAGGCTCTTTAACAGCCAGCCGTGACTGGGAGACCCATGGGGCGGCTCACAATTGGCCCAGCATCGTTTGGGTAATAAAAATAAAATAAATCCATCAAGCGCTATGTTGAAGCTGGCTCCCATGAGAACCGCCACAGGAAAGGAAGACCCAGAGTTACCTCTGCTGCATAGGATAAGTTCATTAGAGTTACCAGCCCAAATAAATTATTAACAGTCACCTCTCTCGGAGGAGACTATGTAAATCAGGCCTTCATGGTTGAATTGCTGCAAAGAAACCACTACTAAAGGACATCAATAATAAGAAGGGACTTGCTTGGGCCAAGAAACACAAGCAATGGACATTAGACCGGTGGAAACCTGTCCTTTCGTCTGATGAGTCCAATTTGGAGATTTTTGATTCCAACCGCCGTGTCTTTGTGAGACGCAGAGTAGGGGAACGCATGATCTCTGCATGTGTGGTTCCCACCATGAAGCATGGAGGAGGAGGTGTGATGGTGTGGGGGTGCTTTGCTGGTGACACTGTCCGGGATTTATTTAGAATTCAAGGCACACCAGCATGGCTACCACAGCATTCTGCAGCGGTACGCCATCCCGTCTAGTTTGCACTTAGTAGGGCTATCATTTGTTTTTTAATAGAACAATGACCCAACACACCTCCAGGCAGTGTAAGGGCTATTTGACCAAAAAGAAGAGTGACGGAGTGCTGCATCAGATGAACTGGCCTCCACAATCACCTGAACTGGTTTGGGATGAGTTGGACCTCAGAGTGAAGGAAAAGCAGTCAACAAGTGCTCAGAATGTGGGAACTCCTTCAAGATGGTGCGGCAGGTAGCCTAGTGGTTAGAGCGTTGGACTAGTAACCGAAAGGTTGCAAGATCGTAATCCCCGAGCTGACAAAGTAAAAATCTGTCGTTCTGCCCCTGAACAAGGCAGTTAACCCACTGTTTCTAGGCCATCATTTAAAATAAGAATTTGTTCTTAACTGACTTAGTTAACAGACCTTTTTTATATAAAGCTATAAAAAAATAAAAATAAAAGACTGTTAGTAAAGCATTCCAATTGAAGCTGGTTGAGAGAATTCCAAGAGTGTGCAAAGGTGTCGTCAAGGCAAATGGTGGCTACTTTGAAGAATCTAAAAACTAAAATATATTTTGATTTGTTTAACTTCTTAGGGAGCGGCTCCCGAGGTGACGGTTTTGGAGAGTCTGGCGTGCCCAAAGTAAAATGCATGCCACTCAGGCCCAGAAAATAGGATATGCACATAATTAGTACTATTGGATAGGAAACACTCTGAAGTTTCTAAGAGTGTTAAAATAATGTATGTGAGTATAACAGAAGTGATATAGCAGGTG
Organism: Hucho hucho; assembly: GCA_003317085.1. NCBI lineage: Eukaryota > Metazoa > Chordata > Actinopteri > Salmoniformes > Salmonidae > Hucho > Hucho hucho. Next base: position 638,776 of record QNTS01000178.1, on the reverse strand, counting down.
AAAACCCGAGGAAAATCCATCCGGATTTGCAGTTTCTTTTGTAAATGCCCATCTTCTTCATTGTGCCTATTGCATACAATCTTATGTAGGACTGAGACTGCAGTACCTATGGCTTCCACTAGGTTTTTCAACAGTCAACAGTCAAAGACTGGGAATTCTAGCAGTGACCAGAACGGATAGGGAGAGGAAATTGTCAGGCGACCACTTTTGTAAACAAGGTTTGACGCGCGCAAGATTGTGAACGCGCACCACTTTATTTTCCTTTCCTATCGTTCACGTTATCGTCCGGTTGAAATATTACAGCAAATATACCCAAAAGGATACCTAAGGATACATTAAAAATGATGTTTGATTTGTTTGTAGAAAGTGTATAGGTATAATTTGAACGTGTTCTCTTCACGGTTCAATGGGCGACTCAACGGTGGATTTTATGATCATAACGCACAAACCAAACGGAGATTTATGGATATAATAAATGACTTTTTCTAACCATGGATTGTCTTCGTTGGACACTTGGGAAGCCCTCAAACTCCCGACACTACCAGGTGAAATGCAAAGCGCCAAATTCAAAATCCAAAAGCTGAATTATTAAACATACATCAATATACAAGTGCTTCATAGTCATCAAAAGCTCTGCTTCTTGGCAATATCACAGCGTTGTCAGATTTCAAAAAGGCTTTACGGCGAAAGCACCACATTTGATTGTTTGAGGGTAGCACCTAACATATTTTTGCCATTACCATCATTTCATAAGCCTCCACGGTTCACAGAAAACACATTTCACAGCGAAAACAAATCAATTGCCTTTTGAAGAACTTCTGCTGAGGGCTTCCAAAGTGTCCAACGAAGACAATCCATGGTTCTTTTGTTAGAAAAAGTAATGTATTATATCCATAATCTCCGTTTGGTTGGCGCGTTATAATCAGAAAAAACAGCGTTGACTCCTCCATTGAAACGTGAAGAGAACTCGTTCAACTTATACCTATAAACTTGTCCAAGAACAATCAAACATCATTGATAATATATCCTTACACTTTAATGTATATGTTGTATAATATTTCAACCGGAATATAAACTGGGCGATAAGAAAGGAAAAAACCAAAGAACGCGCAAGTCGTGAACGCGCATTTACTTGTATTGACATCTCAGTGTACACTTCCTTATTCCTCTTCTTCTCTGCTCTAAAAGCAGCTAAGAAGAATCAAATCACTTTCTCGAGACTGTTGACATCCAGAGGAAGCGATAGGTACTGCATTCATATGCCCTTATAAGGGCATTTTCATAAGGGAGGGTCTCTAAATGAGGCAATGTGTCAAAACCACTTTTTCCAGGACAGAAATTCCTTGGGGTTTCGCCTGCTATATCCGTTCTGTTATACTCACAGACAAAATGTTAACACTTTTAGAAAATTCAGAGTGTTTCCTATCCAATGGTACTAAATATGTGCATATCCTATTTTCTGGGCCTGAATGGGAGGCATTTTACTTTGGGCACGCCAGGGTCTCCAAAACGGTCACCTCGTGCGCTGCTCCCAAAGAAGTTAACGACTACCAAGAATCACTCTGTTTGACCTGATTTAGCCCTTTGCAGTAAAAGGGTAAATAACATTCTTCTCTGAATGTTACTAAAGTTTTCTTGTGGATTTTACAGAAAGTTTTATTAATGTTTAAAATAACATTCTTAGAATGCTCTTTGAACATTTACTAACGTCTTCTTAACATTCTCAGAAAAATTTGAGAACATGAATTTCAATAGAACCATGAGGAAACCTGTAGGAATCGTTATGCTGAAGTACTGAAATTCCCACAGAATAACGTTGTTTCTTTATGTTCTCTAAACTATTTGAGAATATTCCCAGTGTCAAACCAGATTTTCCTAGAACATTACCAACATTTAAATTTAAATGTAACCATGTTTGAACTATTAGGAAACGTTCTGTTAAAGTAATGAAATACCAAGAAAATACGTTTTTTTTTGTCAAGCTCTTTAAATGTACTGAGAATGTTCCAAAGCCAAGCAACTATCCTGCACCATTCCCAGAAATGTTTGGGAAGGTTGTATGCAAAATACATATGGTACTCGGAACGTTATGTGCGAGCTGGGTCCATTTCGCTCTCTCTTTTCTCTACAGACTCTCTTGCTCTCTGTCTCTCTCTCTTAATTGTTTTCTCTCCCCCTTCAAAAAGTATTTCCTCTCAGTGTCCATTAGTTTGTCTCATGAGCTTGACGGACACTACGTTTGCTACTTAAATATTCCTTATCAGGTTGGTGATTGGTGGAGTGATTCTCATCCTGTAAGTAACATTTTGTAATCCAACTGTGGATGTTGGTGGTCAATGTTAAAGTTGGAAACCGAGACACAGACCATGGCCATGGCCCTCCAATTCCCTCTACTCACTCACTCACTCACTCACTCACTCACTCACTCACTCACTCACTCACTCACTCACTCACTCACTCACTCACTCACTCACTCACTCACTCACTCACTCACTCACTCACTCACTCACTCACTCTCTCTCTCTCTCTCTCCACACACACACTACCCTCCCCCACCCCTGCCCACACACGCACACTCATCCCTCCCTGCACATTTCCCCTGTTGAGGCAGCCTGTCACCTGGGGATCCTTATCTCCCCATGAGTGACTGTGAAAAATGACAAGTGTGAGGGGGACACACGGAGGGTGATGGTGGCGGTGATACGCACCGCCGTCTGATTAGCGAGGTGAAGTGCCACTTTAAAAACGCAGGGGTCAGGGGTATGAGACCTCCATCCAACACTTCACCATACTTCACACGCCCAACTTTTTATATGGCCTTTTGCTCTTTCTCTCTCTTTTGGCGTGCAGCTGGCTGAGAACTTCCTTCTTCCTGTGGGGTCAGAAGTTCACTGTGCTGATAGAGACCCTGATATGTCCATTAATAAGACTAGAGCCCTCACATGAGGGGAGACATGACGTCTGCATTCTGGCTACATCACCCTCTCCTCTCCTATCCTCTCCTCTCCTCTTTGTCATTTAGCCTAGATCATTTCCCAGTCCCACTTTAGCGTGTTACCTCCAACCCAGGATAAATGATATAACAATAGTCTCAAAATTTTCTAATGTTCATTGCTTAGTGCAATCTGGTCAACAACATGTTGTGTGTGTGTGTGGGGTAGAACACAGAATGACAGACTGGTCCAATCTGGTCAGAACTAGAATGGGCCCAAAGAGAGGTGCTAATCATAACTCTGAGCTGGTCTTGTTGTGCTGCTGGCTAATTACTGCCATTAGGAAGATGCAGAGTGCTGCTGATCAGTGTAGCTTGTTGTGTGTTTATGTATGTGTGCGCGTGTGTGTTTTTTTGTGTGCCGTGGTGGCAGGGCCGATTAAGAGGGAGATTAGCTGGCCGACCTGAGGAGGGGGGCGGGCTAGGGGGGCGAGAGGGGGGGTAGCGAGGGGCGTCCCTCTCCTGGAGACGAGCCCTGACCTTCTCATTTCATCCTCATTAGTATCTCATGTCAACAGAGCAGCCGCTCCTTAATCATCTGCTATCATCCCTGCACACACTCAGAAGCCCTCATACACACACGCGTACGCGCAGACACGTGCACACACACACATGCTCAACAAAAATCCCACTCACGTGAAAACAGACACAGATACATACACACATGTAAACAACCAATGCCGAGACACAAACTAAAATATTTATACCATCATATTCGCACACCTTTTATTGTATGTGTGTGTAACATTTATTTAACTAGTCAAGTCAGTAAAGAACTAATTCTTATTTATAATGACGGCCTACACCGGCATGACGCTCGGCCAATTGTGCACCTTCCTATGGGTCTCCTAATCACAGCCGGTTGTGATACAGCTTGGATTCGAACCAGGGTGTCTGTAGTGACGCCTCTAGCACTAGAAATGCAGTGCCTTAGACCGCTGCACCACTCAGGAGCCCATATAAGTGTATGTCATGAGAAGACAACTTATTCAATGAGGATAATAACAACCTTTTCATTATAATTTATTTTTAACGAACAACAATAAATAGAGTTCACATTCTGCCTTGGGCCAATTCCTTGGGCAAAGCATAAATATATTTATTTAATAAATAAGTGATTCTGTCCATTTGATGTTGTTTTCTGTTCTATGTCAGAGACTGTCTGTCTGTGTTAGCCTGTGTACCATAGTGGAGCCCAGTGCAGGGTGTGGGGGCTAGGGGACAAACAGGGCCCAGGCCGGGGCGAGGGGGTGAGGGGACTGGGGGCTCGTGGTGCCAGCACAAATGAGCCCCATTCATTTCCCCACGTCGGCATATGGTGGCCCATTGTCCTCAGCCACAGAGGCAGAAGTGATGCAATTTGTTGGCATGTCCTGTCATCTCATAAACTGCCCATCCCACTGAGGCCCCGGCAGGACAGCAGAAGAAAAGCAAGGGCAGCTTGTTTCACCGAGTTTCACAGCTTCACATGTGTCCTCTGAAAACAGCAGTGGCTCAGACACGCACGTGCACGCATACGCATGAATGCACACGTGCGCACGCACAAAGACACCGACATGGACATATCTGTAACGCTTACCCAACACTTGCTATAAATATTTTGACATTAAGACTAAATTTGACCTCTCTCCTCGAAGAAAAACATGAATTTCAATCAGAGAGCAAATCTTGCAGAGGATTACAGCATATCTATGTCAATCTCCATTCTCCATGTTATCTCAATGGAGGGGTTTGCTGTAGTTACAGATGGGGTTATCCAGAGTATTAACATTTTATCACCATCTTATTTACATGATCCTGTACTTATGAGTCAGTATCCTGAAATTAAACTGTACATGGCTCACAACAACAACAACTACAACAACAACAACAACATAATCAAAAATGTTGTTGAGCTATGAGCTAGCTCTATGAGCTACTTCACTCTTTAACCCATGTCGTTTCATTATTTCACCATGCCAAGCAACTCACAGCAAGCGACTCTCTGTCTGACAAGGGAGGGAATGAGCCTTGTGGAACTTCCTTAAAAAGGAACGTTTTGACAGAGGTGCACAATATATGCAGCAAAAACTGTGTGAGAAGTGTCTAGACAGTAGCACATTTAGGTCAGACAGAGGAAAGCATGCGATCACACAGTCATGCACATAGATATGGCTGATGTGTTGAAAGAAGCTTGGATGGCACAGGTCAAGTGTCACTGAACCCATTTCACACTTACATTGTGTGTGGTGTGTGTGTGTATGTGTGTGTGTAGGGTGGGGGTGGGGAGGGGATCTGTGTGTGCATGCGTGGCACTCAATGCTGCCGTGTCAAACAGAGATTTGGATCTTATTGTCCACACAGCTTGCTCTCATACCTTCCTCTCTGAAAGACAGCGGGGTCTCTCAGAGTCAACACAGAGAAGAAATGAGACAGAAAAATACCCAAACACACAAAGAAAACTTGGCCAACTCCCCAACTGTAGAGATTAATGACTTGTCTGAAGTGTTGGACACTTTTTCAATGGTGTGAGGAACAAGTGGTCCAGAGAGACTCAGTTACAAGAGCAGGGAGTGACATCATTAATATTGGATCAACTGAAGTACTGAAGCAACAGAGTGGGAATATTTGCCTTAGATAGAATTAATCTAAGATGATACAGTAAACAGCTGTAATGCAAAAGCATAATATCATAGGTATATCTGTGACCTATAACGCGGTGGGTTTAGTTGTCAGCTTTTGCATTTAGTAATTGGACAGACGCTCATTTCCAAAACACAAAGTCAAACCAAATCAAAATCAAATCCCAATGTATTTTATAAAGTCTTAACAGATGTGGTTGTTTGGGTGGTCAAAAATCCCACTAGAGACGCTCAAGAGATGATAGATGACTTCAACGATGAAAAGGTGATCTCCTTTTTGTCCCCCCACATGCTGGACCTGTCCCCCCTGTCCCCCTCGACCCCTAGACCCAGATCTACCCCCATACCCAGNTTATTGTCCACACAGCTTGCTCTCATACCTTCCTCTCTGAAAGACAGCGGGGTCTCTCAGAGTCAACACAGAGAAGAAATGAGACAGAAAAATACCCAAACACACAAAGAAAACTTGGCCAACTCCCCAACTGTAGAGATTAATGACTTGTCTGAAGTGTTGGACACTTTTTCAATGGTGTGAGGAACAAGTGGTCCAGAGAGACTCAGTTACAAGAGCAGGGAGTGACATCATTAATATTGGATCAACTGAAGTACTGAAGCAACAGAGTGGGAATATTTGCCTTAGATAGAATTAATCTAAGATGATACAGTAAACAGCTGTAATGCAAAAGCATAATATCATAGGTATATCTGTGACCTATAACGCGGTGGGTTTAGTTGTCAGCTTTTGCATTTAGTAATTGGACAGACGCTCATTTCCAAAACACAAAGTCAAACCAAATCAAAATCAAATCCCAATGTATTTTATAAAGTCTTAACAGATGTGGTTGTTTGGGTGGTCAAAAATCCCACTAGAGACGCTCAAGAGATGATAGATGACTTCAACGATGAAAAGGTGATCTCCTTTTTGTCCCCCCACATGCTGGACCTGTCCCCCCTGTCCCCCTCGACCCCTAGACCCAGATCTACCCCCATACCCAGCCAAGCCACAAGCCCCAGCCACCAGTCCATGCCTGTCACTGGCCTGCTCCCCATGTCTATCACTGGATGATGGATGGGGTGGGAGGTCTTGACCCCAACTCCCCAGAGTTCACAGATCTCATCAGTGCTGCAGACACCTCCAACTGACGAAAGACAATGTCCCAAAATCATGTCTTTAAAGTGGGAAAATCTGAAGAAAAAAAAACCCAGACACTGGTCTTCATCTAAACGTGATGAGAGTACAAACGGTGAGGTCATGTTTTTACAATACGCATATTAAACAAATAATTCAGCAGAATTACATAATGAGATATTTGTTTCCTTATCTTGGAAGCAGTCTATGGACAACAAGGTCTGCTAAATATATGGGAGAGACTGCAATCCACACATAAACTAGCCACTGACACAAATGCTAATATTAGATGCGTGGCCATTTATGTAATTAATTTGATGTATCATATCATCTTACATTTAGAAGGAGCATAGCCTGGGTGAGCTATAATCCTGGAGGTCTGGGAACATTTAAGTATAAAACACATATTTTCAGCCACACACCTGGCCCACCAGGTAAGATGGGAAGTCTAACAGTAGACTCATATAAGTCTATTAAGCTACAAGTCAGAGAACCCAGCCAGCCAGTCTACACCGCCACCATCTGACCATGTTTCAGCCAGAGGAGGAATCTCCGCTTCTCCCTTTGGTCCTGCGTTACTATGACAGCGAGATAGATTGATCTGATAAAAAGACACAGACAAATAAATAAATAAACAATGCACAATAGCGTCAAGCTACAACCCACTGACACCGAGCATAGATCACTGTTATTTCCCGCTTTTGCAAAAATATCTAATTCCCCTTATTTAATCAAGAGACTCCTTCGCCTTAGCCCGAGAACCACTTCGCCCGTCCGTCCCGCTCGTCACCCTCAGCTGTGATTTACGACGCCCGTTGCCTTTATGAGTACCTGTTTCCTTTTCTTGTCGCTGCTCTGACACCTAAAGTGATAGGAATTTTATGCTTTTGATAACTGTATGAGTTTCGCTTTGGCCTGGGATTCATGGCCCTGTCAGCGGTCGATAAATAACGGCTAGCGCTAGCGACATGACTTCCAGAGGATATCCACAAGATGGGATTTGGCTGTGGAGGCAGGGAGGAGCAGGGAGGGACACACATGGGGCTGTGGAGAGAAGAGGAGGGAGAGAAGAGAGGATGGGAAGAAAAATTCGTAAAATAAGCCTGGATCATTCTAAAGGTCATGTCAACATGAGCGGAAGTGCATATGTTGTCTTGTGTCATCTCTTTGGAATTCATAACCGGGCCTTTCATATTAACATTTTGAGATTGTCGTAGAGTGATGTCATGCACACTGAGACCTGACGTGCAGGTCACACAGTACATGCACTGCATACACATACAAATGTGCAGAGAAACTGAGAGTTTTGCTTAGGAGCTATGGGTGTAACTCGATTACAGCAAAAAATTTTGACTATCATTTTTATGATTATTTCATGAAACTGTACCTTCCTTGAACTAATGTTTATGGACAAATGCCATCGAAGCAGTGCTTGACATGGCCTGAAATTGGTGCCGGTACTCATTTTGGGAGCCGGTAGTGTTTACATTTAGGTGCAGGAGCTCCACAATACTTTTTAGTTCAAATTCATTAAGAGGTGCAGGAGATCAAGCAGAATAAAATGTGAGTTGCCGGTACTCAGCTCTGGTGCCCAAGTCAAGCACTGAATTGATGTAAGATTTGACCATGACTGGTCTTGTCATAGGAATGTTGTATTATTTGTTTGTTTTTTAGGAAAGTGTATGTGCCTTTAAGAAAAATGTGGTCATAACAATGTGTACAATACAGTCATGACTGAGCCAGCAGGCTTCCTGTCTGTGTTTATTTGTGGTTTATGACACTACTAACATTTATCTTTTGGAGTGATCGCAGGTTAGATCATGTCTAGATAATAGCAGTAAAAAGTGGAACTGAAAAGTGGGATTTCTGAAAATACAGGCAGTGCATGGCGCCCCGGGTGGATTTGAAAGTGTCTTGCAAAGAGAGTTGCATAAATTCCCTCCAACCTATTCTTACCCCTGTCCCTCCCTCACAACCGTCCTCCGCTCTACCCTCACCCGCTCCCCTTCCCTCGACCCCTCGGGAACCTCATTTCAATCTGTCCCGGCTGTAAAATGTGTGAGAAAGTAATACACCAAAAATGCTCATATGCATATGAAAAATCATCCTGTGAAAGGGAGCCTGGGATTAGGACAGGATAGATTTATACTAAGCTTTACACATTCCATTGACACATTTGCAGTTTCTGCATTGTTGCCTGAGACCTCCTGGTTACTTAGGCGATGACATTAAACTGGGTGAAAATGGCTTATTATGTGCGATAAATTCAAACAAAGTTGACGCACTGTACCCAGCGAGTATATCTAAAGAGTGGGGAGGAAATGTCAAGCATTTCAAAAGGAACCTTCTGTAAATTGTGTTTATGGAGACTATAACGAATCTCTCCCTGGCAAAAGGTCTTTGTTCAAAACCCTGCTGGTCCTCACTGAGTGAATATTATGAGGAGTTGGGTTGAAAAGAGGGAGGGAGCTGGTGTGTGTGTGTGTGTGTGCGTGTGTGTGCGTGCGTGAGTGCGTGCATGCAAGTGTGTTTGTGTGTCTATGCGTGTGAGTGTGTGTTGTGTCACAATGGGGATTCAAAATGAAAAAGAAAAAGAGAAGGTTGAGACAAGAATTCACTGCTAAAGGGGTGTGAACTGGCACTGCCACTTGGCTTGAGCACAATGCATGGAAGGCTGGCATGGCCCAAAGGCCCTCTGACACAAGCAGCCCACACCACAGAGGTGCCACAGAAAGAGAAGGGTGGGAGGAAATCACAGGAACCAAGGGGAAATTGAGACAGACTTGTCTTGCAGGTGTTGAGATAATAGACTAACAAATGATGTAATTGTTGTAGCATTTGGGGAGGAGGGGTCTCCCTCAGAGGGGGGAAGTGTGGATCAGAAATCTGGAGGGACACACTCACCTACAAACACACTTGGTGAGATGCACACACACACACACTGGGAGAGACACATACTGGCACACACAAGCACACACAAGCACAACCACACACAAACACACTTGGTGAGATCGCGCACACACACACACACACACACACACACACACACACACACACACACACACACACACACACACACACACACACACACACACACACACACACACACACACACACACACACACACACACACACACACACACACACACACACACACACAAACAAACACACTTGGTGAGATGCACACACTAGGAGAGCAACATACACTCACACACAAGCACACACACAAGCACAAACACACACACACAGACACAGTCAGTCAAATCTCCACTAAATGATTCAGAAACATGAGTAGGGCCTATCCATATTCTCCAGTGAGTGTGTGGAGGATGTATTTGGATCATCACACTTTTAAAAGCATGAGCTTGAACTCCCCTGGGTCATTTTCTGCTCTGGTCTTAATTGAGAGTGTTCTGGAAAAATCATTACTATATTAATGATTTAACACAAAGTAACTACCTGCTTTTTCCAAGAGGAAAGGGAGATTTGCTTCCAGTCAATACCCATGCACACTCATTATAAGGGGAAAGTTATAGTAATTAGGCAGACACCAATAACTTTTAATGATCTTGGTTTTTAATTGCATATTATCGGGTTGCACAGTCTCTGTGTTTATGCCCAAATGTGAGATAATAGTGAGGGGAGGAGCAGATTAAAGAGAAGTGGCACCTGCATCGTTTTTACCTTAGCAACAACAGTAGCATGGCTGATACTCTCTACTGTGCAACCAAGAGGCTAGATGCATGAGCCTCTCATTATAACCACTCTTTCTACCTTTCCCTCAACTCTCTTTCCTTCAACCTCTCTTCCTCTCTCGTTTGCCCTCTATCTTTCTAACTCTGTACTTTCTAATGTCTATACTGGCACTTAGTGGCACTGTAACTTTTGTGGAACTATGCACTTCTTCGTATCACTTTGGAAGGAACCGAAAAAACAACAACATCGACAACAACACGAAGGTATATCTGAAACTTATTACAAAATACCAAAACACTGGAGACTGGTCAGGTAATTCTCAATCTCCAACTATCGCTCAAAGATCATGCAGAACAAAAAACACTTTTGATAGACCTATTCCAGTTTTGCAGTACCAGTATACAGTCGTAAGAACTAAAGAGCCATAACAACCTCCCAATCACCCCCGAATCATCACTGACTCTCAGAGACAGCCCGTCTTTGTCTGTTAGAGAGGAGCAGAGAGGTGCTCATCCCCCCCGAAATGAAAGAGAAATATGAATATGAATGAAAATCTATCTAAAATGAAGGACTGATGGGGAAGTGGACTACTCAAAGCAAAGCGGTGCAGGGAGCGAGTGACAGAGAGTCTGAGAGTCGGGGGGATAGAGAGAGCCCAGGAATGCCAGGCTGGCACTCCTGTTCCACTCCGAAAAAGTGAGCCTAGAGCCCTCCTCCTGATGCCCCGCCTCCCCTCCTCCCTCCCCTCTTCCTCTCCTCTCTCGCCCCTTATATCTCCTCTGCTCTCAGAGAGACACTGTGGCAGATTGTAGACTCAATCACTCCCCTGTCAGCTGATTATCAGAGTGGTCTTCTTAATGTAATCTTCCGTTCACATGTACCATATTTCAATTACGGCCGCCACTGCGAAACAAGCTGCGTTTTCAAATCACCCAATCACCTCGTCGTCGCCGTCTTCCCTGAACAATGTCAACTGTAAAAGAACCGACCACCAGCTGAAGGCAATTATTCCACGTTTTCAGAGCCAATTATGATGGCTCTCTCGGCGGCGGTTATGCCACGAGCAGGGGAGTGTTCAGGAAGATTTTTATGACAATATGCTTGCGGTCCATTATAGCGTGCCACCCCCAGCCACCCCCTCCCTTTAATGCCATCTCAGAGTGAGTCCACGGTGGGGCCCATTAAACCTGATAGGAGCACATTACGGCCCCTCTCAAGGGCCACACTGAGAGGACTGGGAGAGTCTCACTGGGAGATGCTGGGCAGAGCAGAGCGGGGATGGCAGGATGGCAGTCATCTCCCCCACATGTTCTTATAGCTGCAGCCTGGCAAGAAGGAGGGAGAGCTGGGCTCAGTGGGCTGGTCCTCCTAACAACCTCACTGCACAGGGGACATACCCATGCTGCCACAAGCCTCAGAGAGAAAGAGAGAAAGAGAGCGAGAGAGAGAGGGAGAGAGAAATACAGATAGAGAGAGAGAGAGAGAGAGAGAGAGAGAGAGAGAGAGAGAGACAAAGAAATACAGTAGAGGGAGTGGAAGGGCATGTTCTGTGTCTCGGTTTCCAACTTTAGTCAACAACTCTTCCCAGTGTTGAATGCATTTAGACAGCAAAGACAGGTACATTTTTTTTTATGTCGTAAAGATAACTTGATACATATGTTCTGCCCCTATTATACAACAATATTAGACACATTATACAGGCCTTCTGTATTGGATGTGCCTGTTTAATAGATTTTAAATTGGAATATATGGCATACCTATGAATATACATGTTTTGCTTCTATATGTATAACCCAGTTACTGATTTAAACCACCTATTCTTCAGCATCATCATGCAGGTTAGAAAGACTCCCTCCATCTCTCCTTGGGGATTTACGTGTATGTATCAAACATGCCTTTTCTCAGGGGTAGGTAGAGGTTGACAGGAGAAGACATCGCCACAGTTCCTGTGAGATTGCTAATCTGACCAGCACCACATATATTAATGCATCACAGCCCAGAGGGGAAAAAAAAAACATGTTGTAAGTGGTGTTGTGTTGTATTGCGTGTTTGGCTGAGAGAGACAGAGAGAGAGAGAGAGAGAGAGAGACACAGAGAGAGAGAGAGAGAGACAGAGAGAGAGAGAGACAGAGAGAGAGACAGAGAGAGAGACAGAGAGAGAGAGAGACAGAGAGAGAGAGAGAGAGAGAGAGAGAGAGGTGTCGACCGGATTATAAGGCCTGTGGTGGTGAGAGATGAGGGATGGCCGTCTTGTAAACAAGTGACAAGCGTCCTGGATGACAATTCCTAATCCATCATAGTGCTGTCACTGCTGTGACCGGAGAGGTGACGAACAGGACCTGAGAGAGAAGGACAGGGGGAGGGATTGAGGAGGGGGACAGCTGCTGTGTGTCAATCCACATCATCATTTGAAAAGCTGTCCCACATGGCTCCCGGACATGGGCGAGAAAGGAAAGAAACACTTATTGAAAACATTGAGGGTATACAAAATATAGCCTTGGAACACTAAAGTGACACCCCTCCAAGGACACTTCGTGAAATTGAGCTGTTGAATACCGTACAAAATGTAAGTAAACCCTTGATTCATGTGATTCGATGTTGGACACCATACCTGAAAAGCATAGAGCAGACTGAGTAATATTGTTCTGTACTACTTGCAGGCAGCAAACTCATCAAAGGTCCACCCCCCACCCTCTCAGCACATAGTGGTAACAACCCCAAGAACTATATGACATTACGGGGCATGCTGTCTTATGAGATGGACTACGCTGGCTCTTCTAATATAAGTATGTGCTTCTCTCTGTGGAACAGTTTTATGCACACTGTAAAGCTGTCATTCACGTCTGCACGTCCTCTCTCTCTCTCTCTCTCTCTCTCTCTGCTTCTTGCTCTCTCGTTCCCTTTTGTCTAACTCCGTATTTCTTTATTTTTGCAATTACTAAAAACTAAAACGATATGATAGTATAAATCTAGTTCTTCTCTGCACGTCTCACTGGTTTAGTAAGATCTACATGTTGGGTAAGGGCCCCCTCGTTTTACTCTCCTTCTCTCCTTTTCTCTCTTAATGCCCTGCTTCCCTGCCAAACCGGGGTTTCCGATTGGGCTTCAATAACACTTTTGATGTGGACAGCGGCCTAGAGTGTCGGAGTGAAAGGCAGGGGGCGGTGGAACAAACACAATGGGCTGACCTTCAGCCTGCATCTGCTCAGAGAACACACTAAATGGTCACATTGATGCTCATGTTTAGCTCTTTGCTAAGGGGCCTGATGGAGCCGACAGTGATCGGGGACACAGTGAGGGCCTCTGCCAGCTAGCTATCCCAGGGACAAATTGATTTAATCCAAGCCAGCTCCAATTACATTCATCCTAACCTTGCATTGCTATAAGCATTTATGAAATCCTATGAACTTATGAATGCAGGATGTGTGGTTTATGAATGCAATATGAAGCCTTTATGTAGGTACCCTTCGAATAAAGTGTTACCATGACCGCTCTTCGCTGTCGTTTTTCTTTTATTCTGTTTAGTGGTTGTCAAGTGCTGTACTTGTGCTTAGCAATAAAGTGTTTGAATTGAATTAATTCCAACATTTTTTCAGTAAACATGAGCAAGTAGTGATGGATGGTGCTTATATTAAACATAATTACATTGACTAATCTTGTTGCTTCACATTGTTAACGCCAATAGACTTGAGTCATTCACATGATGGCCTTCAGTCTAGTCAGCTTTCGCTTTGTTAAAAGACATGTACTCAGAGACTGCATCAATGTTGCAAGCGGCATCATTTGTGTTGAATTATAAAGTTGATAAAAAACATTTTTCCATCTTGACAAAAAAACATTGAATAATAATAATGAAAACATGTGCTATAGACAAAATCAGTATAGTTTATTATGAATCATTCCTTGCAAACTTGATGGACAGTGTGAATAGGTTTTTTGAAGTGTACTGTAGCTATCAGGCATAGAAAACAATCTCACATCGAAACGTACATTCTAAATGGGAAAGGTAAGCAGACTCTGGTTAGCCTCTAACCTAAAACTACAGTTGAAGTCGGAAGTTTACATACACTTACGTTGGAGTCATTAAAACTAATTTTTCAACCACTCCACAAATTTCTTGTTAACAAACTATAATTTTGGCAAGTCGGTTAGGACATCTACTTTGTGCATGACACAAGTAATTTTCCAACAATTGTTTACAGACAGATTATTTCACTTATATTTCACAATTCCAGTGGGTCAGAAGTTTACATACACTAAGTTGACTGTGCCTTTAAACAGCTATGAAAATTCCAGAAAATTATGTCATGGCTTTAGAAGCTTTTGGGTCAATTGGAGGTGTACCTGTGGATATATTTCAAGGCATACCTTCAAACTCAGTGCCTCTTTGCATGACATCATGGGAAAATTCAAAGAAATCAGACAAGACCACAGAAAAAAAATTGTAGACCTCCACAATTTCCAAACGCCTGAAGGTACCACGTTCATCTGTACAAACAACAGTACGCTAGTATAAACACCATGGGACCACGCAGCCGTCATACCACTCAGGAAGGAGATGCATTCTGTCTCCTAGAGATTAACGTACTTTGGGGTGAAAAGTGCAAATCAATCCCAGAACAACAGCAAAGGACCTTGTGAAGATGCTGGAGGAAATAGGTACAAAAGTATCTATATCCACAGTAAAACGAGTCCTATATCGACATAACCTGAAAGGCCGCTCAGCAAGGAAGAAGCCACTGCTCCAAAACTGCCATAAGAAAGCCAGACTACAGTTTGCAACTGCACATGGGGACAAAGATCGTAGTTTTTGGAGAAATGTCCTCTGGTCTGATGAGACAAAAATAGAACTGTTTGGCCATAATGAGCATCGTTATGTTTGGAGGAAAAAGGGTGAGGCTTGCAAGCCGAAGAACACCATCCCAACCGTGAAGCCCGGGGGTGGCAGCATCATGTTGTGGGGGTGCTTTGCTGCAGGAGGGCCTGGTACACTTCACAAAATAGATGGCATCATGAGGAGGGAAATTATGTGGATATATTGATGCAACATCTCAAGACATCAGTCAGGAAGTTAAAGCTTGGTCGCAAATGGATCTTCCAAATGGACATTGACCCCAAGCATACTTCCAAAGTTGTGGCAAAATGGCTTAAGGACAACAAAGTCAAGATATTGGAGTGGCCATCACAAAGCCCTGACCTCAATCCTATAGAAAATTTGTGGGCAGAACTGAAAAAGCGCATGCGAGCAAGGAGGCCTACAAACCTGACTCAATTACACCAGCTCTGTCAGGGGGAATGGGCCAACATTCACCCAACTTATTGTGGGAAGCTTGTGGAAGGCTACCCAAAATGTTTGACCCAAGTTAAACAATTTAAAGTCAATGCTACCAAATACAAATTGAGGGTATGTAAACTTCTGACCCACTGGGAATGTGATGAAATAAATAAAAGCTGAAATAAATAATTCTCTCTACTATTATTCTGACATTTCACAGTGGTGATCCTAACTGACCTAAGACAGGGAATTACTAGGATTAAATGTCAGGAATTGTGAAAAACTGAGTTTAAATGTATTTGGCTAAGGTGTATGTAAACTTCCGACTTCAACTGTATATGCAAAACAAAGGTTAGTCACAAGTCTCACAAGTCTCATATCTCTGTCATACAGTACCATTTCAGAACCTGCCTATGTGTAACCCTGAACGTCAACCAGATTTGATGGCTGAAGTAGCATAGACCCGCCTTCACTAAACCCCTAAAATAAAGCAGCTTAATTGAACTTTACATTTTTTTTGCATGAAGAAACAACAAAGTTTTTGAATATCTGGAAAAAAGAATGCATTTAATCAGTGGACACCACTTGTTTTTATTACAACACACCTGTCATAATTGTTTTCTTTACTAACGTAGAGGTTTATTATTATTATTATTATTATTGCTAAAAGTACTGCATAGATATAGCACGTGTATAGCCTAAGAAAGTAGCAGAATTGTGCAGAACGTAGTTTTAAATGAATTTTATTGAAACAATAACAGTCTTGAACTTTTTTGGCAACATAGAGATATATTCTTATATAGTGTACAAGGAGGAATTCAAATACAAAATACTAGTCTTCTTCCATTTTTTTATTAACCATTGCCTCCACCCACAAGGCTCCCTTCTTCTCCGGGCCTCCACTGGTTGGCTTCCCTGTGCAGACTTGCATCTTCCAAGCGTAGCTGGATTGTGCGTCACAGGCCACCCATATCTTGATGCCATACTTTGCTGGCTTGCTGGGCATATACTGCCAGAAAGGACAGCAACCTTTTGACAAAAGAGATTACTATCAGTAATTAGTATCAGTGTCAGAGAAAACAATCACATAAATCAATGATATTACAGCAATACATAATAAAATGAACAGTGAAAACCACTCATGAAAATAAAAATTTACCTCTGAATGGAACCAGTTGCTCATCCACTGTTACTTCAGGCCCAGGGTTGTAGAGGTATGGCAGACGCTCCACTCACTTCTCCCAGACCTCTCTTATGGCTGCCAGTTTGTCTCTCACACATCTTGCAGGTCTTGACTCACGGTTATCAAACCGTAGCATCCTTGAGAAAGTGTGAAAGACTTTCAGTGGCATCGTGGCATGGAAAATTGCCCTTCCACTCTCTGCATCCCAGAGACTACATGTAGCCTCGCCTCGGGACCTACACACACCCGCAAAGATTAGCAGCCCTATGTAGGCACGCAGGTCAATCTCATCCATCCTTTTCCAGTTATCTCCATATTTACAGAAACCCTCCAAATTTGTCATCTCCAGGATGATTCTTTCGATGGCTTGTGTAATGAACATGTAGAATGTTGAGGCGATGTCCTGGGCAAGGCACCTGCATGTCTTGTGGGCCCTGGGGTCATCCTTATGACATTTTGTCCTGCCATCCTGCCCTGGTTGTCATATGGTGACAAGGACCATGTTATTTTGCTGTTCTTTGACTAAAATGTCTCTCCTTCAGCTTGGGGGATTTCTTCTTCATCTGAATATGATGCATCGTGCTCTGGGTTTTATTCTTCCCCATCTTCTTCAGATACCTCCTCCTCTTCTAAATCATTGTTCTCTTGTTCCTCCTGGACATCTGAAAAAATCTGATCTACGACCTGTTGGCCACTGAAACGTGCACTCATGGCTTCAGCAGAGAACTGGGGGGACTGTCATCTGCAGCACCTTTATAGCCTCTGACTGCATTCCCCATAAATAAACAATGCGTTCAAGAAGTGTTTATTTTGTCTGAAATTGTTTTGATTTTGTCTGAAATTGTTTTTACTTTGTCTGTGAACTTGAGTCATGTGTGGGGTCGTGGAGGGGAGATGCTGCACATGTACAATAACGTTTTTGTTTTGTTTTGTGTGAGCTCAATCAGTAGCACACAATCTCAATTTCTCATTGTCTGTGTGTGTGTGTGTGTGTCTTTGTGGTTTCTGTGGTGTGTAAATGATTTTATAACTGCCGGGTCAAAAATGACCCTAAGACAATCTTTGTACCCTGGTGGTGTACAGCTTTCATGGAAATATGAAAAAAGGCGATGTTTCACTTTTTCTAATGTTGGGGTCACTCTAGGAAAAGTCATCAAATTTCAAGTTGAAAAAAATATAATTTAGGGGTTTTCTCTGCTGTTAAACATAGTGGTGGGTCATTTTTTACCCTTAAGACAACACAAGGGTTAACCTGCCACCTTCTGGTTGCACGGTGTCTGCTTGGTGTCCGTGGGCCGCACTGCCCACTGGTGCTTAATGTAGTGAAAATATTTCCTCTGAGAGGGCTTTCAACTTCACACATCCCCCCTCCCCCACACCCCATCCTCCCAAAATGCCCCCACCACCCTCTCCCACCCCGCCAGCCGCACATCGCTGTCCTAGGCGTACATAAGGTCATCAGGAACTAGGAGTGAGGAGAAGCCGGGGCACAAAAGTCAAAATGGTTTATGTCGATTTAAGCAAGAGGGTAATAAGAGGAGGGAAAAAAATCAATAGCAGCATAAAATTGATTTAGTGCGTGTCATAAAACATAAGTAAGTGCTCTGAGATGGAGAAAACCCAAGTCTCAATTTAATCTGCACAAAAACTGCACTGTACAGATGAAGTGATCTGAGGAGAGAGAGAGAGAGAGAGAGAGAGATGAAGGAGGGGAGGGGGTGGAAGGGTACAGAGAAGGGTACAGAGAAGATAGAGATACAATAAAATCTGAAGACAGACACTTAATTGTCATATTAAAGACTCTCTCCGGTGCTCACTGGAGTGGAAGGTTAGATCCCCATTCATCATCTGGCTAACGGCCACAATACAGAATGAAATCACAATTAAAATCTGCTCAATACTGTCCCGGAGATGTTTTGCGAGCATTAATTTTTTCCCATTGATTCTCCACCCCATAAATCAGAAATGTTGCGGCGCATGTAATGGTTTATGGGGAAAGGATTATGGTTTTATGAAGCTAATGCAGCAGAACCATCTCATTTACACAGGCCCTCAGCCTCCTTGGCTGGCCTTTATTTCTCACTGGGGAGAGAGTTATTACAGAGTGCCACAGACAAGCAGAAACACTGCGTGGCCCAGGGCTACGGCTACTGTACAAAGGCTACATCTAGATTAGTAGATATTAACGTCAAAATTAACACACCGCTATGACGCACATTTATCAATAACAAAATTTTTATTGATTGAAACTGACTGTGCTCCCAAAATGAAAGTCTACTTTTATGAAAATGTCTCTCCGTACACCATTAGTTTTGGGAAATTATATACTTGTAAGAGTCTTTACTAGACGATAGGTCTTAGTTATGAAGTTGTAAAGTGAAATGGATGAATGGTAGAGGGAGAGGTTCAGAGCTGGTTCTCACCATGGCGACAAGGCTATTTTCCCGTGGCTGTAGCCCAGCAGCTCTGGCTGTCATAGCTCATTGTAGTGGTGGAGCGGGGTGGAGAGGGGGACCTAGTGCCAAGCGTCAAATCATCATCACACAAAACACTCCTGACACCAGCTAAAAAGGGAGATGGATCATCTGGTTTTGTGGGGCAGGAGATGTTTGTCCCCTGATAGTAGCTACTCTTATCCACAAACCTCCCCTTTCCACACACACACTCACCCTGCTTGCCTGCCTGCCTCCCGATCGACCGACAAAGAGGCCATTCCATTCGTGGGGGTCAACGTCTTAACAAGGCAGACTAGCCAACACTTCTCTTCGCAAATGTGTGTGTTTGTATACTGTATGTGGGTGTGTGTGTTGGGGCATGTTTGCGTGTGTGTAGCCTTTATCTGTGCGTGTAACCTGTACTTCTGTACTGGTGGGGTGTTTACTAGGAAAACTGATACGTGCGCAACTTTGGGGCAAAACAGATGGGGTTGGCTCACAATTAAAGGATTATTGACAACATGTAAACTATATTTTGTCTCCAACTCTGTTTTGAAAACATACAAATATTTGTACAATAAGCACTTATCTCTCAAATACACAGCTGTTGGTTAGCTAGCTAGCACAATTTTGCCATATTAGCATAGACATGACATAAGTCAAAACACCACAAAACAAAACATGGTGTCAAGAAGACCTGGTCAGAAAATAGTTGTATTTTGTAGTTTATTTGAAAACACCAACTTTTCAAATACTTGTGGTAGTCGAGTATACTGTAGCTCATATAGAGTTCCAACTAAAAGGCAACTATTTTATTTGATATTCAAATACAGGTCTCAAAAAAATATTTTGAATACCTACCAGATATTAGGTATTTCAATACATTGCCTTCAGAAAGTACTCACACTCGTTGACATTTTCTTCATTTTGTTGTGTTACAGCCTGAATTTAAAATTGATTAAATTGAGATGGTTTGTCACTGGCCTAGACACAACAGCCCATAATGTCAAAGTGGAATTATGTTTTTCAAAAGGTTTACAAATTTAAGAAAAAACGGAAAGCTGAAATTCAAGTCACATAATAAGTTGCATGGACTCAATAATAGTGCAATAATAGTCTTTAACATGATTTTTGAATGACTCATCTCTGTACCCTACACAAAAATTATCTCAGTAGAGCAGTGAATTTCAAACACAGATTCAACCACAAAAAATAGGGAGGTTTTCCAATGCCTCGCAAAGAAGGGCGTCTTGCTAAATGGGTAAAAAAAACAGACATTGAATATCCCTTTGAAGTTATTAATTACACATTGGATGCTGTATCAATACACCCAGTCACTAAAGAAATACAGCCGTCCTTCCTAACTCAGTTGCCGGAGAGGAAGGAGACAGCTCAAGGATTTTACCTTTAGGCCAATGGTGACTTTAAAACAGTTACAGAGTTTAGTGGCTGTGATAGGAGAAAAATGAAGATGGATCAACAACACAGTACTAACCTAACTGACAGAGTGAAAAGAATGAAGACTGTAGAGAATAAAAGTATTCCAAAACATGCATCCTGTTTTCAACAAGGCACTAAAGTAATACTGCAAACAATGTGGCAAAGCAATTAACTTTTTGTCCTGAATACAAAGTGTTATGTTTGGGGCAAATCCAATACAGAACATTACTGAGTAACACTCTCCAAATAGTAAAGAAAAAGTTGTAATTGTTTTGGTATCTGTATTCAAATAGTTGTAGTCACCTCCAAAGTAACTATTTGTTTCCCCAAAAATGTTTTTACTTTCCACAAAGCATAGTTAAAACTATAGTTATGCCAGGTCTGGTATTTAGAACATTATACAACTAGCTGGAACAAGCCTACGATTCCCCACGTCAGCTTCTTTTCATTGTTGCTACACTCTTAGAAAAAAAGGATCCCAAAAAGGTTATTCTGCTGTCCCCATAGGAGAACCCTTTTTGGTTCCAGGTAGAACCCTTTTGGTTCAAGGTAGAACTCTTTTGAACTATGTGGAAAGGGTTTTACATGGACCCAAAAAGGGTTCTTCAAAGAGTTCTCCTATGAGGACAGCCGTATAACCGTTTAATGCTCTAGATAGCACTTTTTTTTCTCTAGGAGTGTAGCTATTTGGCCATTTTAAGATAATAACACACAGCTCTTAGCCTCAGAGATGTGTGCGCAACATTGTTGTGACGTTGTCAACCCACCCATCTATACATTTGCACAATTGTTGTTTTTTTTTTACTCCGTAACTTGATATCTTGAGAATATTTAATATAATACAAGCACGGTAGTGACTGGGGCCAACCAATCCTACTTCCCTTATCATTTCAGTATTAACATGTAAAGTAATCAGTCTTGAATGGAAAGAAAAATATGTATAAGTGCTTCACCATTGCTATTGCCTGTATTTACGTGTTGCACAGACATGGCTTTTGAAGAGAGAGAGTGAGAGAGAGAGAGAGAGAGAGAGAGAGAGAGAGAGAGAGAGAGAGAGAGAGAGAGAGGACGCAGTACGTGCAGACGTGAATGACAGCTTTTACAGTGTGCATAAAACTGTTCCACCAGGCGAAGCACATACTTATATTAGAAGAGCCAGCGTAGTCCATCTCATAAGACAGCATGCCCCGTAATGTCATATAGTTCTTGGGGTCGTTACCACTATGTGCTGAGAGGGTGGGGGGTGGACCTTTGATGAGTTTGCTGCCTGCAAGTAGTACAGAACAATATTACTCAGTCTGCTTTATGCTTTTCAGGTATGGTGTCCAACATCTAATCACATTAATTTTGTACAGTATTGGACAGCTCAATTTCACGAAGTGTCCTTGGAGGGGTGTCACTTTAGTGCTTCCCCTGTTCCAAGGCTATATTTTGTATACCCTCAATGCTTTCAATGGTGATGCCATCCCATGTTCTTGGGTAGGTAATGTGTTTTATCACGATTTCCACCATATTGTAACTGATATATAGAAGTCAGGTACAGATAGGCCTATCTCAGGGGGATATACATGTTAACTTAACATCACAATGAATGAAATGTGATGGCATGATAAACGTTGTTGATAAGGAGATCAGGGATTTACAGTTCCAGGGGGACAGGCATGATAGAAGGGAAATAAATGCCATCCTTAGCATGGTTCTGTAATTCAAACTTTGGCTAAGATCTTTACGGTACTGCTGAGGCTTTCGCCGTATAAACGCGAGAGCGTGATGCAGACAGTGGCGGCATCTCCCAGATAAATTCCCATGACAGTCGGCGCAACGGTTCCATAACCGGTGACAAGGGGTGATTTTCTGCCTCTGACAAGCCCTTGTATTGAGTATGATAACAGCAACTTTGTCTTCATCCGGAGAAGGAGTATAATATCAATCCGTTTGATGATCCAGCAAACCAAGTCGAGCACTTCTGTATCAATCTTCATACGATGCTGCCTGTTCCCTAACAAAGAGCCTAGAAATGGGATCATTCAATCACTCTGGGCTCGGCCGCCCTGCCTGTCTGCCTGGGCCTTTCTGCCTGCTGCTCAAGTGCCTTTACTCTCTCGCTGAGCAGAGGCCAGAGGCATCTTGCTGATGATCTACACTACAGTAGTCATTCTGTTTGATCATAACCCAATTTGACATTTTCCACACACTTAAATGGCTGGTGCCAAATATGAAACGTTTTCTAGTGTAAACATATTGAAAGTGGGTCTGTTTCAACCTCTCTCTCTCTCTCTCTCTCTCTCTCTCTCTCTCGACACAGGCCCATATTACCATCTACAAATGATCATTCCGTCTCTCCTGTAGTAGTTCTCTCTCTTTTTACCGATACAGCAGTCTTCCCTCTTTCTCCTCTCCCTCATCAGCCACACTATTTCCCTGTCATCTGTATGTCATTAGAAAAACACTGTCAAAGAAGGTGAACCCCAAATGTACAGCTAAGCTGTACTGTAATACCTACAGCAGAATGATTGCATTTCGTTGCTCTCATCGTGGTAATTGAAAGAAAAATGTAGTTACCCATAGCCTACAATTTCCTCGCCACCACGAAAATCTAATTAACGTAATACAAAAGTCTGTCTGTTTAAACTAGAGATATTAGATTTTCTTGCATGGGCTCAATCCACCACATCCGCCGATATGACCCTTCCGCATCTGTGGTGAAATGTGGGAGAGCTAGAGTGATGTTTGGCAGACCATGAGACATCCCGAAAATGTGTCTTCTCACAAAAACGTCTGTAGTGTCCGAACGGGTTGGCCTGCCACTCTATTGAAAGATGAGACTCTTACAAACACAAGATCATTCTCCATTTTGCTCTAGAGGACAACCACAAGCCTCATCGGAAGGTCCCCATCTTTCTTATATATCTCAGATATAGGACAGACACTTCAGAACAAGCTTCCATGTAGTGAATCTGTTATTCAATGAGTTTCTATTGGCTAATAGCAGCAGTGCCAAATTCAATGTTTCATCCAATAATTTTGAAAAAAATAGGATACCTTAAGGGGGTCTTGAAATTCGAAATCAAATAACGAAATGATCATGGACATTAATATGGAGTTGGTCCCCCGTTTGCTGCTATAACAGCCTCCACTCTTCTGGGAAAGCTTTCCACTAGATGTTGGAACATTGCTGCAGGGACTTGCTTCCATTCAGCCACAAGAGCATTAGTGAGGTCGGGCTCTGATGTTGGGCGATTAAAAACAGCCCCAGACCATTATTCCTCCTCCACCAGACTTTACAGTTGGCACTATGCATTGGGGCAGGTAGGGTTCTCCTGGCATCCACCATACCCAGATTCGTCCGTCGGACTGCCAGATGGTGAAGCTTGATTCGTCACTCCAGAGAACGCGTTTCCACTGCTCCAGAGTCCAATGGCGTCGAGTGATCTTAGGCTGGTGATCTTAGGCTTGTGTGTTGCTGCTTGGCCATGGAAACCCATTTCATGAAGCTTCCGACGAACAGTTCTTGTGCTGACGTTGCTTCCAGAGGCAGTTTGGAACTCGGTAGTAAGTGACACTTTTTATGCGCAACAAGCTTCAGCACACGGCGGTCCCATTCTGTGAGCTTGTGTGGCCTACCACTTCGCAGCTGAGCCATTGTTGCTCTGAGAGGTTTCCACTTCACAATAACAGAACTTACAGTTGAACGGGGCAGCTCTAGCAGGGTAGAAATTTGACTAACTAACTTGTTGGAAAGCTGGCAATTATATTGCCAATGTTTGTATATGGAGATTGCATGGCTTTGTGCTCAATTGTATATACCTGTCAGCAACGGGTGTGGCTGAAATAGCCGAATCCACTAATTTGAAAGGGTGTCCACATACTTTTGTATAGATAGTGTATATCAATAGCAATTCCCTTAATTTAATGGAGCACTTCATGTCCGATTATCCAAAAATAATTTTTGAGTGAGTCTACTTTCTTCTAGTAGGTTCTGCTGGCTCTGCTGTGATGTGCAGAGGGCTAGTATGAGCCTGGGCTATCCTTGTGAAATATAGCTCAATCAATAGGCGATCAGCAATCAACTATTACATGTCAGTTTTGATATATCCTATCATAGCTGTAGGTTGTTTGGCCATGTCTAATGATCTGTGAAGATGGGCTTTTCATAATCTTTATTGTTTTTTTCTCTTTTTCACCCCATCAAATTTTTTTGGTGTGGAGTTTTTGTGATATAAAACCTCTGAATGAACAGAGAGAGAGGGAATGAGAGGGGATAAAGAAAACGATGAAATGTAACCCCTTTAAAACTGTATCATTTCCAGAGCACACCTCAGGGCGGTAAGCGTTTAACAAGTGGGACGCGGGAAGCAGAGATCACTGGACTGGTAATTGTTTCCTCTAAATCTGCTGAGCTCTGAGAAAGAAAACAAAATGCAGTTTTTCATCAGACGGCGGAGAAAGTGAGGGGAAAAGGACAACGCAAGAGAAAGCAACAATGCTTCTGCCTATCCGTGTTTGCGTCTGTTACCATATCCAACTATATCCGAGTTACCACTGCTTAACACTGCTTACCACAACAAGTTGCTGTGCTAGATTATTTATCCAGAGGTAAATTAGATTTTTTGTGTTTCAAGTGTTGACTTTATAACGTTGTTATGTTATTTGCAATCTTAATCACCTAGCTTGGTCATTCTATTATTCAGGTTCAACAAAAGAATGTGGATTCAATGGAATAGTTTCCAATTCCAGCATATATACTTGTTTTTCTCGTCCAATAAGGACCCATTCAAACAAGATGTTTTGAAGTAACCCCTTTACGGTTATAGATATAAGTAGATGCTGCATTGTGATGTTTTGAAAAGCACCTTGGCGCTAACCTGGTTTGAAATTCTCCCATTTCGTCAAAGCCTAAGCAATAGGCCTGATATCTCATTTAGTAGTAAAGTGATGTGCTTCTCCACAGCCACAAAAGTGCATCAGAAAGGCAAAGTACGCTCCACACGCTCCACTTTGACCAATTTGTCTCCATCAATCAATTCATATAAACAATGAATGATTTAGCTAAAATAGTGTGAAGAATCTTGTGGGGATTTTTTTCTCCCCCACTTTCTTTTCATTATATTCCCAAGTATGTGTGGGGTTTGGTCTCTACCACAAGTGCGTTGCATTTGGCTTTGTAAGTCTGAGACTTAGCGCTGTGATATTGGCTCATTTTTCATATCCATTGTTAGCTTGTCAGGGTGTCATAGCTGTTCCGCCGAGCTGTTAGATCAGTCCAAATGTATAAATCATCCAGAATCTGACACACTCATTTAATTTGGAAGGTTCGGGTGCGGCAGCACGCTTATTAATTGAAAAATCCCCTGCCCGTTTGCTGACTGGGAACAGTCAGGTTTTTTTCATTTTATTTTTAGTAACATGGATATTCAGTAGCCTGTTGACTCCCCGCCAGGCACTTTGTCATTTATCATCATATGCTATATTTGTCAATCTGTTGAATTCTTGGAGTCAAAAGTCCTCATGAAAATCACTTTGCATATAAAGAAAGGGGGGAATATGGAGATCAATGGCCAAAGCTCCCTCTCTCCCTCCCATTCTTCCATGCCGCGGTGGTTCCAACCCTGGGAGCCTGTGTTATTGTTTTCCATCTGTGAAATAAAGTAACAGTTACTTAATGTACCAAAAACAATTTGTCCAGTGTTTCTTTTTCCCCATTGAAGGCATGCATGGCTCGCTGAGGGCTCCCCTTATCTCAGCGAGGCTAATCCATTTTCACACTGCGCTCTGGCGCTCTCATTTTACAGCTGACGAGCTCGCAGGCTCCATGCTGGGCCCTGAAATGGGACCCCAGTCACTGCGGCCCCTTGGAGTTTGCGTAGGTAAGTGTGCAGAACAAATGCTGAAAAGTCTTTAAAAAGTTAAAGGGGCTAGTTTTGGCTCTATTTGTTTTCTCCCGTCCCACCTGATCACCTACACTATACACTTTGCCTGCCTCTCAGCATTTGTGTAAAGCTGTCAGTGCTACATGAGGTTGTGATCGTGAAAACATGGATACTGTGTTGGGAAAAAGAGTTAGAATAGGAGCGTTTCACTCATATACTGTGAGTATGTGTGTGTTTGTGTTTTCTATGTGAACTGTGTTAGTGAGTGTGTTTGAGTGTTATGTGAACTCCCTCTGTGCTGGTCAAGAGAGATGGGGAGTGAGTGTAGTGAGGAGTCAGGCCAGAGCTGGGTGATTTCCACTCCTAACACCCTGAAAAAAATCCAATTTGAACACTCTCCAGCGGGACACACGGGCAAGATCAAAACAGTCACAATGACTGTGTGTCAAAACACAAGAAAAAGAGAGGAAAACGACAGGATATTTTAGAGGAACATTATGCAGTGCACTGACCTGTGCAGACAGATGGACTAACCTTCACAACCTTTTACACACCTTGGCTTAGTCATTCAAAGGTATAAACCAAAAGCCCAAATGTAACGTGGAACCAATTCCAGTTTTACATAGCTAAAATTTGTATCCCATAACCTTGAGAGTTCACTGAGTGTTTCAGTTTAAATAGGATATGGTTAGGCACACATCCAACGATCAGAAGAGAGTAAAACATTACTATTTAAGTCACTTCTTACTGAAATACCAATGAATTAAACTATTACTGTATGCATAAAGACGCAAATGTGACTGACTCTTACAAACAGAATCAAAATTGAGATTGAATTATGCACTTTTTAGCTAAATCGTCTTTCCATGACTTACTAGCGTTAGCTAGCACGAAATAAGTAATGGAAAGATGATGTAGCTAAATTGTTCTCCAAGTGCATAATTCCATTGTCCAGTGGTTTACTATGATAACATATACATTTTGATTATGTTAGTGAGAGTCACATTTGCATCCAATTGGAGACAGCAAAGGCCGTACGCTGTTCTTTTCAGGGACGCATCAACAGTACCCAAGAAGGGCCATGATATCTGAATCTTACAACAACATAAATACAACTTTGACCTACCACATCACTTATATTAACTTACGTAACATGTTATTCTCATTGGAAAGCGTGATGTCGTCCGTCCTTTCTCAACAAATCTGCTATTTTTGGTGAGCTACATTAGCTACAGTCGTGGCCAAAAGTTTTGAGAATTACACAAATATTAATTTCCACAAAGTTTGCTGCTTCAGTGTCTTTAGATATTTTTGTCAGATGTTACTATGGAATAATGAAGTATAATTACAAGCATTTCATCAGTGTCAAAGGATTTTATTGACAATTACTTGAAGTTGATGCAAAGAGTCAATATTTGCAGTGTTGACCCTTCTTTTTCAAGACCTCTGCAATCCGCCCTGGCATGCTGTCAATTAACTTATGGGCCACGTCCTGACTGATGGCAGCCCATTCTTGCATAATCAATGCTTGGAGTTTGTCGGAATTTGTGGGTTTTTGTTTGTCCAGCCGCCTCATGAGGATTGACCACAAGTTCTCAATGGGATTAAGGTCTGGGGAGTTTCCAGGCCATGGACCCCAAATATCGATGTTTTGTTCCCCGAGCCACTTAGTTATCACCTTTGCCTTATGGCAAGGTGCTCCATCATGCTGGAAAAGGCATTGTTTGTCACCAAGATGTTCCTGGATGGTTGGGAGAAGATGCTCTCGGAGGATGTGTTGGTACCATTCTTTATTCATGGCTGTGTTCTTAGGCAAAATTGTGAGTGAGCCCACTCCCTTGGCTGAGAAGCAACCCCACACATTAATGGTCTCAGGATGCTTTACTGTTGGCATGACACAGGACTGATGGTAGCACTCACCTTGTCTTCTCCGGACAAGCTTTTTTCCGGATGCCCCAAACAATCGGAAAGGGGATTCATCAGAGAAAATGACTTTACCCCAGTCCTCAGCAGTCCAATCCCTGTACCTTTTGCAGAATATCAGTCTGTCCCTGATGTTTTTCCTGGAGAGAAGTGGCTTCTTTGCTGCCCTTCTTGACAGCAGGCCATCCTCCAAAAGTCTTCGCCTCACTGTGCGTGCAGATGCACTCACACCTGCCTGCTGCCATTCCTGAGCAAGCTCTGTACTGGTGGTGCCCTGATCCCGCAGCTGAATCAACTTCAGGAGACGGTCCTGGTGCTTGCTGGACTTTCTTGGGCGCCCTGAAGCCTTCTTCACAACAATTTAACCGCTCTCTCTTGAAGTTCTTGATGATCCGATAAATGGTTGATTTAGGTGCAATCTTACTGGTAGCAATATTCTTGCCTGTGAAGACCTTTTTGTGCAAAGCAATGATGACGGCACGTGTTTCCTTGCAGGTAACCATGGTTGACAGAGGAAGAATAATGATTCCAAAAGCACCACCCTCCTTTTGAAGCTTCCAGTCTGTTATTCAAACTCAATCAGCATGACAGAGTGATCTCCAGCCTTGTCCTCGTCAACACTCACACCTGTGTTAATGAGAGAATCACTGACATGATGTCAGCTGGTCCTTTTTTGGCAGGGCTGAAATGCAGTGGAAATGTTTTTTGGGGGATTCAGTTCATTTGCATAGCAAAGAGGGACTTTGCAATTAATTGCAATTCATCTGATCACTCTTCATGACATTCTGGAGTATATGCAAATTGCCATCATACAAACTG
Organism: Hucho hucho; assembly: GCA_003317085.1. Taxonomy (NCBI): domain Eukaryota; kingdom Metazoa; phylum Chordata; class Actinopteri; order Salmoniformes; family Salmonidae; genus Hucho; species Hucho hucho. The sequence goes on along the minus strand of QNTS01000178.1, from coordinate 609,393 downwards.
AGGCAGCAGACTTTGTGAAAATTAATATTTGTGTCATTCTCAAAACATTTGGCCACGACTGTAGAGTCAACATCTCATCTGTCCTAGCTAGCCAAACTCCATGTGCATACCCTCGTTGTAAGTTGTTTTTGTCGCTGTATATTTTGATTGGTTTCATATTCATATAAAACAAAGGGAAATAAAATAATGCATGTAAAAGTATCCATTTATGCCAAACTTCTGACCTCTTATGTGAGAGCGGTTCACAAATTGAAAGTGATCGTTTTACTTGAATATGACAAATCAAAGATCGGAAATGGTATCAGTTACACCCTTTCCTAATAACACCGTCTATACTAGATTAAGGAAGATAGGTAGACAGAGAAGCCACCACATGCCCGTGGTCTCATGTTCTAATGTACTGAGGCAATAGCAGGCTTTTTCTCAGCCACGACTTGCACCGTTCTTCACAGACTCACTGAAGAGGATATAACCTGAATGGTAGGAAGCAACTCTTTTTATTATCTGTATGCCCATTGAAATCCTGATGCATTTTTGTCCACCAGACTGTGGTGCCCATTCTGCTCAATACGTTGGCAAGTCACTGCGTTGATAATGCTATTGTAGTCCCATAGGGCACATTTAGATACGGGGGTAGGGACAATGATTTCCAAAATATTTTGCATTTTCACAATGATATTGGTTATTCAAAAACATGACCTGACGTACAGTTTCTGTTTCTTTCGGAAGAATCATGGTTACTTTGTAATCTCTCTCTTTTTCAATGATAGAGGTCGCAACAAAGATACTCTCACTCAAGCTACACCTCACAAGGGGATTTGAACCACTCTTCCTCATACTCTTATACTTTTAAGATCCACAACATCCTATCATTACATTCACTGTTATGTCCTTCAAGAATGGTTGATTTACTCCCGAGTCGTGCTTTCCCAGTCCCATGGTGTCAAGTCATTTAAGGCATCTGCGTCCTCTCTGGCCCAGCCTCGGCAGTCCCATCAGCCCCCCGTGGAGGCTCGTATCAGCGCATGCCCACACGGGCCACACACGGACGGCACACTGACGGCCCAGCCAGGAGGGCAGCTGGCCCAGCAGCGGCCCAAGAGCTCCCAGGGTCCAGAGCAGCTGGAGATCTGTAAGTGAGCAGGCAAACACAGGAATATAACTTCAACCTCCATTTCAAAAAGATAACCTCCGCAAATCTGTATTTTTCATGGCTTAGTCGAAAAACATTTACTCGCCATAAACTAAGTACAGTATGTTTTACAGGAAACTAGTTAAAAATTAAATGTTTGTCTTGGAATTATGCTGCTGCACGTAATATGCCATATTCATATATTTCACTGCCATTTGCAGATTTCTGTAAAGCAGTTGACCCTTCCTTTAAGCCAATCGCAGCTCTCCAATGAATAGCAACAGTTGTCAAATCCAACACTTCGGACAAGCTCATGTTTAAATCGCATGACAGCCAGGGAGGGCTATGGCAAAAATGTGAGTTTTCTTTAAAAAAACGAATGTTTAAATGGCTAAATAACTTAACAGTGCACCAGGAGTATTTGTTACTGTATTCCTGAAATGCAGAGTATTTTTCGAATCAGAAATTACGGTTTTGTTACATTGTTTGTTAGCTCAGCTGGTTAGCTAGCACTCAGTCTCATTGACCAATTACAATTATTGGTCACATACATGTGTTTAGCAGATGTTATTGTGTGTGTAGCGAAATGCTACAATTGTTGCTAATGCTAGCTACCTAGCCACTTAATATAACTTGTTTTCTCAAAATATGTGTTGGCTAGCTAAGTTAGCAATGTTATGAGGACAACTCCCATCTGCTGTCGACCTCAGGCTACTATTTGAGAGCACTCATTAGCTCCAAAAGAGGTTATAGCTTTGACTGTATGCCTACAGTGAATTCATAGCCATTCAGTGGCTAGCTACACTAAAAACATAATTTTATCAGGTTACCGTGAAGCAATTGTAATGACAGTCCACCACAACATACCCAAGAGTTTTCTGATTAGCTAAGGGTTTTCTGTGTTTAATTTCATTGTGTTGTAGAAACACAGTTTGAGATCATTGTGAGGGGATTTCCACAGTGGTTAAATGGGGAATTGGGCTTCCCGGGAAAATGTTGTCCGAGGTTGCAACAGTAACCAAAGGGGGTTGTGGCTTAGCGAAGGGTCAATTTTTGGATATCCCCCTTTTTTCTCCTCTTTTCCCATCATGTAGAATATGCAAAAGAGAAGTAGTGATGTGGTTCACAGTTAAAACTGATAGAAAGTCAATGAGTTAACCCCCCTAAACTAAACAACTGTAATGGATAGCATGAAAAATCTCTTGGCCCCCCTTTCAACCCCTCCTTCCCCTCAACGTTTAGTCTGACCACCCTAAAGCTAATGCAGTTGACTCAGGAGTTGCTAGCAGGGTCAGCCGTAGTTCAGCAGAAGGTTAAAGATAAAAAACACTTATATTCCTTTTGTGTTCACTACATTCTCTCCAGGGTATAAAAACGATAGAAACAAGAACAAAAAGATAAAGATAACCAGACAAATATCTGAGTTCATAGACATTTTAGGAGCTTGAGCTTGGGTTCTAGATTATATTAATTTGCAGGTTTATGTGTAGGATCGCTTTTTAAGGCATTTCCATTGTCGTAAATGGAAATGCCAAACATATGTTACCCAGGAAACGTTGTTCATAGATATCTTGTGTTTCCCTGTAAATCTCTTCCAACAGAACATAATGTCTTTTTGATGTGACCCTAGTGCAGTAAACGAGTTAACACCTCCAAGGAACGTAGCCTAGCTACTCCATGTAAATATAGTTAACAAAGATCTAGTTTTGCTGGGTATTATTAGACCGACCCAATTCGTAAACGTATGACTCCTGTAAATGAAATCAGATTACAGCTTCGCTCCGTTTCAAGGCCCCTCTCTCTTGCCCTCTGAAGAGACTACTATTTTGGTGGGCTTAATTGTTTACATTAAGATGAGCTGGGGGCGGTTCTATCTTTTTTGCACTGATTTGAAGTTTGCTCTCACATCCATGTAACACATGCTATGAGACTAAGAGAGAGAGAGAGAGAGGCCCACCATAGAGAGGCCATGCTAGACTAGTCTGAAAGGACCACTTCAGAGGAAGAGCTTCATAATCACAGGCGAGATGACAGGTGGATCAAATTTCTGAACTTTTGTGTGTGAACACTGACAGGCCATCCGTCACCAGCCACGCCAGTGTTTTCTTAACCTCGCCATTGCATTAAGTCGACTTCCTGCCGCGTTGGAACAAGGTGACACATTGATGAGGAGGATATATAACAGGGGTG